>JARHVA010003155.1:255000-372500 GCA_037957365.1 Torreya grandis | reverse complement strand
ATGCATGCTCATTCTCTAATATTCACTATTGGAACATAATCAATGGAAAGGTTCATCGTTACAACTATTACATGCTTAGGCAAGTTGCAGACAGTTATACATATTTGTTAATGCATTTCATGGTTGATATATGTTGATAGACTATTTTATATGGGCCATTAATACCTCGTGTTCAATATTTTATATGACTAAACATGTCCAAACTTCATCTCATTTTTTCAAGACATAACCATCTCATTGCTAAATATAGATCATGTTACTCAAGTTACTTAACACACAATATAATAAGTATAAGCATCATAATAAAAGATAATATATTCAACTTTAATTATAAATCAAAAACTAACTTCATTATCATAAATATAATTAATATATATAACCATGATTTAGAGTACTTTAGAATAGGAAAATATCCAAGGCATCTAAGAAATATTGGGAATTAGAAGATAACAAGTTAAAAAATTAGGATTCAAATTATGTCATTTATGTGGCTCATCACACCCCCAAACTTAATGTGTTTATCATCCTCAAGAAACTAATTTATGCATCTAAATGGAACATACAAGCCTAAAGTCCATTAGTTTTGATGCATTTATGCTCTGGTTTCCATAAAAACTATCCTAAGCTTTGAACCTTTTCCATCTCTTGTCTTATTTTGCTTTATCAAGTGGCACTTCCCTTGTCTAGTATAGAATGCGATACCAAAAATAGAAGTGGTTGAAAGTGATAGACAATAAATATGGTCCCTTATTTATCGTAGTTTTGATGCAATTATGAACTCTGTGAAAGATATATTTGAGATTATTTGGAGAGAATGGTTCCTTTCTCTTCAAATCAGGAGTAATCTCACTCATCCCATCTATGCCCACAAGTTATGAATTCAAATTGTCCTCTAATAAACAACAATCCTAGGTAATAATTTTGAGCTTATACTTGCTTCCTTACAAACTAGGAAGCTACTTCCTTTATTTTCATCAAAGAAACCTATTCATGTATTATTACCTCAAACTCAGTGGTCTCTTCTCTTATCATCAAAGCACATTATTTTTATTTCTCCATATAATCTACTAATTATTGACCTTTATTATTATCATGTAATAAATATGAAGAAAAATCCTTAATTAAGACATCACTTACATATAAATTGGTGTTCCATTTTACATTATGAGTTACTACATAATTATGTAGATAGAATTCACAAAATTGAGATTTCTCTTCAGGGGTGTCACTATCATACATAATAAAGAAATACTGAGGGTCTATTACCAATTATGGAAGACCCTTTTATACTCTCATAAACTTAAATTTTAACCATTTTTATTTAATATAAATAGATTAAACTAGGATAGGTGGTCTACATCTCAATAATATATTTGTAAACCGAGCAAACTCTTCAACTTTTGATTCCAATTTCATGAGTTGATCTGCGTCTTTCTGAGCTTTATTTTTTCATTCCATGTTTTCTTTATTCAACTGACTATAGTGTCTAAACCAATTGAACTATGAATTTTGAAACTACGCATCCCCTTCTATATACATTTCAAATAAAAGAAACATTGAGTCAAGTTTTTCTATTTATGTGGAAGTGGTTTCATCATATTTGTGAAAAATAGGTTTAGTATGATGTTGGGTTTTTGGTTGTGTTGTTTCTACAAGATGAGACTCAATTAATACAACCAGGTCTTACAACTTTGAAGCATCTTGTGATAATTTATCTAATTTATTACCTTCTTCAAGCATATACACTTCCCCCTTAGTAATTTAATTTCCCTAAGAGCTTGATCTAGGGTCTAAAATTATCCCAATAAGGATGTTATATGACTTCCATCTCTCTTATCTTCATGCATTTATTAATCCTTTCCAAATGGATTATCTTTCTCACTTCATTTAATTTATTTTTCTTCCATTCTTCCTTTAGTTGATTGTGAATGTTTAGTTTCAAAGGAAGAAGAGTCTTACTCATTATTTATACTAGCCATAAAAACATTATTTTCTTTAATTTCATGTTCAAATGAGTCCTCACTGATATGTAGTATAGTAGGAGATGAGGAGATAGGTATTTTATATGGCTTCCCCCTTAGTCTATGTGACCACCTCCTATAATCTTGATGAATTTTAGGCCTCTTAGCTAATTTAAGTCTTGGAGGGGATTCTTGTTCTTTTTAAATTGAAGCATAGGAAATAATAAATCTTCTCCTATTTATTTCCCTCCTTTCTCTTGCTACCTTGGCTATAAGATCATCTTCTACAGGAGGATCACTTGTTATAAGAGGTTCATCTTCTTCATTTTTGACATATTTTTTCTCAAATTTTACTTCTTCAAATTCCTCCTCTTATTCATTTGTTTCTTCATCAACTTTTTATTCTTATTGCTCTAATTCCTCTTCAAATTCCTCTTTGTCTTCATCACTTGCTTCTATATTTGCTTCAATATGTTCTTCCTTGTCATGTTTTACCACAAATGGAAACTACAGTAATTCTTCCCAAACTACATTGGGTCTTTGTCTTCTTAGGCTATCTTGAATGATGAGTTTTATCAAGTAATGTTGGGATAGAGTTTTAGAGTTACCTTTTTTATATTCCCTTACCATTTTATTTAATATATTTAATAGGAATTTTGGCACATTTATCCTAATGTTATGCCTTAATGTGATTGAGATACTTAAAATTTACACCATATAACATAGAATATCTTCCCTCATAATTGAAATGCTCTAGAATAAAGACATCAATTCTTTTTCATACCTATGGTAGAGATAGATGTTTAATACCTTGTCTATATAAGCTTAATCACTCATGACCTTTGTTTAAGGTTGCCATTTTTGCAATGGTGTCAAAATTTTCATTCCATAGATCACCTATTCTGGGTAGGCTAGTAATTCTACTTAGATATCTTTCAATTACCTTTATTGGAAATCCCTTGATAGTGGCTTTGTCATTATAAAATGAACTAATAAATTATTCAACTATTACTTGGTCAAACCCTATTAATTTTCACAAATAATCCAACCATCCTATATCCCTAACAAGTATGGTGATATATTTATTCTCTAATAGTGTTATCAAATTAGTAGGCTCTCTTATAACATAAACTCCTCCCATGGTGGTTTGACTCAACTAGAAGAATAAATAATAAAACTTAGTTGTCGCTTTACTAGAATAGGAATGATTTTAGTTGTGTTAACCATTAATCCTTATTATTAACTTTTATATACTATAGTAATGCTTATCATGAAACATCTCAAAGCATGCAACTAACATGCCATCAATGGAAAAAATCCCCCCAACTATCATGTCACTTGGCCTTGCATGGATGATAATTTAATGGTATGTGAAGAAAGGTAAGGAATACATTAACGAGGACATGAAATTGGTGGTCAGATGGGTTAAAAGGCCTTGATATTAAACTTAGATGGAAATTACCATGGGCTATGATCATAGAAATTATGGAAAAAACTATCCAACATAATGATCATATTAACCATAATGAAAAAGAATTAATTAATAGTGTACCTCAAAAAAGTGAATAATTAACTTTATTAGATAGTTTGCCTCATTATATAGATGTGTGTGGATGTTGAGATAATGAAGTGAAGTGGGATGACATGGAGTAGGGTGCTGATATCATGATGGAGGTATGTGGATGTGATGTGGAAGCTATCATGTGTGTCTTTGATGAAGCTAGATGAGGTGGCTACTGCTAGAGTAGATGGTGGTGTCCTTTGAACTAAATGAAATTTATGTTGCTACCAATTATGAATGAAGATAACTTATTCATGGAATCTAGAGATACACTTTTTACTCATTAAGGGTTCTCATATTAACAAGGAAACTATCATATTGTTGCATAAAAAATCATCCTTTAAAGATACAAAACAAAATTTTGTAACAACCTATGAATGAACCTGTAACAATTGAAGACACAATATGTAGCTCAAATTGTAAGCTATAGTATAGAAGGTGTATTCTATAGCACCAAATTTGGATCTTGTAGCACATAATGTGCATCATGAAACATGGTTATGAATCCCTAGAACATAGAATTTTCATCTTGTAACACATAAAAAACTACCTTATGTGGTTAAAGATAGGTTTTTAAATTTATATAAAAGGATTATGATGAAAAAAAATCTTTAAAAAGTACATATTTATTTCTTTTGATGATATTTCTTATTTTTTTTAGAAAAATATTTTTCTCTTTAGATGGTCAGAAAATTAATTTTCCATGTAAGGGTTAGTTTTATATAGATATTGATTAGCTAGAGAATAGTTTTCTAACCAACACCTATCAATAATGCCCAAAGGTTTCCATTTTTATTTTTTAACATTTTTTAATTCTACCCAATCAATTGGTCAACTAATTAATTAGATATGTTATTCATACAATAGCCAACCAAAATATATGACTAGACTATTTATTGTAAAGTTGTTATTTTTTACAAATGGAGATCAAAGGTACACTATTATACCCTATTAAGGTAGAATCAATATCTACAACATGATAAGTGTAAGATGAGGTGTGTTCATTCATAATCTACTAATTGAAACTCTCCTTGGAAAGGATATTTTTATATAACTTGACCCTATGACCATTAACTAGTAGGCATAAGTGTATATGATCAATGGTATGGAATTTAGCAGCTCCATTCTCAAATACTTCCTCTATTTCATAGGGCCCAAGCCATCTATTTCTTAGCTTACCCTTATGATATTTTTATTTAGAATGAAAAAGTAGGGCCCAATATCCTAGCTAAAAGGTTGAGATTCTCTTGTCTTTATATAATTATCATGCCAATAGATCCTTTATTTTTGCATAACTTTAGTATGATGTAGTGCTTCCTTTCATAGTTCATCCAAGGATTCAACTTTATAACCCTATCCCTCTATGTTTGTGATAAATCTAAGACAATTTATAATGTTTCCCTCAAGGTCTTGTGTTCAAATTCAATGGGTAGCACATGATTATTTCCATAGACCAATTCATATCAAGTGAGGCTAATTATGATCTTCCACATGATTCAATATGGTTAAACTAATGCATAATGATGAACTTCCCAATTTTTTTGATGCACATTGACTATTTTGGAGAAAGTGTTCTCCAATTCCCTGTTTATGACCTCTACCTAACCATTAGATTGAGGATGGTATGGTGTGGATTTATTGTGCATGATTTCATATTCTTTGACAAGGGAAACTATGAGATCAAATGTAAATTGAGATCCTTAGTCTATAATAATTTATCTTGGTACCCATATTGGGTGAAAAAATATTTAAATATTTTTTTTCCACGTTATCATATATTGCATGGGTTAAGGACTTCACCTCATCCCATTTAGTGATATAATCTATGCAAACCAATATGTACTTATTATTGTTGGATTTGGGATATATGGGACCCACAAAATCAAGTCCCCATTTATAAAATGGTTCAAGAACTAGCTAAAGCTATAGTGGCATTTCATTAGAACATGTGTGTTTCCCCATTGACATTAATCACATTGATAGGTGTATTTGGAGGAATCCTTGTGCAGAGTAGGCTAGTAGTATATAATAATTAAAATCTTGATGGCAATTTTTTGTAAAAAAATTACCCCCATAAGGTTCATCATGACATGGTCAAAGGGTATCAACAACCTCATCTTCATGAATACATCGACACATGACTGAATTAGGTCTTATGACAAATAGGTACCCATAGATCCATGAGTGTGGACCAAATTTTATGATTAAATTCTACCTTTATTTGGGATAAAAATGTTGTGGTAGTAATTTTATAGCCAAATAGTTAGTAATATCTTCATACCGAGGAGTATTATCCATTAATTCAAAAAGGTGTTCATCAAGAAAAGAATCATATACAATGGAAATTCAATCATTGGATTGTAATTGAGATAAAAAAAATAGGCAACTACATTATCCTTACCTAGTCTATCAACAATGGTTATATCAAATTCCAATAGTAAAAGCAACCATATAATTATCTTTCCAATTACTATAGGCTTATTCATTAAATACCTAATTATTACATGATCAGTATGTATGAAGACTTGATACCCAATAATGTAGTGTCTAAACTTGTTAATAGCATAGACTACAACAAAGAATTATATGTATGTTATCATGTATTTGAGCTTAATTCCTTGGAGTTTTTTAATGATGAAATAAATGGTGTAGCTTAAGGACTAGTCTTTTTGGCCTAGTCCAACTCCTAATGTATAATCAGAAGCATATGTATGAATATGAAAGGGTTGTGTCTAGTTAGGACCTCATAACATCAGAGTTTTTATTTATAAGTTCTTAAGTTCTTGGAATACCTCATAATATTTAGTAGTTTAGATAAAATCAACATATTTAGAAATTAAAACAAATAAAGGTGTTACAATTTTGTTGTATTCCTCGATAAATATATGGTAATAACTAGAATGTGCTAGAAAACCTGAAACATCCTTTTACTTTGTTGTAATTGGTAAGTCTTTAATGATACTTATCTTGGTAAGGTTGACCTTAATACCTAAAGGTAAGATGTGGTGTCCCAACACAATACCTTTTGTTATTAGCCTGTAGAAATTTTCATGACTTAGGAATAATTGATGATCTTGACAACATTGAAAGACTTTCTTAAGGTTTTGAAGGGCTTCCTCATATGTTTCTCCATAAATAATGAATTCATATATATAGTTTTCCACACAGTCATGAGAGAGACCAAAAAAGATGCTCAAGACATCCCATTGGAAGGTGGATGAGCATTGCATACATTGGATAGAAGTACTGCATATGCATAGGTACCTTAAGGATATGTGAAGATAGTCTTGTATTGGTCCTTATGTGCTATTATGATATGATTATAGCCACTAAATCCATCAAGTAATGAGAAATACTTTTTTATTTCCAATGTGTCTAAGACTTGGTCAATAAAAAAAGGGGAAATGATCCTTCCTTGTAGCTTCATTAAATTCCCTATAGTCTACACATATACACCATTTACCTCCTTTTTTTAGGTATAATCACAAGGTGTTAAATGCATTGACTTCCAAAATTAAGATAGATGAAGCTTACATATAATAGTTTTTTCAACTTGGTTTTGATTATATTTTTAACAACATGGTTCATCATTCATTGTGGTTGGTTTATGGGTTTTCATTCCTCTTTGATGTAGAGGTAATGGGTGCATAAATTTGAAGTACTACCTCTCATATCATGATAATCTAAATAAAGGTTATCTTCTAATTTTGGAGCATAGTGACTAACTCGGTTTCTTATTGGAGTGTCAACTTCTTGCTGATATTTGGGGGTTTTCCTAGGAGTATTTCCACTTAATTAGATAGGGACATCATGGATTTAATATTACATATCAATGGTTCATAACTGTAATGATGTGGCAATAGCTAATGGAAGTTCTAATATATTGTGCAAGTTTAGAGGGACCACTCTTAGAAAAAGTATTTTTAATTGATCATGTTGTACATTCTAAGAGATTATCTACTTTAGGTTCTTATTGATAAATGTCTTGTAAAATATGAAAAAGAAGTGTGTCTTCCTATTGATCTTTGATGGATGTGTTATAGTCAAGTATGCATAAAATGTGTAAAGAAATGTGTTACCCATCTACTTCATCTACTCAAGGCTATTGATCTTCCTCATAGGAATTTTTTGTTGGTGGATATAGTACTAATTTATTAGTGTCATTTCCATTTGAAATCAACATTATTCTTCACCTACAACCAATGAAATCATTGGTTTTGGCCATCCACAGACTTCCTAAGATTAGTGGATAACCTCTTAGGTTAGTTTTTGGCTATATAATGATAAAATATGTTGGATATTATTGTGAATCCATAATGATGAATAGATGTTCAATCATCCCCTCAAGGTTGGTATTTTATCTATTATCCATTTTCAAGATAGTAGGTGTTGGGTGAAGTTGTTTCAATCCAAATTGGTGCATAGTTTCCATAGTCATAACATTGATGGTTTAATCTAAATCAATAAATGTATTTATTTATAAGTTGGTCATTAATATTAACATTTAATAGAGGACTGATTAGATTAGAATATTTAGGTGGAACTATATTTCCTAACATGATGTCTGTAAGTTGGATAACTACTTGGATAGTTTTAGGATCCTTTTATAGCTAGGTTTTTTTAAGCATAATTCACAAATAGATTTTGTATAGATGGGCACATATTTTATGGCTTAAAATAGTGGAATCTTGACAAACACATTTTTCAATTATACTATGATATCAAATTTAGGTTCTTAGTTAGGACATTGGATAGTCAAAATTTCAAGTAAAGGAGGGTTGATAGGGTATTCTTGTGTTGTAGTGGAACTTAATTTAGGAGTAGTAGTAGGTTCATGGTTTTGTGGATTAGTATGGCTAGCTAAAATCTCCTTGGGAGGTTTTATGATCATGGGTGAGGTGGGTTATGGCAAAATACATCCTGAATGAAGATGTACTTAATTTATATCCAATGTATAAGTTGGTTGTTGCATTATTTCAGTAGTTTAAGTTAGCTAAACCAATAAATTTGCATGGTTTGGTATATGTTAGGCAGGTAGTTGTAGTTGTCTAGGAGGTGGTTGGGTGATTGTCATTAAAGGTGGTTATGGTTATGGCTACAATTATTGTTCCTATAGTAAACCAACATTCTGATTAAACCAAGGTTGGTTATTTTTGCATTATTGTTTCCATAGGTTGGAAGGATAAGACCATTATTGGTTTTGGTGTCAAGGCTGCCAAGACTAGTTTTAAGGTTACTACCAATTATTTTGAGTGGGATATCAACTAATTGAGGCTAGGTTGTTTTATTGAGACCATTTTTTATTTTGTAGATCCATTCTCATTATATAGAAATTAGGAATTTGTAAATACAAAATTAGATGGCATAACTTGATTGAATGGCCAAGGTGGCCATTGTCTGCATTGAGCCACATAAAAAATATGATCTCCATCTCTGAAATTGCATGTATATCCATTGTATTGATATTTTCCTCCATTATGTTGGCCACTTTTACTCAAATCACTTGACATTTATATTTTATTTTCTTTTTTTGATGGTCTAGAAAATAGACCATTAAGGCTTGTTCTATTTCTTCCTGATTCTTCCTTGTGTGAAACACATCCAATTGAGTATCCATATGGCTAATGATGTCTTGATTCATATCTTGTAGAAAATTTCTTAAGTTAATTTTTGAGAGTCTAGTTGTAGCTAATGAAGGAAGTATCTTGATGCTACAGTTTTTGTTCATTATTGATCTTGAGTAGTTATTGCATATAAGTGATAAATCATCAAAGGATACTGTTGAAACACATCTTCCAGTCATTAGGTCTAATGATTCCAAACAATCTTCTCTAACTCCTTTCAAAAATATCAATTTGATGGATTCTTTGTCCATTGTGGTCTGCTTTTATTTTTGTAAGTTTAACATGAACCTTTACATGTAGTCCTCTATTGATTTATCTTCTTCTTGTGTTAGCTTGAAGATGACATCCCTTTTGTAGTTTATTCCTCAATAATAGTCTTTATATTTGAAAAAAAAAATCTTCATTTCTTCCTAAGTAGAAATTGTATCCTTACCTAGTCCTATAAGCCATCTAAGATTTGCATCTTTGAGTTTTGATGGAAAAAAATTAAACTTATGAACATATTGGTGATAATAATAGCTACGACATTAGATATAAAACTCAAAGAGGAATGTATCTAGGTCTTCACTTACCTTTCCCCTAAAATTAAGGAAGATATAATGAGGGATATTCTTCATGGGTGAATTTACCCAGGGGTTGGATGGGGAACTTGAAATTTTAAAACTCATTGGTAGTATTTTATTCTTGATCATCCTCCATTAATACTATTTTTTTACATAGACTATAGGCTTCTGCCACCCACTCTCCTAATTCATTGTCAATATTTATATTTCTCAGTGTATAATAAATGGAAAATTTAGATTTTTATAGAGGGATATAAGGTCTCCTATAAAAAGGTGAAGGGGTGGAAGTTCTTTAAGATTTAACTTGTTTTCCTATAAAGATATTTTCCAACTCAATAAATTTTGTAGGCATGTTGTCTCTTCTAGGAGATAGAATGGATTTAAATGCTTCCTTACCAAGGAACTTGGGTGAGGATAGAGGGAATTGAATACTAGATTATTGAGTGTGAGGTGATAGAGTAGTAATTATTAAATATGGTACATAGGGGTCCTTATTAGGTGTATAATCCTCTTCTTTTTCTATATTCTCAACTTGTGCTACTAGCCTAGCCAAGATTTTTCTTTAGGCTCTTATAATGATAATTATATATAGTCTCCAAGAGTTTCCTTGAATTCTTCAGTTAATCTAGACTATATTTCTATTCCTACAAAAAATATCAATTTCCTAGGTAATAATCTACCTAGATGATCTCGTTCTCTCTGCATGAAAATCAACCTCTATTTTTTTAATTTTTACCTACCCTACCCTATAGAGGGTTAGTATAACTTGTGTTATTTTTTTATTTTTAATACTCCATCCTTATATAAATCAAAACTTTTATCTAAAAATAAGTAAATGTTTAATCTATAAAAAAACAAATCTTTAATCTAAGAATTCAAAAAAATAGCAAAAGAGATTATCAATATTGGAGATTTCAAGTGTGTGACACCTTCCTTGGCAATAACACCAAAATGATGAGTAGAATTTTACCACCAATTAAACCTAAAATCTTTGTATAAATTCACCTATGATCATAGAATGAAGTGGCCACTTGATACATAAAGCTATTACTTTATTAATTCTCAGCCCAGGGGTGTTTTAGCTTGATAAGGTGATGTCACTATATGTGCATACTTCACTCACTTGTTGACTATGTCGATTAAATAGAGACATAATTTAATAAATGGAAAGTTGCATACATGTAAATTAATTGAAATGAAATCATGGTTTCCATAAATAAAATGACATAATTGAATGGAATGAAATACTGTGTAAGCTTCCTTAAAAAATTAACATGCATTCATAATACAGAAATCATCTATAATACTTAAATTATTAGAGTTTTTGCTAGGGTCTGAATAACGTGAATGCAATGGTCAAGTGATCACACGAGATGAAGTTGGTGCATACCACAAAGAAGCTAAAGTAAAGTGAAATCACTGAAAGAGATAATTTGCAAAAGACAAATAAGAGTAAAACCCAATATTTGATTAACATGAGATGGCCATAATGAAGAATACATAGAGGAGAGATCATAAGTAACTCCTCCACAAATGGTGGTCAAAGCACCCCAAGAATAGACTGTAAATCCTCCATGAAAGGTGGTGACAAGGTGCTAAGAATAGAGAAGTAACCTGGAATACATGGTCAAAGGAGTTACTTATGACATGCTTATGACACCTATGACACATCTATGACACACATCTCCACATAAGCTAGCCTATCCCACAAATGTAGGAAAACTCCATGTATGCACAAATATATAATATTCCCTAATTAAATCATAGGGAAAAATAAAAACCTACACTAACACCCCCCATAAGTGCAACTTAGGTGGGCAGTGTGGAAATTTAAAATGAGTCTTGGCAACTAGGCCTGATGAGGTACCCATGTACAAATGAAATCTCCCATAAGATAGAGAAAAGGAGAAAACCCATAGGAACTACCCCCTAAAAGAGAGACATAAAAGAAATGAAGAGGCTAGAGGCCCCCCTTGAAGATGATGCTGCTATAGATGTGGACTGCACCCCAAGAAGAGCTCATAGATGAATGAACTTGCTCTCAGTGAAAGGTTTGGTGAAGATGTTTGTAACCTACACTAAAGACTAGAAAAATATCAAGTCAATGACCTGACTATGAATAAGATCCTAAATTAAATGCATGTGAATCTCTATGTGCTTGGTTTACTGATACTGAACCAAATTCCTACAAATCTAAATGGTACTCTAGTTGTCACAATAAATGATGGTGGGCTGCCTGATAGGAATGCCAAACTCAAAAAGTATCCCCTAAAGCCAAATAGCCTCAGTAGCTACATTAAAAGCTCCCCTGTACTCTGCCTCTATGGATGATATAGTAATAGCATTTTGCTTCTTACTAGACCAACTGATAAGACCAAAACCTGGAGAGAAATTGTAACCAAAAGTGGACTTGTAAGTCTATGAATCACCACCCCAGTCTGAATATGTATATCCAACTAAGTCAACCTCTATGCCAAATCTGTAATGAATCCTATATCTATGTGAACCCTGTATGTAATGCAAGATCCTCTTAGCTGCTTTCCAATGCACCTCATGAGGTTCCTACATAAATATGGAGATAAGTCCCACTGCATATGATATGTTGGGCCTAGTGTGAGTCAAGTAGATGAGACTGCCAACAAGTTGTCGATACCGAGTGGCATCAACTAATGGTGAAGAATAGTTAGCCTCAAGCTTGAATCCTAATAGAAAGGGAGTCAGAGATGGCTTGCAATCAGCGATGTGAAATTGAGACAATAAATCAAGAACATACTTAACTTGTGCAAGAGAAATCCCTAAATTTGACTGTGAGATCTTGATGCCAAGGAAGTAGTGCAACAAACCCATGTCTATCATGTCAAATCTATCCTAGAAAGATGCCTTCACCACTATAATAGCCGATGAAGAACTCTCGATGAGCGAAAGGTCATCAACATATAGAACCAGAATCAGGAGCGAATCATCCTACTGTAAGAAGTAGACATTGGGGTCATAATGGCACCTAGTGAAACCTTCTATGAGAAGGAAGGAATCCATCTTGGCATACCAAGTTTGAGGGGCCTATTTGAGGCCATAGATATATTTCCTAAGTCTGTATACTAAGGAAGAATCTTAAACAAATCTTGGTAACTGTTCCATGTAGATCTCCTCCTCTAGGTCTCCATGAAGAAAGGCACTCTTCACATCCATCTGGTGCACATCCCAACCATGTGTTGTGGCAATAGCCAAGGTGAGTCAGATAGAAGTCATATTTGCAATGGGTGCAAGGTCTCTGCGTAGTCAATGCTTGCCACTTATGAGAAACCCTTAGTGACCAGTTGTGCTTTGTATTTATCAACTGATCCATCTACTAAAAAATTGGTTTGATATATCCACCTACATTGAACCATCTTCCTTCCCTTAGGAAGTGAAGTCAAGTCCCAAGTGTAATTTTGGATTAAGGAAGAATATTCTTCCTCCATAGAATTATCCCACTCAGGTACTCCTGATGCCTATCAAAAAGTCTATGGATCTAAAATTAAGGCAAAGAAGGCATGTGGATCTCTCTAAAAATCCCCCCTAGTACGTCTATCATCTAGGGGATCTCTTGCCCAAGTGCCAGCACTCTCAAGTGTCTGTCTGGCCCAAAGTGGCATGGAAGTGGGTGATTCGGGTGCTAACTCCTCATCCTCTGACTGACTAGAGGTGGATGACTCTACATCACTATCCTCATTGTTTGAACTCGAAGAAGAAGAAGATGTCTCTGGCTTAGGAACCTACTATGGCTGATCTAAATCTAAGGAATCATCATGAAGAAGTATATCCGATGAGGGAGAAGAAGTGCCAAGTGTTGAGTCTCTAGGACTCTCCTAAAAGTGGACACATCTCTCAATGAACAACTCATGAGTGGTTGGATCTAGAAGGTGATACCCCTTAACACCATCTGGATATCCTATAAAGATGCAAGGCTTGGACTGATGTTCCATAGCTTTGCATTTCTTCTTCGGTATGCAGGCCATGGCTGGGGATACAAAAACCCTAAGGTGCTCAACATCAGGTTTCCTTTTATGCCAAGCTTTAAAGGGTGTTATCCCTTTTAGAGCTTTATGAGGAACCCTATTTTGAATGTAGCAAGCACAATTGATGGCTTATGCCCAGTACTATGGTGCTAAGGATTTGGAGTGAATCATACAGCTACCCATCTCTTTCAAGAACCTATTTTTGTGTTCTGCAACCCCATTCTATGAAGGACTGTAAGTGACTATGCACTACAAATCAATCCCCTCTGTGGTGAAAAAATGCTCAAACCTATTACTGACATACTCCCCTCCATTATCAGTTCGAAGAACCTTGATGGATTTCTCACTCTATCTCTCAATAAGAGCCTTGAAGTCTAGAAAATTTTCAAACACTTCAGACTTTTGTTTGAGAAATTATATCCAAGTGTACCTAGAGAAATCATCAACGAAAGTGAAGATGTACTTGGCCCTTGTGAAAGATGGTTTGGGAAAGGGTCCTGATACATCACTGTGGACTAACTCCAAAGGTTGTGAAGCCCTCCAAGCTTTGCCTTTGTCAAATTTTGCTTCAGGATGCTTCCCAAGGGAGCACCCCTTACAAAGTCCTTTTGAGAATTAGACACGAGGCAAGATAATAACCATGTCATGTTTGCAAAGTTACTCAAGATAGCGGTAGTTAAGGTGGCCAAACCACTCATGCCATAATTTTTTAACTCCATCTGAATGAGTTAGCAATGCTATTGGAGAAGAATCTGGTGCAAAATGTGAGAAGGTGTAAAACCTTGCTTGGTGATCTACCCTACCCACTTCCACTGTAGTATCACTATGCAACTCCCTGATAGCCACTGAATTTGATGAAAATTCAACTCTCATGCCCCGACCAATGTGAGTGATTTGGTACACTGATAGGAGATTGGTTGAAAAAGAAGGAACACTTACAACATTATTGAATTTTCCTCCTTCCATTTTAACTAACCCTCTCCCTGCAACAAAAACTGATGTGTCATCACCCAAACTATTTGAAGTCATGCTACAAGGCTCTAAAGATGAAAACTCAACTAGGGAAGAGCCCATGTGGTGAGAACCACCTGAATCAATGACCCATGAAGATGTAGAAGCTGATGTAGCTACAAGGGCCTTTCCCTTTTCTTTCTCCTTACCCTTGCCTTTTGCCTTAGTATAATCTTGGGTAGATGAATTTTGCTTGATGGACTCAGGAACACCTATGTTGTGCTTCTCTAGAAGATAAGTTAGGTGATGTATTTATCTCTTCATGAATTTGTGTTCATCATGCACTATCTTCTTAAAATAGGCACACTTAACCTTCTCCTTCTTAGGTTTAGCATTGGAGGAGGAAGACTCAATGTTGTTTTTGGCAGGATTGTTGTTTTCTTTCTTCTTCTCTTGGTCCTTGTTTTTTTTCTTCTTCTCCTTTGTTGAAGTCTTATCCTTACCATTTCTAGCTATCAAATCTTGGGGTTGAGTAGACTTCATTGTGCCCATTTGAATTATCTTATCTTGATCCCTAGTCAAGCCGGCAATGAATGAATCCAAAGAAGGCATTTTCCATGTAGTGGAAAGGGCACTTTTTGTGGCATGGAAAGTGGAGACAAAGACTGAATAGCTTGGACCTAACTTTGAGAGAATAGAAAGGATGAGTTGATCATATTTCTTCTCTATCCCACATTATTTCAATTATAATCTAAGGGCCTTAAACTTAGTGAAGAAGTCCTATAGGGTGTCAAAGTTGCTAGGACTTAGACTTATGAGTTTGTTTTCAAGCTCATGACCTCTCATCTCATCAAGCTTCCCAAATAAGGTTTCTAGGGTGTCCCTTATGTATTTGGGAGTCTTGGAGGTTTCTAAATGGAAGAGAATTTTTGGAGACACGGACAAGCTCAGTAATCCATAGGCTTCATCACTATGATTGTACCACTTGACCTTTTCAGCATTAGTGTTGGGTTCTACTTCAGTACCCATGGTGATCCTATACAACCCTTTAATTCTAAGAATGATTGACATTTTAACCTTCCATTCATGATAGTTAAAGGGTGTTAGGATTTTAAGTTGAAAGTAATCCATTTTAAGCTAAATTTAGGTGAAGTGTTGATTGTAAGTTGTGAAATTATGCAGGAAGGAGAATGAAAGCAAAGATTGCAAGTGCTAAAAAGCAATCACACCCCCAAAAAATGTTGAGCCCCCCCAAAATATGCAAGTTCACACTCAAAAGATGTTGGGCTCAGCTGAGAATGCATCTTAGAGAAATCAGTGCAAGACTTTAAGCAAACAGGACGTCAGACTCAGTCAAAAATGCATCCTGGGAGACCCAAATTTTTGACACTTAATAAAGTAGTGATTTTTTGACAATTATCTAGCCTAAGTTATGGAAAATTGAAAACTAATCACTTTTACAAAACATGGCACTTGAATCTGAGCTACTGTTTGCAAGATTTTAAAGTTTTAATTTCCTGTAAACTAGTAATTTTGCAAAAAAGGCACCAAAACATTAAAAAATATCCCTATTTTGAGAGAGAAAGTGGCATTCCAACAACTCATTAGACTCGGCACAGAGCGAGGAATCTAAAAGAGGTATTTGTGAGGGGGAATTGGCCTCCTACCAACCTAGGCCTCACCCTTCGTCTTCGTAGGTCGAAGATACAAGTTTTTAAAACCTCTAAATTGCCTTTTTAAATGCTAATTTTCCAATTTGACTTTAATTCAAAAAATCAAATAAATAATTTATGAATACAAGATCAGAATAATGTTGAGAAAGTTAGACAAAAGCAAATTTTACCAATTTTACTTAGGAGAGAGTGGGCCCACCAAATGGGCCGTTGGAAATAGTTAGGCACTTAACCAAAAAAAACTCTGATTTTTGTTGTTTGTTGCTACTATGCAACAGAGCAGATGTCCAGCAAGGATGCCAATGAGAGGTTCCTCTCTCTCACATCCTATGCCCTTCTTCCATGCAGCCTTCACTCCTTTGAGATTCTAATGCTTAGTAGCTGAAAGTGGTCATTTTTTCCAAATTTTCCTACTGCAGTCCAAAAACAACACTTTTCCAACAAAAAGATGATGCCAAGGTGGGATAAAGAGTCCCCAAGCCGCTCAAAATGTGCAGATTGATGCAAGGAGCAGAAATGTGATGCCAACTTGCTGGGAAAAGACTTTTTGCTGCTGTTGAAAGCACCAAGCTACTTGAGAAAAATTCTTGACAATTGTAAAAGGATGCCAAGTGCAGCTGGTCAGATCTCAATGCAAGAGAGTAGCAAAAACATCAATGCCTCCCTTTACCAGACAATGCCAGAGTAGAAAAAACTAATGCCAAGTGTAGATATGGAAGAAAGAAAGTTTAGCCAGATGTGCAAAGATCTCTCTTTTTCTACAGAATGACAAAAAAATAATTCCACCGCCTTTGTTGACTTTTTAGGAGACACTAGGCCGTACGACTCATGCAACCTTCATGAAAAAGATTATTTGCATATAGGTATGCTCATATAATTCACATGGAGAATGAGTTAAACCTATAGATCTTCATCAAGGCTTATATGCTAGTATAAATTATTGACCATTTTTTGCCCAATAGGCCAAAAAATCGGTCCCCCTCTGCCCCTACTATGTTAGGCCATTTTCATTTTTTGATTTTGCATGAATCTAGTGATTTCTACGGACTCTAAAAAATTTCTATGGACTCTGCAAGTTTTGGATTTCTATGGAATCAGTAGGTTAGTCCTTTGGCGCATGAAGGATTAGTTCAGAGAGTTCTGGGTTTTATAAGGCTTCTTCAGGCTCTGGTTTGAAGGAAATCATAGAAAAATTAGCGTCTTTGAACCATTAAACTGATTCAAGGCCTTGGTTCAACGTTTAAAGTTCATCGGCACTTGTTTCAATCATTTGGTTCAATGCTTAAGTTCAACACTTCAGTTCACAAGATGGTTCAATGATTTTAGTTCAAAGGCTTGGTTTAATGGCATCGGCACGCAATGGTTAAACCGTTGAACCAATTGAACCATTGAACCAATTTTGGTTCAATGGCTTGGTTCAAGGGTGTGCCCTATAGCCGAAGGGCAGCGATGGGTTCAAAAGCCCTTACAGAGGGTAGTTGAAGATCTGAAAGCCCTTACAAAGGGCAAGCCCAGTTCAAAGAGGCCGCCAGTTCAAAGTCAAAGAGCCCATAAAAAGGTCAAAGCAGCCAATTCTTGTAGACTTTTTGTCTACAAAAAAGGCTCAAAATAGAAAACCCATGGGGAAAAAGCCATAAAAAATCTTGATGACATTTTTCCAAGGATGATGACGTCCTGAAAGCTGTCAAATTTAAGCAAGTGAACTAGCCATTGGGTGACGGCCGCGTGAACATCAATTTTAACACAATGAAGTAGCCATTATTTTTGAACTGCCTAAGTGCCAAACCATGAAAAGAGCCCAAGGAAAGCAGTGACCTACCAGAAGATCACCCCAAGGGCTAAAATAGCAAGAAGAAGACAAAGAGTAGAAACAACAAAGCATTCAGGTGGCGAAGGGAAGGTGAGTTATTGTAGTCGAGTAGTGCAACCTATTTTTCTATAGTTGGCATTGATGAGGGGACAAACAACAGTCTATTTGCAGAAAAGAGGCATGGCAATGTCCTTACATTAATTTTTAAATGCCAAAGTCAATTTTGGAAATTGTGTAGCATGGTTCCGATAGGCCTTTTCTGAGAAATGACATCAGTAATAGTGGTTTCCTCTTCCCAAGATTCAGAACGCACATGGGCCACTTGCAAAAAGGGGCACCAAAATCTTTCCCAAGAAGTGCCAAGTTATCTTCCTCTTCCTATATATTTTAAACTTCTCTTTTGAGAAGGGATCTGACTCTCAGCCTTAAGGCAAAATTTTGCCCAAAAATCTCTCAGGCTTGTAAGGCAAAGTTGCCATATTTTACCTTCAATCAGAACTTAGCATTTTTACCTCCATTCTGAGTTTTGCATCTTTAGTATGTGTCTATGCATTTAATTCTATGTTAAGTCATTTTCTTAATGCTTTTGCAGAATGATTTCAGCATGTCTGGTGCATTTTTGTGAGTTTCCTTTTACAGATCTATCATAAGTGTCCCTAGAGGAGTATAGGTGAAGCGGATAGGCTGCTATAGTGTGTCTCAGAACACCTCTAATGGTTATTTTCCTCCCTGTATCTCCACGAACCCTTGACCCACTGATGCAGAAGGTTCTCTCATGTCAGATGAAGTGTATAGGTGCTTCCTTTTGGTGAAAAGCATATGTTCAGGCTGGGTGGGTCATATTTTTTAGTGTATCACCTTTTAATTTTTAGGCTTAGGCTTTGTTTTTAGCATCTCTCTCTCCCTTTTCATCCCCCCCTTTTTTTACATTTTTTGTTAGCAGTAGGAGAAACCAGGGCCTAAATGATACATCATAGGGAGCTAGCCCTTATCTAGAGACTCTCCCCTCCAGCTTCACTAGTCCCACAAGTGAGAGGGGAGTTTCCATTATTGTGTGAAGAAGGTAGGAGCTCAGCCTCCTACCAAGGGTGCAATATTCTACATCAACAATTTCTAACACGCCCGGTGGGACCAACTAAGACAAGTTGTGTCCAAAGAGTTGGAGAATTTTTGGTGTGTTCTTCAACCAACCAGCCTTTGGAGGTTTTTGCATCAACACCAATGGTGACTCTGAGTTGAATCTACTGGTTAAGCAGCCTGGTGCCATCAAAAATCATTTTTGTATGTATAATACCTTTGCACATAATCATGGGTCTTGTGTTCCTTCATATGACTTCGATCAGACTCAAAAATTTTAGAGAATCACCTCAAGCAGCTCTCCTAGTTGCCCTGCAACAATAAGGGAAATGGCCCTAGAGTTTGAGAAGTAGACGATAGAAATTGACAGACTGGATGAGTAGTACGGATATCAGTAAGAGCTGATGTATAAAGAGGAGTGTTTGTTTAGGCAAGCACAGGCCTTGCAATCCATGGAGGAGGAGGTAGCAAAATGGAGAAATCCATTTATTCAAGGTAGTCAGCCTTATGTGCCCCCTCCTATTCTAAAGAAATCCCCTTCTTTTACACCAAATCCTTTCTATCAGATAGTACTTACTCCAGCTCATCAGATGCATCTGCTCTCAATCTTGTGTGCCTGGCTTTCCAACATCAGAGGGCATTAGAGAAACCCCCCATGGAGATGAACCTTCTAAACTCCTTAGATCATGAATCTTCTTTTGGGGAAAACTCTACAAACCAACACATCTCTCTTGAAACTACTCATATTCAACATGATGATGCTAGTGACCTCCAAGAAAGACTCTTTCAGGATAACCTAGCCAAAAAAATTGAAGATTTAGAGGCTAGGATGAGACTACTTCTTGAAAGAGAGATAGAGCTTTCAGACCTTATGAAGGAGCCCCATGACCTTGGACAAAACAAAGTTACTTCTTATTCACAGGAGCAAAATTCCAATTTCGAGATCCTGAACTGGGGGAAAATAGTAGAATCATGGGGTAGGAAGGAGGAGAAGCAAAGTTTTTCTCAAAACCTTGAAGAAGATGAGGCTAATCCTGCTCATGATGATGCTAGTGATCTCCAAGAAAGGCTCTTCCAAGAGGATCTAACTAGGAGAATTATAGAGTTGGAATCTAAAGAGAGATTCCTCAGCCAGTATGTGATGGACGATTCAGACCCAATGACACATTCCATGTCTTAACACACCCCACCTACACATATCCAAGAGAGATATTAGGCCACACTTGATATTAATGAAGTGCTAACCAAGTGGAAGGAGGAGAATCATTCGATTCTAGCTCAAGAATTGCCTCCTCTTCCACATGCTTGTCCCACTTCACCCCTTCTCAAGGAAGAACCTATTCTATAGGAGGTGAGTGAAGAGTAAAAGATCCAATCTATAGTTTTCTAGGAGGATATCATAAGTGACAATGAAGAATAAATCATCATTTATGCTCCTTGTGAAGATATCATCAGCAATGGAGAAGATGCAGGTCTTTCATATATGTAGATGTTCCAGAAATATGAAGAACATAAGCATGGTAAGCTCTCTCCCCCCTTGTTTGATGAACTTCCTTATTGCTTCGATGAGGAGGAAAACTACACTGAGGAGCCTGAGTTGGAGGAGGATCAGGAGGATACCTTTGAACATCTAGAGATCTTGATCTTTGAGGAGGAAAAGGAGAGGTATGTCTTCCTTGAGGAAAACTTTGAAGAAGAAAGTTTTGAACAGAGAGGTGATGTTCTATGGGATGAGAAATCATTTTGTGAATCCATTTTAGACATCACCATAGTCACCCTTCTTTAAGAAGGCCAAGAGGAAGTAGAGGATGAGTCTGACAGGATCTTCAATGAGGCAAAAGGAAACAAGTCAGACCATGATGCATTACAGAGGGAATGTACATGTCAAAGGTCTAATGGTGATAAGCCAACAACCACTTATTTCTTGGTGAAGATCACCAATATGAAGGACCAACATTCAACAAGACTCCAAGGACAAGATGAATACATGTATGTTGGAGGCATGTTTGAATTTGATTCACTCAGATACCAGCCAATCCAGGTGACAGGCAAGAGGAGCAAGTCATCAAATCTCCTTTTCATTCAACCACTTGCCTGGCACCATAAGTCTTCTTACCAAGAAGGGGACTTAAGAAGTTTTCCCTTTGATCTAGGAGGGAGGAAAATATTCCTGGTTAACTGTATATAGTAGTTTACTTTCAGTTGTCTTTCTTATTTTCCCTAAGTGTAGTTTTCACAGGTAGTGTTTTTTAGCCTTGCATATTTCCCTTTGTGTCTGGGGTAAGAGGCTTTGTGTTTGATTCTTGGATATTTTGGGGCTGTTGTTAACTTTGTTCAAGCTACATCTGACTATGTGCCCAATGGACTGCAAGGCAATTGGTCTTTAAGCATAGCAGGCATGCTTCTCCTGGGAGTCACCAATTTATTGACCATTTTTTGCCCAATAGGCCAAAAATCGGTCCCCCTCTACCCCTGCTGTGCTAGGCCATTTTCATTTTTCAATTTTACATGAATCTGGTGATTTCTACAGACTCTGCATAATTTCTACGGACTGTACAGGTTTTGGATTTCTATAGACTCAACATGTTAGTCCTTTGGTGCATGAAGGATCAGTTCAGAGAGTTTCAGGTTTTACAAGGCTTCTTTGGGCTCTGGTCTGAAGGAAATCATAGAAAAATTGGCATCTTTGAAAAATTGAACCAGTTCAAGGCCTTGGTTCAACATTTAGAGTTCATCAGCACTTGGTTCAACCTTGGTTTAATGCTTCGACTGGTTCAATTGGCCTTGGTTCAATGCCTAGTTCACGCTTCAAGCTCAGCACAAAGTTAATTGGCATTTGGTTCAATGACTGATTTAACCACTTGATTCATCAGCGCACAAATTTGAATCGTTGAATCAGTTTAATGGATTGGTTCAATGCTTAAGTTCAATGCGATTCACAAGATGGTTCAAAGATTTTAGTTTAAAGGCTTGGTTCAACGGCATCGGCATGCCAGTGGTTGAACCGTTGAACCAATTTTGGTTCAATGGCTTGGTTCAAGGGTGTGCCCTACAGTTAGAGGGTAGTTTGAGATCCAAATGCCCTTACAGAGGGCAAGAAGACCAAAAAGTTGAAGGACACAATTGAAGGTCTGAAAGCCCTTACAGAGGGCAGTTCAAGGTCCAAAGAGCCCTTGTGGAGGGCAGAAAGAGCTTCAAAGAGCCCGAAAGACAAGGACAAAGAGCGACCAATTCCTATGAACTTTTATTCATGGGAAAAAGGCACGAAACAAAAGCTCGCTAAGCAAAAAAGCCACAAAAAAACTTGATGACTTTTTTCGAGGATGGTGATGTCCCAAAAGATGTCAAATTTAAGTAGACAAACCAGCCATTGGGTGACGGTTGCTTGAACGTCAATTTTAACATAGTGAAATACCCATTTATTTTGAACTGTTTGAGCGCCAAGCACGAAAGGAGCCCAAAGAATGCAACGACCCGCTAGAAGATCACCCCCAAGGGCTGAAAGAGTAAGAAGAAGACAAAGAGCGAAAAAAAAAGCATCTAAGTGGCAAATGGAAGGTGAGTGATTGCAGATCGAGTAGTGCGTAGACCTGTTTTTCTACAGTTGGCATTGATGAGGGGACAAACAATAGTCTATTTGTAGAAAAGAGGTGCGGCCATGTCTCTTACATTAATGTTTAAATGCCAAAGTCAATTTTGGCAATTGTACATCATGGTTCTATTAGGCCTCTTCCGAGAAGAATGACATCAATAACAGTGTTTTCCTCTTCCCAAGATTTAGAATGTACATGGGCCACTTGACAAAAAATAAGGCACCAAAATATTTCCTAGGAAGCGCCAAGTTTCTCTTCCTCTTTCTATAAATTGTAAACTTCTCATTTGAGAAAAAATTCTGACTCTCAGCCTTAAGGCAAAACTCTGCCCAAAAATCTCTCGGGCTTGTAAGGCATAGAGCTACCAGATTTTACCTTCAATCAGAACTTAGTCATTTTTACCTCCATTTTTAATTTTGCATCTTTAATAGGTGTCTATACATTTAATTCTATGTTAAGTCATTTTCTTAATGCTTTTGCAGAATGATTTCAGCATGTCTAGTGCATTTTTGTGATTACTTTTATAAGTCTGTCAGAAGTGTCCCTATAGGAGCATAGGTGAAGTGAATAGGCTACTGCAGTGTGTCTTAGAATGCCTCTAGTGGTTATTTTCCTCCCTATATCTCCATGGACCCCTGACCCACTAATGCAGAAGGTTCTCTCATGTCAGATGAAGTGTATAGGTGCTTCTTTTTGGTGAAAAGTGTATGTTCGGGATGGGTGGGTCATATTTTTTGGTGTATCACCTTTTACTTTTTAGGCTTAGGCTTTGTTTTCAGCATCTCTCTTTCCCTTTTCATCCCCCCCCCCCTTTTTTACATTTTTTGTTAGCAGTAAGAGAAACCAGGGCCTAAATGATACATCAGAGGGAGCTAGCCCTTATCTAGAGACTCTCCCCTCCATCTTCATCGGTCCCACATGCAAGAGGGGAGTTTCCATTATTGCATGAAGAAGGCAGGAGCTCAGCTTCCTGTCAAGGGTGCAATCTTCTGCATCAACACAAACATAATGCATGTAAATAACAAAATCAAATATCCTTTGCAAGCAAAAAACTCAAGATTTTAGAATAAACTAATATCATAACCAGACACATGATTACCGGGGTGGCTCTGATACCATATCAGAGTTGTTGCTAGGGTCTGAATAATGTGAATGCAATGGTCATGCGATCACACGAGATGAAGTTGGTGTACACCACAAAGAAGCTAAAGCAAAGTGAAATCACTAAAAGAGATAATTTTCAAAAGACAAATAGGAACAAAACCCAATATTTGATTAACATTGGATGGCCATAATGAAGAATACATATAGGAGAGCTCATAAGTAACTCCTCCACAAATAGTGGTCAAAGCACCCCATGAATAGACTATAACTCCTCCATGAAAGGTGGTGACAAGGTGCTAAGAATAGATAAGTAACTCCCATACCTAGAATAGCCGGTCAAAGGAGTTACTTATGACATTCTTATGACACCTATGACACATCTATGACACACATCTCCACATAAGCTAGCCTATCCCATGAATGTAGGAAAACTCCATGTATGCACAAATATATAATATTCCCTAATTAAATAATAGGGAAAAATAAAAACCTACACTAACATAAATAACATATATATAATTAAGGAATGAAAATAAATAATTAAAAATGAAATATAATTAACTAATCTAACAAGTTGGTATCTCCCTTATAAGTCTTGCTAAGGGGCCCATCCTTATTTGGTCTTGAGTTCCAATCCTTCCCTTGGAATAAAAGCATATTTATTACAAACTATTGAATTTATTCATATCCTGTAGTAATTAAAGATTGTTAGAACAAGATTAAAATATATGGAATTGATGTTACTTAGTAACACTTCAATTATATATCGTCTTTCTATATTATCTCCTAGCCTATCCTGCATCTTTGTTTTAATATATATACAAAGGAGGCTATGATTATTACTCAACAAAAAATTATAACTTTAGGAATATTCATATTATGGAGAATGTAGATCTAAATGGTTAAAATATATAAATAGGGTGATGTTTTTGGGAATTTAAAAGGATAAAAATATGGTCTAGTAAGAATTATTGATTAATCTATCCATGCATGTTCATTCTCTAATCTTCACCGTTGGAACAAAATCAACAGAAAGGCTAGTCACTTCAAATTTTTCATGTTAGGAGAGTTATATGAAGTTATACATGTTTTTTATTATAGTTCATGGTGGTTTCATGTTGATAAAATATTAGCTATGGGTCATGAATACCTCATAGGTAATATAAAGCTACAACTACGCATGTCCAAACTTCATCTCATTGCTTTAGGACATAATTATCTGGTTGCTACATATAGGTCATGTTACTCAACACACAATATAAGAAGTATAAGAATCATAATAAAACATAACATATTAAAATTTAATCATAAATAAAAATTAACTTCATTCTCATAAACATGGTTAGTAAATATCATCATGATTTAGAATACTCTATAATAGGAAAATATACAAGGCATTTAGGAAACATTGGGAATTAGAAACTAACAAGGTAGATAAGAAGGGTTCAAATTATTCTATTTATATGGTTCATCAATTAGCACATTCTCACTTCCCTATGGAATTTAGATCACTTGTATAGTCTCGTTACAATTCCTATCCACTGAAATCTAATCCATTTTCATCTCCAACCCCAAAGCAAAATCACACAATTTCAATCTACAAATCAATAGCAAATAAATAATTTTGCATAAATGTTTTTCAAACAACCCCTTACTCCCATTTATACTTCACCTCATCATTCAAATATTTTCCCTCCCAAACCATAATTTTCACATTTCATAAAAATTTTCTCCAAATCTCAAGCCAAAAATTGATCAAAGTGTTGAAATATTTATCACTACTTGCAACTATCAATCATGTAATTTTTTTTCAAAACATTGGAAAATTTATATTTTTTTATTATATGACCCATAACTTACCATTGTTATGATATATCATTCTCACATCCACTCGTGTGACCCCTAAGTCCTGAGCACCATCTAAACATGTAGTCTACAAATGGGAAATATTAATTTTCCAATTTATTCATGATTTTTTAATAACTAGGGGAAAATAATTTTACACATGTTTTAAATATTTAAGGTGATGTATTAGTTTTATTACTTTAATTTATGGATGATATTAATTATAACCACACCATTTTTTACTTCACAAAATTTTGAATATTCATCCACATTCCCACATGAACACTTGAGGGGGCATCATCAAATTCATTTTCATTTATCTAGGGTAAATGTTTCTCCATAATCATCAATTCTCTAATTTGTACACTAATATTTGAAATGGTATTGCTTCTCAACACCATTTCAAATAGGGGAAAATATAGACACTTAGATTTCACCATTTAGTGTCAAAATTTACTTTGATATGCTAACCCTTCTCTTTTCACAATTTGAATTCAAATAAATATTATTTCCCTCCAAAATTAAAATAATTTATTAATTTTTAAAGAATTAATTATAATCATGCACACCTTTTTCTTCAAATATTAATTAATTAAATCTAGATTTTCCATCTCACCTAGACATCCTCCATATTTGTCTCGACCATGTGTTGACTCATCTAACCACCTTCCTCAACTTTCTCAACCACCTTTTGAGACACCTTATAACATTTCAACTTCCAAGTGAACTCAACCAACTAACTTGACTTGTTATTACTGACTCACTCAACCAACTCCTTTTTCTTTCTCTTTCTTCTCAATCAATGGAATAGGGCATCATTCTCATGGATGAGGACTGATTCCTGACCATTTATTATTTTAATAATTTAACAAATTAAAATAATCTTCAACCATTCATATCATCACCCATAAACCTATAAATTTACATGCAATCCATTACTTTTAATCATCCTCATTTATGCTATTAGAGTGTTATCAAATTATCAAGTGAATCCAAGAAAATTGAAGCCATCAAATATCAAATTGTCAAGTGAATCCAAGAAAATCTAAGCCATCAAAAATCCTCTTCTATACCAAAATACTACATAATTCCCTTTTCCTTAAATAATATTTGAGCATCCACATCTATTGAATTTAAGATTAAATCATAATTAATCACAATAGAGGAAGCTTATTCCACTTTAGTTTTGTAAGTGTGTGTGTTTAGTTTACTTTTGTTCATTTGTTTCTCTATAATTGAAGTCTAAGTTTAGAGTTTATATTTGACTTCATTAAATTTGATTTCTTATCTTAAATTATAGAATTAGATCTTATACACATATAATCTCCAACATGATTAGAGATTGAAAAATTTACCAGTTAACTAATACTAATAGAGATTATATTTAACCAAGTATGGAAGGTACTATGCCTTGGAATTTAATCTCATTTTTTAGTGGAGATTAATATGCCCAAATTCTTAATTGGATACAAGGAGATTATTAACTGAGACCCATGAAAATGGTGATCACCATAGAAAGAAAGACACCTCAATATTTTTCTATAGATATTTAATAGAGTTTATTTATAGGTTTGAGAATCATCTTACATTTATAGAGACATGAGTCAGTGTACCATATTATGCACTAAAAGGAGTTGTATCTAGTTTTTTGTCTATCCATAGATCCATTAAACTCAATTGGGAGTAAGTTTTAAAAATGTGTTGGGCCAAGTTTTACATCAAACCATCTATTTCATAAAAGTGGCCCTTCTTTTAATAAATAAAATGTCCAAAAATACATGTCCATTCATGTGTTACTACATGGATATCATAGTATATTGAAACAATATATTTGGTGCATATGTTTCAATAAACCTTATTTAATATACCAAAATATTGGTATACACACTAGGATCATAAATTAGATACTAAGAAATGGCACCAAATCTAGTAGGGATTCATTCATAATTTTGTTTTTGAGGATGAAAACATGATGGTGCATATATATTTACAAATATTGAAATTTTTTATTATGTTGTGGATGAGTTGAGGATATACCCTCTATGAATAAAATAAAATAACAATCCAATTCCAACCCAATTATTCAAACAAATTTACAAAAATGTCATAATAAGAAAGATAAAAAGGGATTTACTATGAAGTCCTACAATAGAATATATAATAGTGAAAGTATATCTACTCACATAGGAAGTGAGGATGACTTGATCTAAAATGATTATTTAAATATAAAATTAATAAATAACTACCTAATAATGGGAATGTAGATAAGGTTGAATAGGATCAATCATGCAATCTTAATATCATAGAGTAAAACAAAAAGTAGTAGTTTCTATGAAAACTAAAGCATGTAAATTTTACTAAGAACCAATGCAAAATAAACTTGAGAAAATTGGTACAGAGACCACCAAAAATTTCAACCACTTATAATTATTAGACACAACAAAAAGTTTCAGATTTATTTAATTGTTTTGAGATGTATGAATACGTCTTCCCCATTAAGTTCACTAAAGTCAAGGGCATTAACCATTCCTTGGGAGATATGCCTATTGAACTAAAACCATACACACAACTAATAAATAACTGACATTATAGGTTTAATATCAATATGAAAATTAAGGTAATAGGATTAATTATCAGATGGTAGACACTAAATCATTTATCCAGTGGATAAGTCAGATTGGTTTAGTGTCATGGTAGTGTAGACTATGAAGATAAGGGAGATTTGAGTATGTGGACAATATCATGCACTAAATGATGCTTCTATTAATGATCCATTCCCTATTACCTTTATAAATTAGGTACTTATAGGTTTTTTAGGACATGAAGTCTACTCATTCATAAATGGATTTAGTGGATATCACGAAATCCCAATTATAAATGAGCATACAAAAATTGAGTATTTCATAAAAACATGGGGGTTGTTCACTTGTAAGTTAATGTCATTTAGATAGAAAAATGCATTGGTAATTATCTCTAGGGAATTTATTTTTGCATTTAGGGACTTAATTTTTTATTTTATTGGATTATACTTGGATGATTGGGAAGTTTTCTCTTTATTCAAAGAACTCTTATCTAAGCGGTGATTAATTCTGTAAATATGTTATGCATTACAAATCTCCTTAAATTTAAATAAATGTCTAATTTTCACACCATGTTGAAGTAAAAGTTAGTCACAACACTTAGTTTTCTTTTTCCATATTCCATTAAAATGTTCCATATTCATGTTGACACATCTGATTCAATAGTTAGAATAGACAACCATTGTTGTAATTTAAATCTTGAATACACAACCATTTAAACACCACTAGAATAAATATTTTACAAGGATATTAAGTTTTAAAGGACTCTTAAATTCAAAAAAATTGTCATAGAGTTGAATCAAAAGTTAGTCATAACACTTAGTTTATTTTTTCCAGGATCAAACAAAAAAATTCATGTTCATGTTGACACATCTATTTCAAATGTTATATTCATACTAGTGTATCTATGAGAAGGAGACATATATCACACAATTCATTTCAAAATATTAAATTTGTCTACAACTGATAAAACTATACCAAAATAAAGAGAGAATCTTTAGCAATGGTATTCACTTTTAAAACTTCTATAAGTACTTGGCTACTTCCTTAAAAAATTTCAAAAATCATCAAGTGGTGTAATAATTGGTTAATAAGCCAAGGTAGGGAGGGATAATTTTAAGGTAATTAATTATATTTCAATAATTCCAAGTTATAATCAATGTAAATCTAGGAAGGGAAAATATTAGATTTGACAATCTTAGCTACATTAAAATAGGGGAATAGACAAAAGACTTGTAATATGAATCTATTAATGAATATATATTAAAATTAAGTGTGATCCATGAAATAATTTAATAAATTAGAACATTTATTTAAAATCATACATTTCTAAAACATTATGTATAACATGATAAGAAACATCTTGTTACACATGCTTTAGCTTTCAACACAATCAATGGATTTCTCTATAATCTAGTTAAAGATGATGTAATTTATAGAGACAAATTGGAACCTAAAATGATATAGGTTTTATAAGAAGCACATCAATGATTTTTAGGAATACACTTAGTAGGTAAATTTACTATTTGCCATTTTTGGCCCACATATCAAACTTGTGCCCAATGCTTAATAATCCTAATGCAAGAAAAGAGGAAGTGTTCTCGAATAGTGGGTTGAATAAAATATAGATGGATATGAGTAGAATAATGAGATGTTGAATCTCAAAAATATTTTGAAACACTTTAGGTTCACCTGAAGTGTAATTTTTGAATTTTTTAAAGACAGGTCTTGAGCTATGAAAGCTCCATGGAATGTCTAAGACACTCAAGATAAAATGGGTTTCTTCACATTGATCCTGGATTATTACACACCAAGTCTTAGATCATATGCACCAGGTTTTATCTCACATGATGAGGAAAGATAGAGGTTGTACACCTTTAAAGGGTGGCTCCATAGACTAAGATGACCAAGCCTTCACACTTGGCCATTTTTTATGAGGATCAAGTAGGCCATCCAACTTGTGCATTTAATATCTTCACTCAAGAATCCTTCTAGGATAGAGTATCAAATGGGTTTTCTCCTTGTATCATTAAAACCATCCCCTAAAATTTTAGTTTGTTCATAAATTTTGCACCTCAATTTATAGGTTTGTAAGTTTCCCAAAGTATGAAATATGTTTGTGAAAGTGTCAACATTCTACCAAGGAAAAATCCATATGAGCTTAAATTTGATCAAATTATGTTCATGTGAACATCAGATTATGTTCATGTGAATGCCAAATTTAAGCTTTGTGAACTAGTTGATGGGGTTCAAAAATCCTTGGCAGAGACCTAAGGAAGAGTGTGTGGCTAACAAATGTCAAGACCATGAGAGCTTGGATCAATTTAAAATGTTAGTGGATCCCATTAACTAATAAGAAGTAGAGTTTGAGGTTATGGGACCCAAATATCCACAGTCCATCATTAACCAAGTCTCAATATCTGATGGTGCATGATGGTTGAGATGTCAAAGGAGTCTAGCCAGGTCACTAACAACTAATGACAAAAGAATGAGCCAGGGTATTTTTGTAAAATATGACCAAGCAAGACAAGCCTAACTCAACAAGCTAAAGAGTCTAAACTCAAGATCGACCCAAGAAATAAGAGAAACAAAGCTCTATGGACTTTGATTGGACTGATTATTAGGCAAAGTGCTATATCTATAGGAAAACCAATATCCTTAGATTGGTTTTCCTCTATAGTTATTTTGGTTAAAGATCTAAAGCATAGAGCAGGTGTGAAAAGATTATTTTGTGTCATGCCTCAACATGCTGCTATGCAGGATGGACATGACATGTCTTTGGTAGTTCAAAAACTTGAATATCTTACCCTCATAATAAGATCTAGTAGAATATCAAATGATCAAAGCTTAAGAATTTGGAAAGTAGTTGGATAATTCACTTCTGATCGGATCATAACTTGCCACCTTTGGCAAAATATTATCTTATAGTGTGGCTTACTAAAATTAGAATGATTCATAGGCTATCTGAGTAAATGATGAATATCTCATTCATAATGACTTGATTGGACCAAAATCATGATATAACATCTTGAAAGTTTATATATCATTGGTTATCAAGAACAACAAGCTTCTTAACTTCTTTCTCTCTCTCCCTTCTTCTACTATAAATGGAGGCCTTGAGGCCAAGAATAGATATCTTTCACTTATTTAGATATATCATTATATATCTCTATATATTTCTCTTGATTCCTTCTCTTGTGAGACCAGATTCTACTAAGAAGGAATTTGTAACCTCTTGAAGTAATAGAATGTTGTGTTTTGATTTCATTGATCTGGTATGATGTGTACTTATCTCACCTTGTTACTATTTTCTCTGTTCATATATGTTATGTTTAGTATTCTGCATCTCTTGATCAAATCCCACATATGGATACTACAACTAGTTAGTGTCTTAATTTAGACCTCTCCTTTTATTTCCCTCAGCCTAGATCATTTGGTGATCTTCCACACAGATGTATAACAGATAGTTGGATTCTAAACCTAGTCTCTACATGTTTCATTAGTGTCCTTTGAGTTGAGTAGGGAGGATCGAAATATAAATTTGGTGTATCACTTGTTATCTTTTCTAGGAGCACTCATCCCCTTCTAACCATTTTCTCATGAAGCACTAGGCTTAGTTTTAGTTTAAATGAGCATCAAAAAGTAATTAGCCTACTTCAGAGGTTCAGCTCCATCACGGGATACCCATAGCCTAGGGTTTCTCTAATTTTATAGATCAACTGGGGAAAGCCTAAAGAACTTCTCCCAATGGTGTAAGTTGAAGCTATAACATTTACTATGATGAAGATATAATAATGTGGTTTATGGTGTCCAACATTATTTTAGGATGAACACAAGGTTGCAAAACATTATGATGTTTACCACCTCATAAGAAAAATAAATCAATTGGATAAGTTTGATTTAAATCTAATTCTAGATACACAACCATTCGAGTAATAGGGTATTTATTTTATGTGGATTATTAGACATCCAAGCAGTTGAATGCTAGGTATATTAAAATTGTGACAAATTATTTCATTAAATAGATTGATGTGGATGCAACAAGAAGTTTTAACATAAAGGATGTTTCAAAAATTGTGTGAAAATATTATGATAAGGTTTGTATGTCCATAGAAATTAATTATTGATATGATCACCCATTATATGGATAATACTATTAAGAACATAATAAAAAATTTGATTATTTCACACCAAATGAGTAAAATGTATCATCTTTATGTAAATGGTCAAGTAGAAGCATCCAATAATGATTTGGAAATAAGATTACAAGGATCTATAATGTATAAAAATATGACTAAGAATATCACATTATAATAATATTTTTAGGCTATATAAAAAATCATTAGTGTGTGACTGGATATACATCATTTTGACTAATCTATGGAATGGAATTTGTGATGCCAATGGAATACCATGTACCTAGTTTATGAAGTATAATGATAACACCATTGGGTGATAAAAATTCCTTTCAAAAATGTTTTTTAGAGTTAATCTAAATGAAATAAATAATGATATTGATTAATTGGAAACAAAAGGTTCATAATTGAAGTCAAAAATCATGAGATGATCATAACATCAAATCCAAAGTGTTCCAACCATAATAAATGGTATTGTTATATGAAAGCTAGCTTAGGGCACATCCAATAAATTTATGGATTAGGTTGAAAGGTCATTATATAATTCATTATTTATCAAATAAAATCACTATAATAATAAGATATCTAGAAGGAAATATTCTACTATGAATAATAAATGGTAGTAGGATATAACCCTACTACTAATGATCTCAATCAAGTAATCAAACATTGAGTAAATAAGTGTTGTATAGAACAAATTAGAGTAGAAAATTATTATCTTTTTATTTTCACAAATTTGGTAGTAGTAAAAGATAAAATAAGGATATTTTAACATAGTCATAGTCACATAAGATAAAATGATGTATCCCAATAAATATTTCGGTACCACTATCGACAATAAATCTATATTGGGTTTGTGAGAGGGATCTATGATAGTTAGGTAAAAAAATAAAGTCAAAAAGGGAGGCACTAAAATTGAAATTAGAAGTGGACATAGATTAATGATGACTAGTTTAATGGATGATTAATAAATAGACAAAAATAATATCACGTGGATCCTACTAAGGGTAAATTTTTTGAACAAGAAGTTAATATTTAAAAAAGGAAAATATCTAAAAATGGAATGATAATGTGTCATATTATTCAAGCTAAAATAAAATTATGAAAACTTCCATGTGTATATTCATAAATAGATACAAAATCTAAGACACACATGTGGGACATGTGAGTTAGATCAATATGTTGGAAAAACTTAGGGGCAATATGTTTTTCTATAAAAATAATGGATATCTATACAATTCACACTCTAATAATTTGGTAAATTTCAAATTCACTCTCTTTTCGCAACTATAAAAATATTAAACAAAGAAGAGGTTCTCTAAATATTTCATAGGTGTGGATTGAAAAGGAGTGAACTCACCAGTTAATATAGATAAGATAAAATGGTCATGCACCAAATCTTTATTCCATTGACTAAGGCTCAAAAGGAAGAGATTGTAATTGGTTTGGATTTAAAACAATCCCTTAGAGTGATGCTAACCCTATGATTTCATTGATGTATAAAACACATAATGGTTTTATCAACCACAAGGAGTTACATCTACACAAGTAAAACTTTCCCTTCCAAACACACTACAAGGATTAGATGTTAAATGGTTGCCAATATTTCCTATATTTGGCTAGCACAATGAATTTTTGATGACCATTATATGGAGATATAACAATGAATATATTCATTTATCATGAGAGGTGATGATTAAAATAAATGTGAATACCATTGTATAGGCGACATAACTTTTAGAGGAAAAATTAAATTCATGCCTATAAGACAAGAAATTCTCCCATTTATCTATAAATGTAGGACTGGTATGTTAAAACAACTAGAGGAATTCCCATTACAAAATTTATCGATTTACTAATAAGGGTTCTTAAAAAATTCATCATGCATAAGTAACAGTAGACCATAGAGGTATAAAATAGGTAAAAAATGGTGGATTAATATTATGCACCATATGATAAGATTTAATGACTAATTAAATTGGCCCAACTTTCTAGCATCAAAGTAAAAAATGAATAAATAAATTTTATTGGCCAGCCCAACCCAATCATTTTAGTTCCAATTTGGGCCATCTTTCCTTTTTTATGAACTGAATGTCACCTAAGGGAAATCATATTAATGTTGATTATTTTCTAGAAAATGAAATCCCTAACTTGATAAGGCTGCAAAAAGGACAACATTACTTATAAGTTGTAATTTTTTGGGGTGTTTTACCCTATTTTTAATAAAAATAAATAACTTTATTTTGTATTTGTAGGTGTAAAAATAGAGTATATCATAATGCTAAACATGTACAATAATCCACAATTATGGTTTTAAAAACTACTAAATATGGAAATTACTTTTCTTAGAAAGCACTAGAAAGAAAATAACTTATCTCAAACTAGGATTTGTGTTTAATATTTTAGATGTATGATAGTGAAAATAAGAAAAATAGATGATTTTTCATGTTTAGGATTAGGAATAAAATTAGGAACTACTTCTATAAATATCTAATGTAAGTAGATAGTAGCACATGCCACTCATGTCCATTAATCATGGACTTGTCAAGTTGGCTTTGATCACTAACTAACAATCAAATATATAAATTATAAAAAAATGGAATATATAGATTAGTAACAAATCTCAAAATATTTCTAGATGGGACCATTGTAAGTGTAAATTAGTGTAGATCACTCGATTATATGGATTGTGGACTTATCTCAATTGACTATGATGAAAATTTGATTGTTATGCCTTTTGTGCCTATGTCTGATTGGTAATATGAGATATTACAATTTGGATAATGTCACGTATGATTTTTAGTTTTGATTATCTTATATTTGAAACCAGAAGGACACTTTCATAGCTTGAAAACCTATAAAAAAGAGGGGAGTATAATAGGTTGATATAACTTCAATCACCACCTTGATGATTGACCATTTCCAACATATCCAATACTCCAAGTAGAAAAATAAATCCCATGTAGTTATTCCACCTAAAGTGATTGTGTAATTTTATTCCTTGATTATGTATGAAACTATAAATATGCCTTTAATACTTGACAATGATGAATATTAACTTACTTTGGGATTCTATTGACTTGGATTATGATAACTCCTTGTGAGTGATCTTGAATTTAGATAAATTAGGGTAGACTTTTCAATGTGCAATAGTGTGTAAGATTTAAAAAATTGAATACCAAATGGGGATGATGAATATATTTTGATATGTATTTATAGGTGAATATTTTGGTAATTTCCTATGGCAAACCTTATGAAACATGTAGGAAGACCATAAATAATTATTTTCATTTTAAATAGGATTAGTTATTTATCATGGGACATGGACAACCTAAGTGGATAGAGGCATGGAAATTCTCTTATATAAGTAGGGTGGACTCATCCTAAAACATTAGGGACACTTATCCTGCATTAGAGATAGTATGAGGGTGATTTTAATCATCTTTAGTATTTGACATTGAAATTTAATTCTAATAGTGACATAAAACAAAGGGTTGATCCTGCATATGAATAAAATGCTTAAAATAATGGAAAATAATATTTTGATTAACCCTAAATTAAGAAAATGGGATAGGGTTAAAAATATATAAATAGTTCAAGAACAAGGATGATAAACTAATATATAGTAGGCCAATTAATGGAAAACTTAGATAAATAATATTATGAATTTATACAACTGAGATTGCTAAAAATATTAAAGTATAAATATTAAAATATATTGAAATAAATAATAAACAATAGTAATGTCTAGGAAGATTTAGATAGGAAATAGGTGTAAAGTATAAAGGATCAGTATTCTAGATTAGTCACTAGATTCTATAAATTACACTTATGTGGCCATGGACACCACCATCAGATTTGGACACTATTGTTGGCATTAGTGTTTGATTGTGACATAGGTGTCTAGTATAGAATAATGATTGGATATAAATGTAACTAGCTTCACTATTCTAGGTTTTGTCACCTTTCTATTAATGTATTCATATTTGGGTTACAGTTTTTCATTCTTTATTAGTTGATCAATCCCTAACTCATTACCCTTATTTACCCTTGGAATGAGTTTACTAAAAAATTGGTTAGTGGGATCATGATGTCAAACTTATCTAAATTTCTTCTCTATCAATGGGTATTTCCTATATAGCCAATACTCCAAAGATATCCTTAGACTTATGTATTTTTTCTTATGTGTGGGAAAATGTGTGAATAAGGGTGAAATATGCTATATAAATGTGTGTAGTGATCTAGATTATAATTTGAACAATATCACTCATGGACTGATCTTTAAATGTTTCACAATTGTAATGTAACTGCTCTTATGCTTGATATGAAAATAGGGATGAATAAGGTATAATAGACTGCTTGTGAAGTTGATTTATTAAGCTTTTGTATTTTCTTGATGATGACTGAGAAGGCTTAGACTTGTATTTATACCACAAATTTTGAAAATATATCATGGTAGGGTTTAATAATATAAATACGTTAACCCATAGGTTTCAAATTAGTTTAAATTTGGATGAATTTTGAAAATTGAACATTAGATAAAGATCTAGATACTATAATCATTATTAGTGTCCCTTTATGATTTGTAGTGTCTAGAAGGACATAAAAAAAGGTTTGGATCTAAAACTGATAGTAAATAATGTTTATCAGGTTGTAATATTTATGTGCGGTACAGGATACCTGGGTCATCACAATGATATGGATCAAATTAAGAGATAATAATTTAAGCACATTGAGATGGAGAATGCAATCCTTTCGATAGTAGGGAGCTCTAGAAATAAAGGGTAAATCCCAAATTTATATTTGTCAAATGTACAAGACTGATATGTTATAAATATTCATTGTTAGTATCTACATCCACCCTTAATCTATTAATGCATAAGGATGAAATTACTAGGTTAAAGGAAAGAAATGTTTACCTAGGTGTGTATAACACATCTTGTCTTTGTTTGAGCCCACTTTGAGTGATTTGATAGTGTATTACTTATAAACAATAGCATGTTACATTTTAAATCAGTGCATATAATCTATAATTTTAAATAATTTAAATACTTAAAAATAAATAAAGCAAGGAAGGAGTACACCTATGTGTTGATGAAACCATGTTGCCTCTTGATGTTTTGACTTAGTTAATATGCTTTCTTATAAAGCATTGAAGCTAGAAAAGGTTTATACCTAAACCTTTGAGATTTGAAGAGGGAGATTGGAAGGTATTATTCCCCAAATATGTTACAAGGATGAGTTGTGACATGACCATTGATATATTTGTGTCTCAACTACACAACTCAAGTGTGAATATAAATAATCTAGTGAGGGTGAGTGATTTAACTAACTCATATTTAAATATAGTGATATTGGATGATTTAATCACTCCAATATATATATATATATATATATATATATATATATATATATATATATATATATATATATATATATGTATATATATATATATATGTATATATATATATATATGTATATATGTATATATATGTATATATGTATATATATATGTATGTATATATATATATATATATATATATATATATATATATGTATATATGTATATGTATATATATATGTATATATATATATATATATGTATATATATATATATATGTATATATATGTATATATATATATATGTATATATATATGTGTGTATATATATATATGTATATATACATATGTATATATATATATGTATATATATGTATGTATATATATGTATGTATGTATATATATATGTATATATATATATATATATGTATATATATATATATGTGTATATATATATATATATATGTATATATATATGTATATATATATATGTATATGTATATATATATATATGTATATATATATATGTATATGTATATATATATATGTATATATGTATGTATATATATATATATATATATATATATATATATATATATATATATATATATCTGGTTAGGTTGAATGATTTGATCATTTCAACCTATAAAATGAACCAACTACTATAGCATAAAAGGCTCAATAATAGTACATCTTGGTGTAATTTATGCATCTTGATGAATAGTATAATTTGTATTTTTTTAATTTGTGGTGAAATATCATGGAATATTTACCTATAATATGTATGAGATATATTATATGTGTCATAAATATGAAAAAAAAATGTTTCAAATCTCTATAAAATTGGTGCAATGTATAGTATTTTGATCCAAGTGTATATATGAATAATGGAATTGAACTGGAGTTTTGTGAAAGTGTGGAGGTCATGTCTTTGTGACATTCCACCATTGAAGTCTAGAGATATATAGTATTTTTTTAAGTGTGGATATCATGCCTTTTGTGACATGCCCCCATTGAAATCTAGAAACTATGAAAATGTGGAGGTCATGATTCTATGACATGCCCCCACTGATATTCCCCCCCTTTTGACTAGTATAATAAAAGATATGTAAAAAATATCAATAAGTATATGTAATTTATTTCAATCATGATAAAATAATTAGATGTCCCTGATGTACCATATGACATGAGTAGAGGAAAAGTTCAACATATAGATGTGCATAGATCACATGTCTTTGTATGCTTGTATCACATTCAAATATGCATGAAACATATGTGTATATAAGAATGGAATGATATGTTATCTTTTACTAAAATAAATATAACAACATATATTCCAAGGAGCTAACAAAATATAGGAATGTTGAATATTTTTGTATTTTTTAATTTATTTGAATGTTTATTTTTATTTTTAGAATATTTGAATGTTTTTATATTTTGGAATATTTGGAAAATTTTGTTTATGTGCATGAAATGGATCAAGTTTTTTACAATTTGAGTGTTTTGAATGAAAAATATTCATGTCATGCTTTATTCTCTCCTTACTTATCACCACTATGTGATATGTGAACTAATCTTCCCTTGTAGGAAAATAAAATATATTGTTTGTTTTGATATATTTTAGCTTCCATTTGGTATAGCAAAAATGAAACAAATGTATATTTTTATTCATTTGTATTTTACATGACCCATAATTTTGTTTGGATGACACATGGTCCATAGGCAATAAGTAATATTATCTATCCCAATTTGTTTTCCCAACTTACTTTTTGATATGTGTCCTTGATGGTATAACCAAATTCGGCCAAATGTATTTCAATACAAAACATTTATTTTTATTTAGGATACATAAGGTTATGGTGAAAATAATGTCCACCCATGAAGAGTGTGATTGTAAAATCTTTTTGGCGAGGATGCTTCTTGCTTGGTGAATTTATAAGTGTTTTCTAAGTATGTCCATGGGGTATTGATCCCATATTGAGTAAATTTATCAAAGGTTTCATATAAATATTTAGAATGCCACATGTTTATTCATTATTGTCATATGTATGATAAATAAAATGTTTGTATTTTGTAGGAGATAGATTTAGTGCTTTGTTATATTTGAGTAGAAAATAATCAGAACCATGCACATCTATGTATAGGTGGTTAAGTGAGGTATAATGTTTATTTAACTTCATTTCCTTTAGTTGAGGATTGATACCTCTATTAAATAGGAATTTTAGTTCCAAATATAAATATCAATATGATAAGGAATATGATGCATTTTTTTAATAAAATAACATAATCTTGAAGAGATTAATCATCATGTTGTTTGAAGTTTTGAAATTGTTCCAATGTAATTTTTTTCACATTGTGTGTACTAAAGGATAAAAATAAAACATATTTTAATTGCTTGAATGTAATTAAGGAACCATTTGTTAAACTATAAAATCAAATGTAAGCTTCATTTATAAGGCTCATATGAGATACTTTCAAAAATATTTGGTCATCTTTAGCATGATTTATAAATTAAATTATATATTTGAGTATATGTTTAGAAGGATCTTCATGTCCAAAAAATTAAGGAAATATTGTCATATAAAACTCTTATGGATAAGGATATTCAAATAGACATTTTTTAAGATGTTGGTTTTGGATAATGTTATCACTATTAATATCATTGTAAGATAGCATTTGTACTTTGAGAATTAAAACTTGTCTTGGGAGATCTCCTATAGTACTCATCATAGACATAATATAAGTAATAGGAATTGTTTAAGTTGGAAAAGATGTAATCATTGAGTTTAATTCATCATTTATTTGAAACATAGGAGAAATATATGTCTCATCATTATGGGCTTTTTTTTTGATATTCTCATCACTTGTAACATTTGAAAGTTTTGGTAATTTATCTTCATTTTAAAGTTTTAAAATTTTTGATGATGGTGAATATTTTGAAAATTTAGGAACATTTGGTAAAAGTTTGTCATGTAAATTTTTTGGCATACTTGATAGTGGTACCTCATTTGAAAAATTTGGTAGTGGAATATCATGTAAGAGTTTTAGAATCTTTGGTAAGTGTGCATTAATTGAATATTTGGGAGATTTTTATAATTGTTAATTATTTTGAAGTGTAATATATTTTGGTAATTTTGAATTTGTTTAGATTTGAAAGGAAACCATGATATCTTTGTGAATATTGAGAAATGTTTCATGATAAAAATATGGAAATTGTGAGCTCTTATCATGCGCTATGAGTGCCTTATTTGGAAATGTACGAACCTTGGATAATTTTAGTGTTTTACATGGAGGAATATCTCCATGGATTTATTTTTGTAAAGATGTCATTATATCCTTATTAACCTTGTGAAAATTTTCACAATAAATAAAGGAATATTTTTCTCATTTTTATCCACATTTGTTTTGATAGGGGGAGGAACATGTTAACCATCATATGATGACCTACCCTTTTGGTTACGAAAAATATGGACCTTGGAACTCAACATAGGCCATTGGTGAGTAATGGGAGTAGGATTATGACTATTACAACCTAGATGGGTATTTTTTTCAATGAAAAGGGTCAAAAATGTTTATTTTTGTTCACTTGGTAAGATTTATAAATTATTCGTAATCAATATTGATGGTTTTATAAATATATACCTCTTTTTTCTCATAGGTTATGCTTGATATTAAAAAAACACCCTTCAATTTATTTTTAGTAAAATAGAGAATGAGATGGATAAAAAATAAAAAATAAAATCCTATGAAAGTACACAATCATAGATCAAATAATGGTTGCATATGAAAACTTAGGGGTTTAGTTCACCAAATGTTTGACCATAAATTTAAAAAGGGGGATAAGGTTAAGAATATAGAGATAGTTCAAGAACAAGGGTGATAAACTAATCTATAGAAGGCTAATTAATATAAAACTCAGATAAATAATATTCTAAATTTATATAATTGAGATTGCTAAAAATGGTAAAGTACATATATTGAAATATATTGTAACAAATAAAAAAATGTACTTAATTTATTATGCATATGAAGATATATAGTATAAATAGGTGTAAATTATGGAGGACCAATATTTTGGATCAAATGTTAGATTCTATAAATTACACTTTTGTGACCATAAGCACTACTATCAGATCTAGACACTACTATTAATGCTAGTGTCTAACTATGATGCAGGTGTCTAATACAGAATAATAACTAGATGGAGGAATGATCAAGTTCATTGACTAGGTTTTTGGTCACCTTTTTGTTGATATATTTAGATTTGAGATTTAGGTTATTAGTCTTTATTAATTTATCAAACTCTATCTCTTCACTCTTCTTCACCCTTGGATTGAGTTTGCTAAAAAATGGGTTAGTGGGCTCATGGTGTCGAGCTACATCAAAAAACCCTCTATCAATGGGAATTTACTACATATCCAATACTCCAAGGATCGCCTCAAAATTTTGTAGTTATCCTCTATGTGTGGTAAATTATGTGATATACAAATGGAAATGTAACTAATCTATTAATCAATCTTAGCTCAGAGAAGATAAATCCTACTTACACTTTTGATTGTTGATATATTAACTATTTATTGTCATCACCAAGATGGATCATATAGTCCTAACCAAAGGATATCTTACCATATTAACATCACTAGAGAGGGTTACGAAGCCTCTAGCCAATAAAAACTATGCAATAAGCCTAGCTAGGTCCTATGTTTTCATATTCACAAAGTAAATGACAAGTAAATAAAAGTCTAATCTAATGCTCACTAAAGCTTGTGGCAAAAAGTGGGGATAATAAACATAAAAATTAAACATGCATATGATAATCCTAATTAAGATATGTATAGGTAAAACCTTAATGCATGAAGAGAGAAATATATTCAAAAGTCATTACTTATACTACTTATATCTACTAAAAAAAAGGAGTAAAGTTAGAGATACTTACTTTGAAGATGAACTCATTGAGAAATAAATTTATCCCTTGGCCAAAGGTGTTTCATAAGAGGTTATTGTGGTTTGGAAGGATCACTAAGAAAGTTCAAAGAATCCAAGACTTTTCCACAAGACAATATTTTTCTCCAAGTATAAACCCTAAATAATAACTCCTTAATTAGAATGTTAGAAGAGCATATTGTAAAAGCACAAATGAATAATTAACTCTATTCTCTTTCTAAGAAATGAAAAAATGAATGTGTATATATATTTGAATCTAACCCTAAACCTTTTCAAAATTTTAGCTAATAGGGTCACCCCAATCGAATTTGTATTGTTATTTGATAAAAATAAGTTAGGTCTTGGTATAGGTTGGCTAAATCTTACCTATACCTATATCATGATTTTAATAATTAGGATACAAGGTTGATTGGGATAACAGTGTAATTAAGACCATCAAAAAGGGTTTTAGGCTTAGGTAGGTGCTAATGAAGATAATGAAATTCTTAGTGGAGTGTGTATGAGAGATGTCAAGGATTAAGGAAGTGTATATGAGAAGGTTGGATTGATAGTCAGTGGTGGTATATGGGGAAATAATCCTAAAAATCACCAATGGTGTGCTCACCCCTTTCTTGGTGCACCCTTTGATGTATGCACTCAAAGATATTGAGACTCGATGGGTTCCTACAAGAGATAAAGCATAAAAATTTGATAAAATTTGAAAATATTATGTGTATACTTATGCCCCACTCAAATCTCATCATGTGTCAATCAAGTGCAATAAGGGATGGTTATTTGATAAAATAACATAGAAACACATAATGTTGAAGTTAAATAAATTTTAGTATTTTAAAGCATATAATAATTGAAAGTAAATGATTGAAAAGGAAACAACTAAAAATAAAAGTAGTGTATGCATACCTAAACTGACCTTTATCATTGGATGGTTATCTACTATGTTTGTAGTTTTGATCACGGAGAGCACATAGACTACTTTGGACAAAGACAAGGATACAAAACTAAAGAGCAAAAAAAAACAAAAAATGTAGGAAAGCTAAGATAATTGATGCAGTGCAGGCATGACATACATGGAAATTTGGTATGCTAGGGTGATAAATGTTAAGTTAGGACCAAATAACCAAGTTAAATTTTTGGAGTAAATATCATAACCAAAAATCTAATGATACTAAAATGATCAAAAAAATCAAACAAGTAAACCTTAAGTAAGAAATGAAAACCAACCAAGTCAAACCAAGGATACATGTCAAAAAATTAGTAATCAAACATCAATGTAAAATTAGTAATATTCCTTACTTAAACATAGATAAGCAAGCAATGGTAAAACAACATTGATGAGTGAGAATTAACAATCCTTACTCAATCATCAATGGAAAAATTTCATGAAAGGGGAAACAACATTAGTGAGTGAGAAGTAACAAGCCAACCTCACTCAATAATGGAAAAATTACATGAAAAATAAAAACAAACATAGTTGTCTAAAAAAAGAGGTATAATAATGGAAAAATTTTCACATAAATCAAAGGCAATTTTATAAATGTAAAGCAATGGTGTAAATAAGATAATCCATAGTCACTCAATCATACTCTTTTGTTCTAAAGATAGATAAAATTGAAACAAAGTAGTGGTAGCATGTTTTAAGATGTGAAGAAGAGGGAATAAAGAAGTGGGAAAATATATTTAAAATAGAACTTGCCTTTCAGAGGGGGAAATGAAATGGGTAGAGGGAAAAATGAAGGAAAAACAAAGGTAGAGAAAATATGTATCAAAGTCAAGGCACTTAAATTAGGTTTGTAAAAATAAGAAGACATTCAACATTAAGGACTATGAAGAACTTTTTCTATCCACAAAGATCTTGGGTTATCAAATTAAGTATGAATATCATCCCATGAAGGCTATATGCATGAAAATTAAAATGGACCTACCTTCCCACAACGTGTTACCCATTATTTAGGACCCCTTATAGAGCCATCAGTCTATTGTGAAGATTGGATACCTTCATGAGAAAGTAGGCAGCACCATAGGTTATCTTTAATACTCATATCCCAATCTACTATCCTACTACACCCTATTAGACCTCAGCACTATTATGAGTCTAGTTATGGAGTTTGATCTTCGATTGGAGATAGGAGATGTGCTATTAATCACATATTTTAGTGTGATTCTAAATTTTGAATTTGTATGTTGCCTTTTGTATTATTGATTTTTTTTCAAATGATTTGGATTTTAACTTTTGATGGATTTTTCTATTCCTCCATACCAAACATGGGTGCTAAAATTGACTATTATTCCAAAACTTTGGACTTGGTAGCTAAGAAAGATATCTGAGAGAACAATATGTCTAAGAATCTTGTTTAGTCATGCTAAATAAAAGTGATATCTTGACTTCAACCTTGGTTCATCCAAAGTAGAATGAAGGAAAGGAAATCAAGAGGAATGAACATGAAATAATTTGAATTATTTTAAATTGTAAAAAAATGTGATAAAGGTGAAAAGGGATAAAATGACAGGTAAGTATGATTTGTTATCATAAGAATATTTTAAGTGTAGGCAAATAGTTTATTGTGAAATTTTTATCTACCAAAGTAACATAAACCAAAGATGAGAATAAGGGGTCACAAAATTGTATTCATTTCTTAGCATTCTATAAAAGGAACACTGAATTAATTAAATATGGTAGTTTTCTGAGGAGGGCCTGGTCCTACTTATAGTCTTACACTAAAACTCATAAAATAGAAACCCAAGAGGGTGAACAAAGCATGTGAAAATAAAAAATGAGAAATATGGTATTTGTGAGGAAGGCCTAGTCCTATCCATGGTATTACACTATAAATCATAAAATAAAAACCCAAGAGGATGTAAAAAGCATTGAAAGATAATAAAGTTGATATGAAAGCATAAGGAAGTCATGAGGAAGATCGGGTCCTATCCATGGTTTTACAATGCAAATCGTGAGAAAGAGACCAAAGGATGAAAATAAAGAAATAAGGTTTTTGGAAAGAGAAACTAATATAGAGGGTGAGACCCCTATATAAATTTGGAGAAAAGTGTTAGTAGGATAACATATAGAAAGCATGATAAGAAGGGAAATATCTAAGCAAAGTAATTATTTAAAAATTGCACATTGGTGGGCTTTTCAAAAATATATTCATCATTAGTTCGGAGGTGATAGGTGTTAAGACTAATAATATATTTTACTAAATAAGGGCCCAACCATTTTTGGGTGTATTTGTCTTGTTTATCATGGGTATAGTCTAATTTAAGGACTAGATCACCAATATTAAAAGTGTAGACTTTAAACTTTTTGTTATGTTGTTTGGAGATACGAGCCTTTATTAGTGATTATGTTGAAAAGTAGAGAGACAGTGTTCATCAATAATATAAAGAGCATGAAGGTTATATTCACATAATTCCTCATCAAGTATGATACTATGAAGATATATATAGATATAAGGAATCCCAACTTCTAATGGGAGAACAAACTTGAAACCATAGATTAGAGAGAATGGTGTTGCCCCAGTCGCAATGTGTATCCTAGTGTGATAGGTCTAAAGTGTGGGATATAAATGAAGATGCTAATTTGTGCAAGTTTCATGGATTATATTTTAGATTATTTTATTGAGAATTTTTTTAGTGGCCTTAGTTTGGCCATTACATTGTGGATGATAGGGTGTGGAAAATTCAGGATATATTTTGAGTTTAACATAGAGTTGTTTCACATCCATATTTTTTAAATTGACACCATTATCATAAATGATAGAATGTATAACTCTAAAATGGAAAATGATTTTATTGAGGATGAACTTGGAAATATTGGTTCTCATATTGGTTCACTTATCATATTATTAATTAAAAACTCCTATTGCCACCTTACCTGGACACCTTTCCTTATGACTAATTCCCCCATGATGAGTCACCTCAAGACCTAGTCCCCTCATCTTAACTACCCAAGATTTACTCCCACTTTTAAACTAGATTACTAAATAGTTACTTCCTTCCTAACCTCTTATTTTTACCATTTTATAATGGGTGTCATACTTAGCATGCATAACAATAGAAAATAGGCCCAAAATAGAAAGTTTTACCTATTCTAAGGCTACTGACATCTGTCAACCCATGATCAACATCGACAAGATCACGATCGACATCAGTGAAATCATCGATGTCAGTAATATAATCCAAACTCTAACCTGTAGTTTAGGTTAACAAAAATTAATAAAATCAATTCTTACTCTCATTCAAACTCTTGAAATTCTATTTTTTTACATCTAGGCTCAAAATCACTCTACATAAGTCAATCACAAGAAAAAACTAAGCTCTTGAGGACCAATAGCACCTACTTATTCTCTCTATTCATGTAATTAGGTATAGACTTCCTGATAAGGACTATCAACCTGACACTTATCATTTAGTGACCACCATAGGTAAGTATATCACTAATACTATAGGTCATTTAAATATTTATTCTTCTATTTCTTTATATCTACCTTGTACTACTTTACACACCTTTGACTTTACCCCCATGAGGGAGTTATAAAACTTCCTCACTTTTTTCCCCTTTATCTAACATACCAAACCTTTGACCAGACTTAACTGAGCCATAATCTCCCTCTCATAACTCTTTCGACCTCCCTGGCTTGATCCAAACCATTTTCCAGACTTGAGAAAGCCTTCTGCAAGCTCCCTAGATAAATATTGCCCCTACCAACCTCGGTAGCCTAATTGATATCAGTCACCTCATTACTGACCTCAATAACATAACCAATGTCAGTCACACTCCTAACAACATTGGTGACTATCAATTTCATAGCCTCTTTAAAGCCTACCCAGATAACTTCTAAAACACAAACAAAGCACCTCACTTGCACCCTATCAACTCTCTGCTATGTACAAGTTGTTAAAAATGGTAATTTATCTTTATTTTACTCTATTTACCTCTGTTTCAATTATTCATTATTCTTTTGCCTCTCAAAAGTGGACTATCATCTCTAGGGAAGTTTCACACTTCTTAGAACAAGTGCGTAGCTTGGCATCCCACTCATTTATCTACTAATAAACATCTTGTGGTAGTGTTTTTATTATTTACAGGTAGTTTATTAGTGTTTAGAGCTCTGATACCAGTTGTCAGGATCTTAGAGTATAATTTATTACTTTTGTATAAGCAACTAAACATGGAATTGAAACCAGAAGTAATAAGTAACTAGAAATCAGAAACAACAAATAATAAGAGATATGAGAAATAATACAATCTGTATTAAACTCTTCCAGAAGGAAATACAATGAAGAAATATCTTTCTCCTCACACCTCATAGATGTACAATAATTCTCCCTCAAGAGTCCTCTCTCTCTCTCTCTCAATCAATTACAATCAACTCAATTACTGGGTTGTTCCCCCCTTCTCAATTACAATACTGCCCCATGGGTCTCTTAAATAGAATTGAAAGCAAACAATAATTAGAAAAATAGACTCAAGACTAATTTAGTCTTTACATGCAAACTAACTATTCTCCTAAAAATATCAATTCTGGAAACACCTGGAAATGCACAAAAGTTGGTGTCAGTCTAAAGATGACTGATGCTAGCTAACCCCTAACCAATGTCAGTTTGTTCTAACCGATGATGACCGATGTCAGTTGACCCCTAACCAATGTCAGTTGGTTCTGACTGATGTCGGTTACTGTGTTAGCTCATTAGTGAAGCTTTTATCTCCACAACTCAACATAGTTATCCCCAACCAAAGAGGAGTGCTCACAATGTCTAGATATGACATGCAAACCAAATTTGGGTTCATTCTTATCACTTATCCCCATCCTTCTTTTTGTTTTCCTTTAGACTTAAAATAGACAAAATTTAGTGAAACATTTTTGGCACACCCGGTGGGACCCTAGAGTTTTCCTTGGGTTCATTTCTTGTTTTAAACATTCATATAAGTGCATTATAGTGAAAATCTCATTTCTTGTGATTCTTCCTCCTATTTTCTCTTAAAAATGGAAAATTCAATATCTTATTTCACTATTTAAAAGGCATTAAAATTGAGATTTCCTTTCTTTTCTCATTGCCTCTAAAAGTAATTTGTCATTTTATTTTACAAAAAAAGAGAATCCCTTATTTAATTCCTCTTGCATGCACATTAGGATAGTAAACTTCATACTCTATTCCTATTTCCTCTCTATTTTCACTTGAATCTAAACATTTTATATTTGGGTTTAAAACTTACTGCATTTCATAGTTTGCTTGTTACATATTAACTCACCTAATTAATTACAAGCATTTTGAATCAATCATAGGACACCTATGTTACACAACCAAATCACATTCACATAAATAAGCATCTAAACTCACCTGAGAAAAGGCCCATCAAGATTTCATCCCTTGGTGGATCACTTTACCCTACCCGGCTATCTTACTTGGATTTGACCACCAAGAGGAGAACCCACTCTATTGTCTACTGGAGTATAATCTCTAGATAGAAGGTATATTTTGGCTAAGCAACTTGGCTCAGCTCTAGGTTTTTGAAGTGCAAAAATCAAGCTCTTATAACAAGCCACGTACCTGGTCTAACACATATTTTCTCTTGAGTACCAAAATTAATCTGAAACTAGCTCTAGATTTCTTTTTAGTACCTTTGATAACCAAATTCTCTTCTCACTATCTGATTAAGGCATAAGCCAACATGAGACTAAAAATTAATCTCTAAGATTTAATAGTTGCTAGCTGAATGTTCTTTTTCTACTTTTCAAATTTCCTTCTATATTTTTGAGTTGGTAAGGACACTTTTCTATTGATTCAAAAATCAATAATATTTCTAAAGATTGGTTTGTATAACATGTTATCTCAAGTTTTTTAAGTGTTATTCCCTCTTACACAGGCCTTTTCCATCCACTATTTTACTTATTTTTAGCTTTTGATTTCTTAAAAAATCAAATTTTTCTATTTCCTAGGATTTTATAGTGATCAACATCAGTTAACCCTACTAGTATCGACAAACTTTACCTATCGACATTAGTTATTCCATTGATGTTAGCGAATAGTTCCTACTGATACCAGTCATCCCTACTAATGTCAATGACTATGTAGTTTCATCAGCTCAAAATAGTAAGCTAAAATAACCCATTTTCCTCCTCTCAACCCTAGTTTTTCTTTATTCTATTTCAAATATAGGGTAGTAAGACTATTTAAACCACCTCTTGCATGGTATTGACATGAGCTTAGGCCAAAATTTTTATTGATTATGTAAGTTTAAAACCACTTCCACCTTCCCCTCTCACTTTTGATTTTATCATGGAGCATACTTCAGATATAGAGCATACTCCCAATCCTAACCAAATTCCCATTGTGGCTAAGGGAGATCAATATTTTGCTAATTTTCTTGATCATAATGTAGCATCCCTTCAGCACTGCCTTGCTATGAGCCAAACCCATAATTTTATGGGTGACCCAATCTATGGTATGCCAACCTCTTTGATGGAGACTACCCCAATTTTAGTTAAATACACTATTTTCTCTATGGTTACCCAAACCACCACTTTGATGAGTAACCCAACTATATACAATGTCCAAAATGTGGCATCTCTAACTGCCCAATCCCATCTAAACACTGGTGTAACTTCCCTACTTTCACAACCACAACTAGTTTGGCCAAGCCACACCCCATTCCAAAATTTAGTGGTACCAATTCCATCCACATTCATGCCTATAATTACCTAAGTTATGACTCATCCTTCATCTAGTCTAACCATGCCAATAATTCAACCTGTAGTAACAACAACCAACCAAGGCATAGTCTCTAACCGAATGGGACAAGTCCCTTTTCTTTTTGCACCTTAGCCTATGACTCATTATCCTTATGTTGCCACAACATAACCTTAGCAAGCTATGTCATATTCTCCCTCTACTTCATATTAACTTCCCTATAACTTAAGAAGAATCCCCTAAACTAATCCCCCTCCAGACCTCATTAAGATGCTAATGGACAAGATGTCTAATCTAGAGACATCTATTTCTGGTTTAAATAATTTACTATCTTATGATCAGATATGTAATGAACCAATCCATCCTTTTTTGCCTATTCTCCCTTATCCAAGCCAATGGGAGCTCCCTAAATTTACTCATTTCTATAGTAAATAGGACCCATAACAGCACTTGTGAGCATTTAGACATGCTTGTTATTTAATAGGACATGATGATGTGTTACTGCTTTGCATTTTCCCTATGTCTCTTTTAGGTGCTATCGTGGATTGGTATAGCTTTATACCTTAACATTCCCTCTTCTCATTTACCCAACTTGCACAAATATTCCTAGACCATTTCTCTATTAACATTTCTAAGAATTTTTCTATAACATACCTTTATTCTATCAGACAATTTGATGATGAGTCTATTACTAATTTTGTTGCTCATTAGAGAAGCTTGATCAATCAACTCTCCTTCTCCTTACCCAAACCTGATTTTGTTGATATTTTCTCAAGGGCATGTGCTAAGCACATCCCATCCACACTCTGGGTATAAAATTTCCACACATTTGATGAAGCTTTTACAATGTCACAAAAACTAGAGGTTCACATTACTGATGAAGGCAAAGTCAAGTTTCACAATAAGAATCCCAATACCAAGACAAATGAATCCTTCTCTAAAAATTTTCCCTTTAACCAAAAGTCTAAAGGATCCACTAATGCAGTGGTCATTAAGTCATCCTCTTCCACAACCATAAACCAATTGAATACTTTGACTTCTCAAAATCTAACCAAGCAATTCCAACAATGGTATGAATAAAGATAATACACTCCCATTGGGGAATCATATATATCCATTTTGGAGAAAATTTTATAGCAAGGTGTCATAACCCTTCCTCAGATTAAACCTCCTCTACAGTTTGACCCTTCTCATCCTATCCCAACTTGGTACAAGGAAGATGAGTTTTGTGGTTACCATTGAGTTAAATGCCACAACTCTAATAATTGTAAGACACTCAAGAACATTGTTCAATATATGCTTGATAGAGGTGACCTCGTATTAGATAATCCTAATACACCCCCTAATTAAAGTATGGATGTGTTTAAACACCCCTTTCCTAACCATTCACCAAACCAAAATATTATCTAGTCCATAACTAACTTAGGTGATCATAATATCCATACGGTTACTATGGTTTTTCCTTTACCTTTAGTTCAACCTACCCCTCAACAGGAGATACCTATTTCACCAACTCCCCCACATTCAGTGGCATCTATTTTACCCATTCTTCCTCCTTAGGTAGAAGAGACTATTTCACCCATTCCTCTACTTCAAGAGGAAGAGCCTCCTTTGCCACTCCTTTTTCCACCTACGGAGCTTGTAATCCCCATTCTTTTTTCACCAATATTACCTATCCTCTTACCACTTGAACACCACACTCTATCTATCCCACCAAGCCAAATAATAGGTTAAGCTACCTCTACTCTTACCTCTAACATCTATTAGGCCTCTCACATCTAACACTAAGAAAGTGATAGAAAAACATGTAACTCCATCATCACCAAACAAGATACCACATAAAATTACCTTCCCAACACTGAAACAAAAGAAGGTGTCCAGTCCTATTGGTATAACAAGTGAAAACCCACTTGCAAGCTCTCAAAGATTTTTATACATTAGTTATATCAATCTTTGGTAATAAATCGTCATCCCATTAATCCCTATAGTCCTCTCAGAATAAATCCATCTTGGTTTGATGATACACAAGTGTGTTTATATCATCATTCACCTAGACACAATACTAAGAATCATAAAGCCCTCACAGTAGTTATTCAGTAACACTTTGATGTTAACACTCTTTTTTATGACACTACCATTAACCTTCTTGTTATTCGACCTTTGGCATCTACTATGCCTCCTACTATTCTACCTAAATTCAGACCAAAAGATGTTATCATAACCCCTTTACCACCTCTTTCACCAACTTTTCAAATCAACATAGTTAATGTGGCCACATGGTCATAAAACCAAAAGGATAAAACTAAGGAAAAGTTAACTACACCTTGGACCCATCCCTTCACCAAAGACACTCCCCCTAATAATCCTAATATTTATATCTTGGGTGTTCCTAAAACAACATCTTTAGATGTTATTCAAATCTCAATAGTGAAACAAATTCACTAAACTCTTATAAAAATGTCTTTATATGAGTTAATCTAAAGCTCATCCTAATACTATTAAGCTTTAACTAGTGATTTATAAACAATTTAGGTACAATTGGATGATCCCCAACCTCTTGCAGCTTTGGTCAGCTCCCTTAATTCTATCTCCTTGATTTCTTTTAGTAATTCAGAAATTTCACTTCAACACCTTGAAGATCAGGATTTTACCCTTTTTATTACCACATATATTGATTAAAATCATATCAAGAGAGTTATGATTGATGGGAGATCTAATATTAATATTATTTCCACCCATGCCTACAAACAACTAGCCCTTCTCGATAATTGCATGTCTCAAACTGATGATGTATTCCATTCTTTTAATGACACTACAACTACTATAGTGGGTACTATTGTCTTACATATTCATGTAGCTCCCTACATAATTCCTAATCTCTTTTATGTTGTATAAGGAGATTTCTAATATAACATACTACTTGGATGACCTTGGATACATGTTATGGCATGTGTACCCTCAAATTTACACCATTGTGTCAATTTTGAACATGATGGACAAGTACATGTTATACCTTCTAAATCACCTCCATTTAAAACATGTAATATGACCTATAGTCCCAATGATGTTCTCATCCCATTGAAAACATCATCCTCCTCTCATGATGCTTCTAAAGATTCCACAAGCTCCACTCCTATGGTTACACAAATACCAACAACATAAATTCCTGACAAAGATCCCATGGAGGACACCTTTCAATGTTTGTCACTTGGTGAATATAATTTGTTGATGTTTGACATGTTCTATACTCCATAAAAGTATGGAAGGCTTCACATGCACCCAAATTATGATCCCCATATTGGGATGGTCATCCCTTATGGGCCCCCTAACCTTTGAACCAATTTCACATATGACTTCTTCACCACAACCATTTACCTATGACTTCTCTTTCCTGAGTAACCCTACATTCACTCAAACCTATCTCTTTAGGTGTGACTATAAAGGATTTGGTTTGGGTCATTACAAACAAGGTGTCCATACACCTATTGAATATACTACTAGTAACACCATTGAAAATGCCAAAAAGAGGCATGGGGTGGGATACGATGAACCAAATAAACTCACAAAAACCTCTCATGAACCAATTATCAAAGAACCAATCTCTCCTTCTCCACCTTCTTCTCCACCATCACCTACAGAATCAGAGGTATCTATACCTCCTATTTTTTTTTAATAAATGCCATCCATTTGAGGCCTCTCACCTATCGTTAGGGTAAGGAAACAAGGTCCCTTCCTCTCATTCATCCTAAAATAATTGATGAATATTCTCCCACTATTAACACTATCCAATGTCAAGATGATGACATAATTATCACCTACATGAGTGCAGATGATTCTTATATCTAATGATTTCTCCCATTCAAAATGTAATCTATGTTAAATGAATCAACCATTGACATAAACCTACCCTCCCATGATAACTCTCACATCATCAAGATTGACCAATCTTTAGATTCCTCTGAGCAAGTTGATTATGCCACATGTCTTAATGACCATATAAAATCCTTCACTTGGTCTTACAATGACATGCCTAGTATTGACCCCTCTATCATCACCCATAATATTGTCACCAATTGAGATGCTAAACCCATTAAGTAGAATCTTCACAAAATGCATCCTTGTATCACTCTCTTTATCAAAGAAGAGCTCCAACACCTCCTTTTTTTTTACTTTATCCAACCCATCAACTACCCACAATGGATTTCCAATATCATTTCTATCACAAAAGATATAGGGGTAATCCATATTTGAACTAACTATCATGATTTAAATCTTGCATGTCTAAAAGATGATTTCCCATTACCTAATATCAACCAAATTGTTGATATAATAACCAGCCATGAGATGTTATCACTTATGGATGGATTTTCTAGATATAATCAAATCCTAGTTGCTCCTAAGGATCAACACAAGACAACCTTTATTACCTCATGGGGGAATTTATATTATCGAGTCATGCATTTTGGCCTATAAAATGTTGGTGTAACTTACCAATGTGCCATGACCTACATTTTTCATGATTTCCTACACAAAATTATGGAAGATTATGTGGATGACTTACTCAGTAAATATAAACTTCATCAATAACACTTGATAATTCTCAAAATCATATTCACTCATCTCCTCTAATATAACATTTGATTAAACCCAAAGAAATGTGTCTTTCATGTTCTTTCTGGTAAACTCTTAAGTTTTATCATTTCTCTTCTTGGTATCAAGGTCAATCCTTCTAAGGTTAGAGCAATCCTACAAATGCCTCTACCTACTAATATCAAACAAATTTACAACCTACAAGGCAAACTTTAGTCAATTCGATGCTTCATTTCCTAGTTGTTAGATTGATACCAACCTTTTCACCATCTCCTCAAAAAAGATGTTTCCTTCCAATGGAATACAAATTTATAGGAAGCCTTTGACGTACTTAAATAATACCTCCTTTCCCCATCGATTCTTATTCCACCTAAGGAAAATTAGTCTTTTTACCAATACATTTCTACAACAGACCATTCTCTAGGTGCTATGATTACACATCGAGAGTAGATAGTTTATTACATAAGCCACACACTTATTGATTATGAGACTCGATATACCCATACTAAAAAAATTTACCTTGTGTTGGTCTGTTCTACCTCTAAGTTTCACCATTATCTCCTAGATCATAAAACCTATGTGGTCACCCATACTGATCCCCTCAAATATATGCATTCCAATCCATATCACAACCAACATGTAGCTCGGTGGCTCATGATTCTTACTAAATTTGACTTAAATTTTATTCAACAAAAATATATTAAAGGGCAAACAATCATGGACAAGTTAGCTGATGCCCCTTTACCTAACAATCAACCTTCAAACTTGGAATTCCCTAACAAATATATTGCAAGACTCTCCACTAATGACATCTCCTATCAAATGATGATGTTATTTAATGGATCTAAATACTAACATGGTAGGGGTGAGGGGTTCATTATTATTCCTCTATATGGTGAACCTATACCTGTGTCATTTAAAATAGATTTTTAATGCACTAATAATATGGCCTAATAAGAGGCTTTGATTCTAGAACTTCAAACAACTCTCTTCTTAGGTATCAAATCTATAACCATCTTTGATGATTCTCAACTAATATTTAACCAAGTTAATGGTTCCTACTTATGCAAAAACAAAATTCTATAGCGGTATACACATCGTGTAGATACGCTCTTGGGGTCATTTGGCTCTTATCTCTTACAAACTGTTCCTTGATCTACAAATAAATTTTCTGACACAATGGCTTCACTTGCTTCACACATACCCTCTTCATCCTCCTCTTCAAGAATCTATGTCACCATGCATCGCCTAACATTACCCTCCTATGTCTTAGCTAACATCCTCTTTATTAGAAATGTAACAACCAACCCATAAGACTTATGGTACAAACAACTCATGGATTATCTTTCCTTCTTTATTACCCCTCCTTATCTTTCAAATAATGAGAATCAGGCCTTCATAAAATATGCCATTCATTACACTATACTAGGGGGACTTCTCTACAAGTGAAGTTTTGATGGTCTTCTCCTTAGATGCCTAACTAGTAATGAAGCTCCCTTTGCTATTAAGGAAGTCCATGATAGGATTTGTGGTGGGCATTTCAATGGTCACACAATTGCTAAATGTATTCTTTGACTTTACTATTATTAGCCTACACTTCATCAAGATTGTGCTGATTACATTTGGTATTGCATCAAGTGTCAACAACATGATAACCTCCTTCACATTCCTAGTCATGCATTGCAAGTTACCAAAGACTTTTATCCCTTCTCTCAATGGGGCTTATATCTAATCAGAGAGATTAACCCTCATTCATCACTCCATCATCTTTCTATCATTACTACCACTAAATACTTCACCAAGTGTGTCAAGGCCATCCCTCTCATCTCTACTAAAGTTGACAAAATTGTTGACTTAATTAACCACCACATCATCTGTCATTTTGGTGTACCTCACAAGATTATAATTGATAATGGCAAGTATTTTAAAAACAAGATTCTTCAGGGTCTTTGTGATGCATTTGGAATCAAATTAATCTTCTCATCACCATACTATCCCCAAGCTATTAGACAAGTAGAATCTTATAAAAAAACTTTGACCAATATTCTCATGAAGGTAGTCAATGATATGGGTAAGGATTGGCACACACACATTACTTTTTCTTTATGGGCTTACCACACTATCATTCAAATCCCTATTGGTGCTACACCTTTTTCATTGGTATATGGGATGGAGGCTATTTTACCTCTTGAGGTCTAGATTCCTTCTCTTCACATTTCTCTACATGACATACTTACTAATGATGAATTTTACCAAAATCTTTTGGCCCAACTTGAATTTCTTGATGAACACCATCTCATAGCCCTCAACCACCTCCAAATCTATCAAGAGCATATCGAAGGTGCTTATAAAAAAAACCTCAAAGAACAAGATTTCAATATAGGAGATCTCATCTTAAAATAAAATCAACATGTGACAAACAAGGAGAAAATCAAATGGGGTAAATTTTCTCCTAATTGGCTTAGACCTTATATCATAACTCACAAGTATGGTTTAGGAATTTATTGCTTGTCTTCTTTTGAAGGAAGGCCAAAACTTGAGCCTTTAAATAACTTACACCTGTGACTATTATTTTGTTAAAAAAACATCACTTTACTTTGTGTTTAACTTGAGCTCATCCCTTGAGCTTCTTTTCCCTTCCTCTTCACCCTTATTCCTATACACTTGGATAACTTACACAGTGGTATGGTTTTATCCTCATAGTGGAAAAATCCTAAGCCTCTATAGTCTTGTCCATGACTAAAAGTAAAAAAAATTGGGATATTTGAAAAAGTTATAAAATCTCAGGTCATGTTTTTCAACATAGACTACTCCCTTAAAGGATAGCTGCATAACTTCCCTCTACTAATATCAATAGACTGCTCCCTTAAAGGACAACTATTTAAAATTAAAAATAAACACTTAGACCACTCCCTTGAAGGATGGATATGCCAATATTTGTTCTCAAATGGAAAAATAAATGCAAAGGGCTCTTCACCTCTTTACACGACCTTAACTTATACAAAACACCATTGTAGGCTTTCATATTGATTAGCTTACACAAAAAAAAGCTTTAAGTCATGGACTTGCCTATATTAGCTCTTGGGTCACCCACAAAAGGGACATATCATTTCTACTTGGTAGGATATACTATCTAAACATTTTCCCTCATTCTACCCTTTTCCCCCTCATACTCTTTCAAGGGACTATGAAGCTCACTTAACATGAGGTAAACATGATGCTTCTATAACAAACACAATGGTTTAGAGATATAAGGCATGAAAGATGCTCATTTTCTTGAGCCTATTTATGTTCTAAATTATGGTCTTTACCAATGCATGAGCATTCTGCCTTTTTATTTTTCCATCCACATCACAATATCTCTATTTGAGATGTAGAAGCAATGTCATACCAATATTAACATAATCAACATATTTATTTTATGCAAACACCATCATAAATATGGAAAAATGTTGAAATAAACTAACATAACCAACATATTTATTTTAAGCATACATGATCACAAATATGGAAAAATTCTAAGAGGAAACTAACTAATCAACTATACATACACCATCACATATATGGGAATGGCTAGTCTAACTCAAATAACATGCTCAACATTAACATCCAAATTAACATAACATCAAATAAAAATCATCCATATCAACACCATAATCATAAGCAACACATCTTAAATAAACACATGGTACTAAATGAGCATCTCATATATATAATATGTGATCAAATACATGTTCATCATCTACATCATCATAACATCATAAATATATTTCAAAATGTACATCTCACATCTTCAGCTCATAGGCCAGTATACATGTAACATATATAAACAAAAATTTGCAAACACTAATACTTAGGGTCCTTAAGGCTCTCCCTAAGGTCATGAGGATGCTATATCATCACCACTCTCCATCTGTCTATATTGACATGAGCTAGAAGTTGTCACACATGACATTAACCTCTCCTACTCTCTAAACTCTGAATATCTCTATATCTAAAAAAACTCTCTAATCAACCTCTCATAGTACGTAATCTCATCTAGGGTAGTCAAATACCTTTCCATCAATATAGTCTATGGAAGACCCCTGGCACCTAATAATGGACTAACCTATACTGGTCCCTATGGTAGTGGTGGAGGAAGAGGAGTGGCCTGGCCTACTGCTCTCAGACTATCTCTCTTTGTTGTCACTATAGTCACCTAACCCTATAAAATGACCACCTAGCCTTTTAGTGCTACAACCAAACCCTATACATCCCCATTTGACCTTACAACATGACCACCTACCCTTGTAAGGCTAAAACCTCTACTTAGGCCAACTCTCAAGCCTATACCACTGCATCTTGGGCCTATACTATTGTATCTCATGCTTGTAGCTCCACATCTCTCTCCCTGACTAACCCCTATAAGTATGTTGGTGGCCTCTTAACCTCCATTGTCATATGTAACCCTACTTACCAAGTTGTATAAGTAGTTATACACTTTGGGTGTCCAACACTTGGCCCTATTGATAGCTCCTCAAAATCTAGCCCATCAGTCTCCTAGGGTGATGGTAAAGGTACCTCTATGTCATCCCTCATATATTGAGGAAAGGTAGGTAGAATATCATGTAGTAAAGAAAACTATCTCCTAAACCATTCCACAAGTACCATCTATAACTCATCAACACATCCCCCCTAACCCATAATGAGCTTTGTAACCCAACAAGTTGCTCTGCCTGACCTCTAAAAATTAGATATGTCAGATATGGTCTCCACATGATATCTACAAGGATCAAGCCCAAAATCATGCACCTATAATAGGCAATGTCTCATAGGATGCCATCCACTCAATTCTATTCCATCCCATCTCTCCACCATCTAAATCCAACCCTAAAGCTAGCCAAGATAGTGGTAGGTAGCTTCAATGGTCGTGTCACCATGATGTGCTCATATGCCCAAAAATATAGTAGATGGATAACATATAAACTATATCACTAACATGGCCTCAAAACCCATATCTCTTTATATAAATATGCCAAAAATATTAGACCCTAGGTAAAAATGGTCTGTTGCTTGATCATCTATATAAACACACCTATCAAAGAAATAAAAAATCTCCCTCTATCTGCACCAAGTAATGCATAAACTATAATCTCAATCATCATCAAGATGCTCAGATGATGTTGCTCCTTATCATCCATGTAAAGTGGCTCATATGCAAAACTCATAGAGTGGTAGGTCACCTCACTGACATACTCCCCATATAAATTGACCATGTGTATATCATTATCCTCTCTTAAGCATGTAAAAAGCTCCTCACCTTAGAGTGGTAGCTAAAAAATATTATAGACATCCTCTTGTGTCACTATCAACTCCTTGATCATCAGATGGAAGGTGTTGGTGATATTATTCCACCTCTCAATCAAATCTATCATCAGTGACACATCCCACATGACATGATAGTACCATCACACTCCTCCTAAACTAATGGCCACCATATGCTCCCACTCATCTAGAGTAACATCTCTCCTCAGGCATGTCAATAACCTTGATAGATGGTCTCATAGTGTAATCTCCATCATCACTTACATCCATACAAAAATGAATTAGGTCACATCCATTTTAATCTACTCCCTCACCACCTTTTTTCCTTCTCATTGGGAAAACTACATTAGTTTGAGGCCATATATCAAGCTATGTAGACAACACTCAGTCAACATGGGGTCTTATGAGGTTAGGACAGTTATATACCCACCTTACTAACTACCCTAAGATTCACTACCTCTCTCTATTTACCCTAGGACTACCTGTCTATTCCACTTCTAGGCATCACTACCTATATTCTTGACTCTAGACACTATGACCTATATTTTAAGACTTAAACCTCTCAACTATCTTATTTTACCATTTTCCTTAAAACACACCTTTTTTATATCTTTTTCCTAGGTTCTAGGAGAACTACATTGGCTTGAGGCCCTAAATTGGGATATGTATGAAAAACTTAGATGATATGAGGTCTTCTAAGGCTAGCTCGGCCATTAGGCTAGTTGACTACTTCTACTGGAGATCAAAAACTCACCCTTTCTCTTGTTTGCTACTTTTCAATAGTAGTTGATACTGACATCGATGCTTTATTAACCTATGTCATGATTGATATTGATAAAAAAACTATTGACCTCAATTACATGTCAATCAACATCGATTGACCTCAGTGTTGTGTTGATTGACAGTGATCGATCTCGTTGATGTTGATGATTGGTTTAGCCCCAAGGCCAAATAACCCAAACCTAACCTACCCATTTACCCTAAAAATATACCCCCAAACTCCCCTTACCTTATCCTACACCTACCTTAACCTATTTTCTACCCCTCAATCCTATTTTATATAACCCCACCTCTCATTTAACCTAAAAATTGAAAAACCCAAATCAAACTAGTGTAGGTTCTTACCTCATCTATGTCTCCTCCTAGCTAGAACTAATGGCTCATGTGGTCGTGTGCCTTCAAATGGGTCCCCTCCTTATGCTACCATCTAAAATCACACTCAATCTCTATTTGTTCTCTCCAATCATAAAGTTACAAATGAGTTTGGTCAGCCACTAAATCCCCTTTTGTCAGGTTTGGTCAGCTGTTGATATCAACATTTTTCACCTAACTTACTGATGTCAGTGATTATGCCTATCGACATCAGTAATGTTGCCCTAGATATACTAACATCAACACTCTATATTACCAATATCAGCACATATAACTGACAATGGTACCATTCCTATACTATTTTCTAACCCAAAGCCCCCAACTTTGCATAACCTTACTCATAAATTTGGGAAATTAGAGATCACATATATCTCCCCCCAAACATGAAAAAATAACATTGAAGATCACTCAAATATTCACCCTTGATGACTATGATTAGAGATCATGAATATTTCCTTGCTCATTGACCCTTTTACACTAGGAGTGCATTGCTTGTCCTGACTACTTAGGCTTCTACTATAGTTGGCTATTATGCACACACATGTATTTTAGGTGTTGTGGATGGAAACCAAGCCCATCATATCACCTTTAACCCTTTTAAGTTTCTTAGGGGCACTTCTTACCTTAGATACCTAGGACACATTGACCATTGGAGCTTTAACTTTGATTGATTTAACCTGTCAGCCATCACTTATAATTTGTGCTTTGGTTACTTCTATTCGAGTCCTCCCTAACCTTGCCTATTCTTAATGTTATCAACTATAGCTCATTATGGCCTACACATATGAAGTGATGCTCAATTATCCACCAGTCACCCAATTATATTTCTATCAAACTAATACCTGATTCTAGTTTCTCCTCCATTGATTCCTATTTTAAGGGGGGATACCTCATCCAATACATGGAGCATCTAACTCCTTTTTTGTATTAAAACATGTTAGTACAAATTATACAATAAAAAGGGGCAAATTTAGACACCAAAATAATGTCATACACACATGCATAACTCCTTGTGTCAAACCCCCCCTAAATCCATTTTAATAATAATAATTAATCTCCCTAACCCATACTTTTACCCCTCACACATTTAATTAATTTATAATACTTAATTAAATTAATTTAAAACTCTTATTGCCACCTTACCTAGTCACCTTACCCTATGAATAATTCTCCCCTGATGAGTCACCTCAAGACTTGGTCCCCTCATCCTAACTACCCAAGACTTATTCCCACTTCCAAACTAAATTCCTAAATAACTACTTCCTTCCTAACCTCTTATTTTTACCATTTTATAATGGGTGTCACACTTGGAATGAACAATAATAGAAAATAGGCCAAAAATAGAAAGGTTTACCTATTCTAAGGCCACCGATGTTGATCAACCCATGGCTGATGTCAGTGGGATCACTGATGTCAGCAATATAAGCCAAACTCCAACTTGTATTTCAAGTCAACAAAAATTAATAAAATAAATTCTTACTCTCATTCAAGCTCTCAATATTTTATTTTTTGACATCCAAGCTTATAATCACCCTACGTAAGTCAATCATAATCAGCAACTAAGCTCTTAAGGACCAATAGCACCCACTTATTTTCTATGTTCAGGTACTCAGGTTTAGACTCCCTAATAAGGACTATCAACCTAGCACTTATCATTCAGTGACCACCATAACTAAGTATATCATTGATACTATAGGTCATTTAAATATTTATTCTTTTATTTTTTATATCTACCCTGCACTAATTTATGCACCTTTGATCATACCCCTATGATGGATTAACAAAGCTTCTTCACTTATTTCCCCTTTATCTGACATACCAAACCTCTGACTAGACTTAACCAAGCCATAATCTCCCTCTCATAACTCTCTTGACCTCCCTAGCTTGATTTAAACCATTTTATAGACCCGAGACAGCCTTTTACAAGCTCCCCAGATAAATATTACCCCTACCAACCATGACAGCCTAACCAACATTGGTCACCTCACTACCGACCTCGATAGCATAACTAATATCGGTCACACTCCTACTAATGTCAACAACTATCAATTTCCTAGCCTCTTTAAAACCTACCCAGATAACTTCTAAAACACAAACAAAGCACCTCAACTATACCTTGTCAACTCTCTATTATGTACAAGTTGTTAAAAATGGTAATTTATCTCTCTTTACCTCTCTATTTACCTCTCTTTTATTTATTCATTATTCTTTTGCCTGTCAAAAGTGGACTATCATCTCTAAGGAAGTTTTACACTTCCTAGAACAAGTGTGTAGCTTGGCATCCCACTCATTTATCTACTAACAAACATCTTGTGGTAGTGTTTTCTTATTTACAAGTAGTCCTCCATAGTTAAAGAGGAGTGCTCACAATGTCTAGATATGATTTTCAAACCAAATCTAGGTTTATTTTAATCGCTTATCCCCATCCTTCTTTCTATTTTTCTTTAGACTTAAAATGGACAAAATTTAGTGAAACAAGTTAGTTAATGTATGTGGTTACATTTTAAGCATATTAATGTGTTGTTTCAATTATGTTATTATTTTATGTTTATCATGTGATATGATCTAAGTACCTATGTGTTGTGAGGTGGGCATAAGAGAATTCATCCCTTTAGCATGTCAGAAGGAGAACATCATCGAAGAGGGTGATGTAGATGGAGACATCGAAGGTCTATAGAGAACTAATGAAACCCTACACACATAGAGTAATTATTCATGGAAGAATTGTATTTAATTGCTTATGGTGTGTTTGATACTTGTTTGGAGTGTTGTTTCTATGATTTACAAGAATAGGTAAAATATAGAAGTAAATTCCTTTGCATGTTAGTATGTTTTGCCATTAATAATGGTAGGAGAAATTTTAACAAAGGTAAATTTAAAATATAGATTATTTATAAATTTATGAAATTATCATTTAAATTTCTTAGATATAATTAGATGCTAATTTGATATAATTAAAAATATGAAAATGGATATTTCATATTAAAATATATAAAAAGGGGAATTATCTTGAAAAAGGGAAAAAAGAATTAAATTAGAGAAAAAAATAATTAGAAAATTAGAAAAATTAAAAATAATTAAATCTCTTAAATTTATAAAAAATAAAAAAAGATAAAAAAGAAATAAAGACAAAAACAAAAAGTTAAGAAAAAGAAAAGCTAGTACCTAATTTTATTTAAGGGAAGGAGTTTTGAAGAAAATATATTATGAATTATATAGGAAGAAGAAGAGAATAAGTGTGTCAAAGAATAATACTAAGGCACAAAATTTTCAGGTAGGTGATTCCTTATGAATTTGTATGTTTTTCTATAATATATAGTTTTGGCTATGTTATATATCAAACTAGAGCAATCTATATATAATTTAGTGACTCATATGAAATGATAGAAAATTATATTTATGAACAGTAGAATATATAAAAAGCATATATAATTTAATAAGGAATAATATATAATAAAGATATTCAAATATACATAGTGATTATTATATAGCAAATATATTTGTTAGGTGTGGAACCTGATTTTCTTCCAGGATCAGAGGTTAAAATTATGTTGTTATTTTAGCCAAGTTTGGATCCCATTCTTTGAATACCTAATGGCACGAGGGGTTTCAACGGGGTAACCCTCCTTGTGGGGTCTGGGGGGATGACCCCCCCATCCGATAGGGGGTTCAGGGACTGTGCACCCTAGATAATTTTTTTATTGTTAAAATTGACTTGTTAAATTATAATGTTGTAGTCAATTTGGACCATTGAATAAAGGTTTCTATATCTGATGGTAGAGGTTATGTTTAGGTGTTTTTACCTTAAAATTTATTTTTATATGGCTGAGATGGATTATTGTGATGGATTAATAAAATATTATGCACACAGTGGAGGCAAAAATGGTAGAGAGATGTAAAAGGGTTTGATACATGATTATGTTTCTCCCTTCTATTGATGGAAATAATATACTGGACAAGTTTGGTGGATGTAGCCCATCTTGGGTGAACCATGTTAATTTTGGTGTCTTTTATTACGTGCATGTTTATGTTTATTTATATAATGTTTGATTAATTCATTTCATAGTTTCTCTTGTATACGATTTGGGGATAGATCTGGGTTTTAATTTATTCTAACAATATTAAAATGATAATAGTGAATTAAACATAATTATACTCCTTAAATTATAATATTTATAGAATTAGCAAATATATAATGATATTAAATGTATATCAAATTACTAAATATTTATACCCTTTATAAAAAATATATCCCAAACATAATTATTTTGAATACTGCCTACAATGATAGTTATACTATATAGAGTGATTGTATATATTGTAGTAGCATATGTACAAGCAATGGGATCGATGAAATGTATTTTTAGTATATAATGATCCTATTAATACATGAATAAATATTAAATATTGAATATTTTTAAATAATATTAAATACACCATGATAGGCAATTTATAATGTGTATTTGATACTCACAGGTCCTAGGATCTTATTCTAGATAATGTATATTTAGTTCGAGTGAATAACTTAATATAGTATAAATTACATCTTATTTATACTTATATACTTAAATAAATATTAAATAATATCCCAAACATTTCATATCAAACTATGTGTATGAATGGTTTTGAAATCTATATAATAATGTTGTTATGAATAAATCAAAATTGCATCCTATTAAGATATGAAGATGAAAATGCATTCAGGTAATTACAAATGGTCTTGATATTATAACTAGTTTGTTGTAAGTATGGCTCCATCATATACCCCAGTTTTAGCCACTCTTTAGTCATAATGTGAATGATTTTGATTAAGTTTAAACATAACTTAGTATATATTTTTGGGTTGTGTAAAAAAATGGATTTTTAGCTAAGCTTTGCTAGAAGTATGGTGTCGCCCTATGTACCTACTAGCCAACTGAGTTCTTTAGAAAATAATAATATATATATTCTTTATCAACACTCACATGTTAGCATAAAATTATAAAATCCATGGTAGATAATGTCATCTATTCACTAAATAATGAAATTAATGTGCAACAAATTGTTCTGGGTATAGAGTGAACTAGGTTATGTAATAATATAATATAAAATTGGGTATATAATATACTACACAATAACAAACATAGATGACTAGTCTACTTTAATATATGGTGATAACAAAAGGATATAGAGTTGGGTATATGTATTAATAAATTTATTAATATGTATATGATATTAGGGGATATGTTATTAATATCTCACTCTGATATATCTACCAAGAGTTTTACCATAATAAATAGTCACCCTATATTGAGAGTTATTCTACCATTGGGGTTGGTCATAAATTTAGTACATAACATGGTACTTATGTTGAAATATAATTTAATTAGAATATATATGTATTTTTTTGATATTTAACTAGATTATATATCACTTGGGATATAAAATAATTATGTAACATTTTGATCTCTGGAAGTTGATTAGTTAAATAGTTATTGTCAAATGTAGAATGGATTAATCATAAGAGTTGAATGATCGAACATAGCTACCCTCTATTGGGAATTAAACCCTATGGAGATTTTAAATCTCTTGTTATTTGGAAAACCATTACATGGATTTTGAAAATGTATTAAGCTATATTTTTATGACTTTTAACACATTTAAAACATGGGGTAGATTCTTTTAGTTATTATTCTTGAGTAAAATATTAACTAGAAATAGAAAGGATTGATTAAGTTAGCTTAGTGAATGATTGATTAAAAACCCCCAAATATAAACTAATTTTGAAATTGGATTACTTGTGTTTTGGAAAAATGAAGTTCTAATTTTTTTAGCTCTTGTATACAATGTGTGGTTCCATGTATTTATAACTACTTCATTAGTTTAATTTCTTTGTATAATAGTTAAGATTAAACATTAGACTATGATAATATGGGTTGTCATAGGGTGTAGTTTGCTAGAAATAAATTATATTGTTTTACCTCTATAGTTAATAGTGTGGTAACCTGAGTGGTAAAACTACCTTCATTATTTCTAGTATGGGATATAATATAATGTGAGATTCATGCATATGTTTGATGAATTAAATGTATGTTGTTATTACTCCTATGTTTATAATGTCATGTGATGTAGTTGATAGTAGGATGTAATTTATTTGAATCTTGTGGTTGAATTGTATTTGACTAATTTGCATTGCAAATGTAGAGTAAGGAGTGATATGGAATTCATTACCTTACTAGCATTATAATGCCAGCTGAAGGCAATCTGATCAAATGGTGTGTATGAATTTGATTTATCTATATATAACTTTTATATTACTAGTCTTAAATCTTTAGCCAAAGTATTTTTAGTGAGACATTATCATTTTATGAGCATGGTTAATATGTATGTGTGATATCCTACAATAGATTGAGTTTTCTATGATACACTGTATATTTAGTTAGTTAGATAATATACAGCACATGGGTACTTACTTGTCTCTCCAGATTCTCATGCCATCACTATCTACTCATCTGTGAAGGTAGGGACATTTCCTAATAGAATTAGTATAGGGGATCATTGGTCTATGGTTGGTGTGGAAAGCACTCAATGATGCTCTCCCTTCCCATAATATTACTACTTATCAATATGACACTTGATATTGCCACAAGTACTTGAAGTTCAGGAAATATGCTCTAGGGAAGCCAAGTATATTATTTTTACTTTGTAATAAATTACACTTAATTATTTAAAATCATCATGATGATTTTTAATTAGTTATTATTACACATTGAATAATGTTGACTATATATTTGCATCAATCGTGGTTGAGTAATTATAATTACTTTCTATAATTGTGTTTTGACATACTCTCATGATGTTGTAGATCCATGATTTATGATGTGGTTTAATTACCATTGTTAAGCATTAATATCTTATTTGATCTCAGTTAGATTCTTAGGATGTAATCTATTTTTGTATATGTGTGTTTTTTTTTTAAATTATGTATTTCTAGTTAGATGTCAGTGGGGATGTTATATGTGGTATCAAAACTACAAATTGAACTCTAGGACTTAATAAGTCCATTTATGTTTTCATATCCTTCTATTTACATAAAGAAGGATCGTGAAAGGATTTTATGGAGAGGGTCCTTTGAATTCTAATGAAAAAAACTCTCCATTTTATTCTAGACAATTTTCCATTGAGTGGTCAGTGAAGATGGATCAGCTTATCATAGTCATGAATGAGACTAGAGATCAGATTATAGCTCTAAAATATGTGGTTCATGGCCACAAAGGAGAAGGAAAAAAAAGATGAACATGAAAAGCATCTAGTTGAGAAGGATAATATAGAGCATAGGTTACTATGGAGTTGGATAGAGACATGAAGAAGGTGAATCCACCTAAGTTTTATGGGACTATTCTAGGTGACAAAGCTGAGGCATGGATGGCATAGATGGTGAAATATTTCAAAATTTTAAATTACTATGATTTTACCAAGGAAATTTGGGGAGTGTACCAGTTATCTGGTGAGGCATCAACATGGTGGGCCAACAAAAGGTTGGAAATAATTCTAAATTCAACCACCACCACTTGGGATCAGTTTGTGGCTTTATTTAGATCACAGTTGCTCCCAAAACTTTATTTTGATCAAAAGTTCTTAGATTTTTAGAATCTAAAGTAGGACAATATGTGTGAACATAGGAATCCAATAAGGGGAAATTAATATCAAGTTAGTAGATGAAATCAAATCCAAAAACACATTAATGAACTAACACCTTAATCCTAGATCTTAGGGGGAGCTTAGTTAATAAAAACCATTGACAAAGACCAAATAAAATTCAAGAAAACAAAAGTTCTTACCTTCCTTGAATGCTCCAAGAGATATCTTCATTGGTTTACTTAGATTGTGCTCAAAAAGTCTAGGCAATGGAGCTTAGTTATCTCCTTCTCTCCTTGGCATCATTGGCTTATGAGAGCTTTCAAATTATTAGTGTGATGCCTTCTATTTACAAATTTTTTGAATGGGCTAGGATCAACTATGACCATCCATTTCAAAATTAATATGTGTGGCCATGAATTAATCCAATTATGTAAATAAAATCCATAAATATCCTCATCATGATTTGGGAATAAGGGGCATTAATGAGGCATGGGAGGGCTTAATCAGATATTTGTTGCATTCATGTCCTATGTATGCCACCTCAAAAAAATGATGTCACAAGATGATGTAAATATTAGAAACCAATTTACAATAAAGAAATATTCAATAATTTTTATGGAATTCTTACTTAAGATCATAATTTGGTTTAAGTTACCTAGTAAGATTAAATAATTTTGGTGCAATTCTTTGGAAATTGGTGCACAAATTAATCAAACTAGTCTAAATGTCATATTATTGGGTCAAAATTTGATTGGAGTAGAATTAGAAGATATTGTTAGTTTCATATGGACCTATATATCATTTAGTATGTTGTTGACACAAAATAATATGTGTGTGTTATGTGCTTCTGAATTAGAGCAATCTAGTGGTTTAGAGAGTCAAATTACATTTTTGGCATTTTGGCATTTTTACTCAAAATTATTCAAGAAGAACTAACAATCACATAAAATTAATTGCCCTATTTATGGATATTTTAGCTTAAATTGGTACTTTTATATGACAATTTTGAACCATTTATCTTTTTTTAGTGGTTTTAACCTCAATTGTGATGTTTTGTAGAAATTGGTCTGAAGCTTGGTTAGAGGTTGTTGGTGGCTAGTTTTAGGTGTCTACAATTTTCCCCTATTTGGGAAGGATTTTTAAGCTATAAGCACAATAACATCTTCTCAAAGAATTAAAAGGTCATACGTGCCCATAAATTCAATGGTGATGGATGAACTATATGTGCCCCCTCAAGGGAATGGTTGGGAAAGGGATTGGCAAATGGTCCCTTGAAAGAAGGAAATGAGTGGACAAAATAAATAAAAAGTGATGGGGTGATAACACAATAATTTTCATAAAAATGGTCAAAATCATTAATCATACAGGTGGGATAGTGTACAATGGTTTATCTAAAGGTGGTTATAAGCATTGTACCCTGATAATGACAAATAGGGTATGATAACAAAATGATTTACCCAAAGGTGGTTATAATCATTGAGAATATAGGTGGGATAGTATACAATGGTTTTCCAAAAGTTAATTATAAGCATTGTACCCTAATTATGGAAAACAAATTGATGATTGGTGATTGAAAACATGATGATAACAACTTGATATAGAGGATAAATATGAATTAGGACAATCTAGTAGTAGGGAGATGCTCATCTAAACTAACAAAGATTGAAATTCTTTCATTTTTTAATTACTCTATCTGGGATATGATTTGGAGTATATAGATATTATTTCTAGTGTTGGTACTAAGGAGATACCAATGCTGCATTATTGTTTAGACTTCTTGAAGTTTATTTTTGTTATAACACATGATGATAAGCATCATGATAGAACACCATGAGGACTTGGCCAAAATATGCATAAGGATTGACTCCTGATCCAATACTCAATGGAAAATAATGCACCAATGATTAAAAAATGATGAAAATTTTGATGTATTAATATGTATTGATTCTATAATAATGCACAATAAATCACCCAATATACACATGTAGACTAAATCGAGGCAACAGTACTAAAAGAAAACAAACATGCACATAAATAATATATAAATAAAAACAAACAAATATATAAGATGATACACATTATCCATAGAAAATAGATAATAGATTAAAAAAATAAGATGGGGGAATAGAAGAAAAGGAAGGAGGTGGTTGAGCTATCTCTATATGCACTAGGCAAGTGGGCATTTCCTACATAGTTCCATGGATGATATATCCAATAAAAACTTCAGGCCAAATGTAGTTTTCTCAAGAAATGGGATAGAATAAAATGATGATAAAGAAAACATGATTGACATGATAGAGGAATATAATAATGATCCTAAAAAATGTAAAGTGCATAAGATAAAAGGCCAAAAAGGATGGGGAAACTAAATGACAAGTGATTTCTTATGACTTAGTAAGGGTTACCAGAATCCTTAAGGCAAAGAATTGATCAATGTTGTTTGTTTTTATAAATAGTTTTTAATTTTTTTTAAGAATTTTGGAGTATCTCAAATTGATTGAGAATGATGAGATACTAAATGATACAATCTCACAAAATGGTGAGAGTGTTCAAACATAAATATTGCTCACAAAATGGTGAGACCATGGCTTAGGTTACTCATAAAATGATGATAGTGTAGCTTAGGTTGCTCATAAAATGGAAAGAGAATATGGAAAAGGGGGACTGAGCCAACCTCAATGTGAATCAAGTCTAACCACATAGTCCCAAAATGGCCCTAGGTCATAGTATTTCTACCTTATAGTGGAGGAATCTAACTAGTGTAGTGGTCAATTCAAACAAAATATGCACATTTGGCATAAAGATATAATACAACATAGGAATGGTAAGTTGGTATGTCAATGCACAATAAATCATTATTACCCCTAGTTTTCCCATAGGTAGTTATAAATAAGAAATAATGGTATAGATCAATGATACCAATTTGCTCATAGGTGGTTATAATTAGTAGCAAGATCGGTGAGACACTGATGTGCCCAAAGGTAGTTATAATCAAGCCCACACAAATAAGGCATGATATAGAATGAAACAATAAATGAAGGATAAAACTACCAAGACTTCTATCATACTACTCTAAAATATGTCCTCTATTTTGAATTATTGAAAAAATTATTGAAATTGATTTGAATCTTTATGCTGAAAGTGCAACCAATGGAGGAACTAAGGTCAAATGAGCTAGGTAGGGAGTGTCAAAAAATATTGGTTGATAGAAAAGGTATTGTAGAATTGAATGGTGGAATGTCAAAGTGATAGAATGGTATGATGGTATAATATAAAGAATAAAGTCAATAATATGGAACAACTTGAAATAGTTCTCATAGACAATACACCAAGTCACTCAAATGAAGTAATGCTTGAGGTGTATAATGTTCATTGGTTCATAAAGTTCATCTCTATCTAGTGTGGTGATATTCTATGCTCTAGCACCATATTCTACAACAATGATGAAATTACCTACCTATTTGGGTTTAAACTTGCCTTTATGCTTATTTCCTACCATGGTATTCTTTTGGTTCTCTTTGAAGACAATATCACCAAGCTCAAATTCTCTATGTTTCACATGCTGATTATATTGGCCATAGAGTCAATTTTGATATGCTTTCAAGTGGTTCATTATGGCCCAAAATTTCTCATCAAGTAACTCTATCTCTTGAAAGTGAGTTACTTGATAATCTTCATCATCTAGGAAATGCTTTAGAGAGATGCATAAATAAGGTAACTCGACCTTAAAGGGAAGAATAACTTTAGTGCCATAAACAAGTGAGTATGGAGAGGCACCTATGGGAGTGCGGTGATTGGTATGGTGTGCCAAGAGGGTTCAGAATATTTAAAGATACTAATCATGGTTGACATCATTAACAATATTTTTAAAGACATTGACAATGGTTTTGTTTAATTCTTCATCCTATCCATTACCTTGAGGATAATATGTCATAAAAAATGTTTGGTGATATTAAATTTGGTACATAGTAATGTGACATCTTTTTTCTTTCATGATCCATCATTATCAGATATAATGTCTGATGGAATACCATAATAGCAAATGAGATGGTTTAATATGAATTTGGAAATTTGCTTTCTAGTCATGTAAATGAGGGGTATAGCTTCAACCCACTTAGTGAAATATTTGATGGTGGTAAAGATATGTTTATGGTCATCAGATGACATGGGGTTTATCTTCCTAATGAGATCGAGGCCCCATTTAGTAAATGGCCATGGTGTCAACATTGGTTTCAAATTATTGGCTAGGGTATGTATTATATTAGCATGCCATTGACATTTATCACATCTTTTGACATATGCAACTGCATCTATATCCATTATTGGCTAATAGTACCTAGTATGGAAGATATTTTTGGATAGGACTACCCCATTGGTGTGGGTTCCACATACCCCTTCATGAACTTCCCATAACACTAATTTATATTATGCCAAAGGTAAACAATAAAGCAGAGTTCCATCAAAACTATGGTGGTATAAGATTGGTTTAAGTAAGGTATAATAGTAGCATAGTAGACGAAGACTTTGGAATATTTATGGGATAAATTTGGTGGCATAATTTGGTCATGGAGGTAAGTGTATAAGTCTAAATACCAAATATGTGGGACCAAAAATATCATTGATCATTGTGATGGTTGAAGGTTCATGAGATGGAACTAGTAGATTTTTAATGAGAAATTGATATTCTTTGGTTATATCTATTTTTTGAATGAGTGATCCAATAGTAGCCATGGCATCTACTATTTTTTTCCTGGCCCTTAGTATATGTTCAAACTAGATATCAATAATCTATTACTTGAGGGTGTGGACCATGGCCTTATAGGGAACCAACTTATCATCTTTGGTCTAAAAATGGTTCGTAACCTGATTGATCATTAACTGTGAATCACCATAAAACTTTATATGATGTATGTTCCACTAGACTATCGATTAAAGCCCTATCACAAGTGCTTCATATTTGTCCATGTTATTAGTACAAAGAAAGTTGATTCTGAATGACTTAGGGATTAAATTCCCCTATGGAGTGATAAATAAATAGCTTGCCCTTGATCTATGTGCTATGAATGAACCATCAAAATATATCTTCCAATGTTACTCCTTAAGAGGTGTTTCAATGATGGTCATAATAGATTCATCAAGAAATTGGAATGTCAATGGATCTATATCTTCAAGGGGTGCTTTATCAAGTTGATCTATAAGAACTTTACCCTTGATGGCTTTTTGGTTCACACTAAGAAGCATGATCCATTTGGCCATGTGGCCTTGTAGTTCTTTTTTGGATAGTAGATACTTGAGTGGATCTAATTTTGAAATTACCATGGTCTTATTGTTCAACATGTAATGTCATAGTTTTTGAGTTATAAAGACCATGGATATATAGGCTTTTTTGATGGGTGTATAATTGTGTTCATATACTAACAATGTATGGTTTAGATAGTACACTGCATGTTCTTTTCCATTATCATCATGTTGAGCTAGAAGTGCCCCCAAAGATTGATCTATCACTGATAAATATAAAAGGAATGATTTCCCTAGCATATGAGGTAATAAGACTGGTGTATTTTCTAGATAGTTTTTTATCTATTGAAAACATTTTTGACAATCATTGTCCCAAAAAATGTTACACCCTTCTTTAGTATGTTTATAAATGGGTGAAATTTATCATCCAATTGATAAATTAATCATCTAATGGATTAGATATTTCCCTAAAAACTATGGAGTTTCTTCAAATTGGTTGGTGGTGGCATCTCTATTATGGCTCATAATTTGGTTGGATCGACTTCAATACCTCAATGAGACACAATAAATCCAATAAATTTGCCTTAAGTAATTCTAAAAACACATTTCTTAGGGTTGATCCTAACTTTATATTCATGCAACCACTCAAATATCCTCCTCAATGTTGCTAGATGATTGACCCTAGTAATTGATTTACCTAATATGTCATTAATGTAATCTCCAATAATGTCATGCATCATATCATGAAATATGACTATCATGGTTCTTTGATAGGTGGCCCGTACATTTTAAAGACCAAATGACATAACCTCATAACAAAATGTTCCCCATAAAGTGGTGAACACTATTTTGTGTTGGTCTTTTGGTGTTATTTTGTTCTGATTGTAACCTAAGAATCTGTACATCAATGAAATCATATCATAACCCACTATGGAGTCGACTATCATGTCAATGTTTGGAAATGGAAATTCATCCTTTGGGAAAGATTTGTTAAGTCCTTGAAATTAGTATGATTTTTAATTCCTTTTGGATTTTTACTAACTAGTACTACATTGAAAATCTATTCAGAATAGTCGATTAGCCTAATACATCTCACTTTAAAGATATTCTCAAACTCTTTATTTACTAATAAAATAATGCAAGGATGCATTTTGCATAATTTTTTCTTCACTTATTTGGCATCAAGATGTATCACTAGGTGATGAACAACTAAGGTGGGGTCCAAACCAAGCATGTCAAAATAGGCCCATGTGAATATATCTACAAATTCCCTCAAAAGGGATATGCCTAATTTGATCCATTTTGAGTCATTTGGAGTCTTGATGTTTACATGTAAAGTATCTTCCACTAGAAGGGTTGAACTATCTTCAAGAATAGTGGGTAAATATTTGAACTATTTTACAATATTAGATTCTTATGTTAAGACTAGCTATTTAAGTTCTCATAGACATGATGAATCAAAGTCCCCTAAGGGGAGATATGGCCATGTGACAAAAATAGTTGGAAACACTTGTATGATTTGATTGAAGGCTTATTATTCTTTAAGATGAAATTTAGATTTGTAGATAGGTTCATTATTTTGATTCTAGATGATGTGATCAAAAGCCTGATGCTCTTCAAGACTAAACTCAAACCCATAGAGAAGTTTTTCAATGGGGGTCTCTTAGTCTATACATGAATAAGGTTGAACACCCCCATATAGTGGCACCTAAAATAGTTTTTCACCACTAGATTGGCCTTTATTTTTACTCTTTCCCTAGTCTAAAAGCACCTCAAAAAGGTTTTCACTTTGGAACCTCAATGTTTTATTTTTATTTTTTTGGCTAAGGGTGTTCACCCATGCTCTAAAAAAATGATTTAGGATCCAACTTGATTGAGAACCATTTTTTATGGTCTCCCAATGGAACATTTTCCCTAAGGCCTAGAAAATCATAGAAGGCCTCATCATTCTAGAACTCATCAATTGGTAAGTTAGATTCTTGTTGGTCTCAGTCTATCAATTAGGGATAATATAATGGTAGTGGATTATGATGATGACTAGTCAAAGGGTGAAAATGGAGTTATTATCAACAAATTAGTATGGGATAGGTCATTGAATGGGCTATGATTTGAATCTGCTTCATTGTCATCATCATCATCATCATCATCATCATCATCATCATCATCATCATCATCACTAGTCGTTAGTGATAGAACTTGAATAAGATACATGGGGTCATCCCTAGGTGGTTTAAATATAAGTCCATAAGTTCCTTTATACTTAGTCATAGAAATTAGCTCAAGTGTTCCTTGTTGATTTGGCTTGAGGCCTCCTCCTTCATAGTCTTGGTTTTCCATAATCTGATTAGGAATGGGATCTTTGGAATTCTTGTAAAAATCAACCAATTTGTCATTATATAACCATGATTCATCTCCTTTAAGAGGGTCCTTTTCTTTACCAGAGGCTGGTATGAAAGTGATAAGTGTTGGACTATGTATTTGTCCTTTTGCCCTTACTTTTCTATTACATTAGTGGTTTGGATTTTGGTCTTACAAAGGACTTAGGGTTATGTGGAAGTTTTGTAATGTGAAAGATGTCATGGGTCAAGTATTATCCTAGACCATTATCTGAAATGGTGTAATGATTGGACATTTTAGGAGGCAACATATGGGAAAGACAATCAAGGGTATTAGGGTCAATACAACTAGCCTCTAGTAAATCAACAAGTATTGCTTTCCCTTTGTCCTACTTGGTGATTGGATTCATGTTGAAATAGTAGTTATAGCTCTTAAACTCATCCTCTAAATGTTTATAATGCTCATATAGATGTAAATCTCCTAGAATAGTCACCTCTATTCTTGAATGGGGGAACTTGATATACTGGTGTAATGTCAATGGGATTGCATGGATATTATGTATCCAAGGTCTTCTTAAAAGCATGTTATATGATAAGTCAAGATCTAACACATGGTAAAGTGTATCATGGGTTAAGGGCCCAATGATAACTAGCAAGCTAATGGTCTCTTATGATTATTGTTATTCATTATCATAAGATTTGATTTTGATTGTTTTAGCTTGAAGATATGATATTGTGTACTCAAGAAGCTTGATGAGCTTTAGAGATATAGTATTCAGACCTGATCTATTGTCTATGAGGACATATTTTACCTTGTGCCTCATTATGTAAACCTCAATGTACAATGGGTTATTATGAAGTGGGCCAAGGGATGCCATATCATTTTGATTGAAGGTTATTTGTTGGCCTGGAGAAGGTGTCTAACCAAAGATTGAAAATTGTTAGGAGATATGTCATTTGGGACTTTAGATTGGCCAAGTAATTTAGTCAAGATGTTTTTGTGGATAGTATATATACATAACAAATCTAAAATGGAGATGTATGTTGGTGTCTTTTTTAATTATTCCATAATGTCAAACATATTTTTTGGGACAGTTGTAAATGGCTTATTCTTAGGTAAAATGGTTGGTTGGATGATGGGTGAAGTAGAAGATGGTTACGGGCCTAGTATGGTAATCTTTAACTATCGAGTTGTGATTACATAATTAGGATTAGGCATAGGACTAGTGTTACTAATAAATGATGGTGGAGGGGGACTAGATAAGACAAGTCTTGGTTACTGGTGCACTTATGAGTGGTCATGGGTTAATGATAAGTTGTTAGCATAAGGTCCAAACATGGAAATCCCTAATTGCTAGTTCACCTATGTGTAGTCTTAGGTCAAAAAAGGATTATTAGAATAAGTTGGTTGATTAGGAATGATTATCAATTATCTTGTTTGATTAGTACTTGGTCTTGGATTAATAGAAATGGTATTAATGCAACCTCCTACAATATGGCCTACAACTAAATTGTAGTCATGTGTAACTACATGGTAAGTCTATTAGTTGTTTGCACTATTTTGACCTTGGTTTTGTCTATTATTTTAATATTATTAGTTTTATTGATTATGTTATTGGTTATGTTGATTATATTTTTAGTTCTATTGATTTTGTTGTTGGTTCAACCTTGGTTGTTGATACTATTATTATTGATGTTGCACTAGCCATTGTTGTTATTGATTGTTATGTTGAGGAAATGGATTCTAATAAATGCCAAGATTTTGACTAGATGTGGAAGCTCCATGATCCAGTGATATCTCTCCATTTTCAATCATATTCTTGATCACATGTTTGATTTTCACACATCACTATAAATTATGGCCATTGACTTGATGATATTCATAGAATTCACTTGTCATATACCAGTCTAGAATGTCAACACCCTTAGGAATTGGCCCTTTTAGAATACACCATCTAATAAAATTAGCTATGGGAAGTTTATGAAACATAGTCTCAATAAGCTCTCCAAGGTTTCTAAAAACACGTTGAGCTAGAAAATTTCTTCTTGGAGGAGGATTTTGAAAGGGAATTTGTTGTGTTAGAGGTATAATCACTAAGAGGGGGTGAATCAATGATTCTAGATAATCCAATTAAATTCCAAACTCTTAAACATTCAACACATACAATCATGATGCATATAAATTAACCATTTTAATGAATAAGGAAGATATAACAAGATCAAACACATAACACATGATATATGTGGGAAACACTTTTGGGGGATAAAACCCAATGAACCCTACAAGATGGATTATATTCCTATAAATATAATATTCAAAATTTAGACTAGAACCAACTGATCATAGAATACCCATCCCTTAATTTAGTGGGATACCCATCCAATAAGGAGGAACCAACCCCCTAGAAAACCAAACACCAAACCATCTACCTTGATCTAATCCACCTTTGATATGATGATTATACACCTAATTTTGGAATTATCTTACTTACTCTCTTTCCCTTTTACACTCTCACAAACTTACACACATAAGCAATGCATCTAAAACACCCTTTTGGATCACTCTTCACTTCTTATCACATACACAATTGAAAAACTTGAAAAAACTATATCATAACACTAGAAACATGACCTTTGGGTCATTCACACAATCCTCAACCTACTCTTCTCTTAAATTCATCCACTAATCACTCTCACTCAATCAACCGCTTGGGCTTACTCACTCAATCTACCTCTTCTAGGCTCATTAGGTCTAATTAACTATGTGATCACCTTAATCACCTTGATCAAACAAGGATGACTAATCCTCTTCAATATATATTGGTCCTAAATTACCTATACCTTATATTTCAAAGGATATCTCCTTCGCTTGGCTCCACTCTCTCTCTCAACTTTACTCCAAATAGGCCAATTATGCCTAGTAGTTATACCATATACTCATCTAACCCATCTTGGTCAGACAAGATGATTACCATACTTGTTATACCTTTGAAAAATATCTTCATACATGTTACATTTAAGAAAACTCCACTCCATAAGTTGTACATTGTCCTTAAGACTCAAATATTCCAGTAGGCCTTAATAAGACCCAAAACAATTAGGCCTTCATATCCACACGTTACTCTTGAAACCTCTTAGACCACCTTCAACTTATAAAAATGGTTAATACACATAAAACCTATCTATAATATCCCATTTATGACTCTCATATGGGTCATTTCCACATAGAATACCATCTCAACACTTAAACCTACCAATTAGGTCTCCTTGCTCTTTAGGTCTTCATACATAAAAAAGATAATCTCAAACTTCTGAAGTAACAACTCAAAAATTTCACATATCCATATGATTAGATCACATAGGTGAAACCTTTAGGACCTATTTAACACCTTCATGTGCTTAAGATACTTCAACATATGCTTTAAGCACTCAAAACAACTCTCTCAAAATGACCACTTAGATTGGTCATATACAGTCAAGCTATTTTGACTCCACATATCTGATCAAGGGAATCTCATGAAATCTAATACTTTCTCATAAGCCTTAGATACTCATAGAACATATCCATACTCATTTAATTCTTTAATTCTACTCAAAACACCTTCAACTCATTGCTACAACATGGTCACTCAATCTACTAGTACATTTAATAAACACAATCAACTTTTAAGCAATTATTCACACTAAAGATGGATTGGTCAAACCTCCATAATCCACATATATGGTACTCATAGAGTTTATAACACTCTTAAATAGTTATCTCATCTTGAAACATTAAAATACCATCAATAAATCTTAAATTACCCTTGTTGGGTTACTTGTAGAATATGGTCAAACACAGTCAAATTTAGAGCTCAATAACTTTGACTGTACAATTAATTAAACCTTATAACCATCGTCTCTAGATGTACCTTGTATTCCTCTTTAAATTTTCCTTTTACAATATCAATAAATTCATCCTAGATCAAAAGTTATTAGAAAAATACTATAGACTAGTTTTTCCCTTTATAAATTTGAATATTCAAATTCCAACGGTCACTGTGTATTGCAAAAACATCAACCATGTATCTTCATCTTGATTCTCCTAGAAGATATATCAAACTTGCTCCATCAATCTCTTCAGTAGTATCTTGGTCTTTATCTTACATCAGTCACCACTGATCTTAGATCTTTGCTTCTAAGATCAAGCCAATTAGTAGCCCCACGTGCCCTCTATGTACCTTGTATTCAGTCTCCAAGGAGCTTCTACCACTTGAAATTATCACGTGACTTTTGATCATCTTTTTGACTTATTGACTTAATACACACCACTAATTTTACTTTGTTATTCTATGATTATGACAATTGACACCTTTGCATGCCTTTTGATCACATTACTATCAATCCCCACTCTTGTGCCACTTGGTAGTATCATGTGTCACTAATCTTCTAAATGCTAACCATTAGATTTGTCTTGACTATTTATCCCTAAAATTCAATGTAATTAAACTTGATGGTCTCTAGTCTATCACAATCTACAATAGCAAATATCAAGGTTTATAACTTAAGCTAGAAAACACTTCAAGAGTCCAAATCTTTAGGGTACCTTATTGTCATTATAGATAATATCTCCATGAAAACCTTTGACCATAGTTGAATTTTTTATTACCTACACTAAATTCACAAACTTGTTGTATCACTCATATCTACATGACTTGCAATGATAGTTTGACTTCTCTTAAGCTTGAATATGCATGTTTCTCTTTCCAAATGATCAAATGACACACTATAACTTCACCAAGGCATATATGGATTCCTCAAAACTTATTCCTTATTGTTAGAGACCTAAACATGTGCCATATCTCTTCAAGATATCAAACACAACTTTTTTTCATTCATTCATTAGTACCACATGCTCTCTTTGTCATCAATGATAACCTAAGACATCAATGACTACTTTGATGAATTACTTTCACTCCCCTAAGCACTCCAAGTACTCAAAAACACCCCATAGGGTCTTTTCAACATGACTATACATTTAGTAACATCCACTATCTACCTATCCAAGTCAAACAGTGAAGAACTATGCAAGAACACTGAATCACACTTTGTCATTATCATTCTATCACACATGACACCTCATCAACATCCTTGGTCACCTTGGAGACATCATTGACAAACCTATAATAATATCCCCCTTTTTCATTGATGTCAAACACCAATACAAATCTTATGCTCAGAATTTATCTCTCTTCAAGTACTTTTTCGCCCTTTGACATAATGATAAAGTGGGCTCATCTTTTGATCCTAAGTACCTAAAAATACTTCAAGAACTAACAACATGAAATTACCACCTACAAGAGATGATACCAACTCTCATAACATTATTCATACCTTTTCTTACCTTGATCTTCTCAAACATGCTCCATGACTACACTCTTCTTTGATCATACAAGCTTTCATGAAGATAAAACATACATGAATATCCAAAACCTACATGAAATTACCTTGAAAACATTAAGAGGGACTCCTCCTATGTCACCTAATCTTAGACACCCTTTTATCACCTTGGTCTTTTCGATAAAATGACCAAAAAATCTAATTCTTCATACTAGCCTTGCTTAGAGGCCTTACAACCATACCTAGACCTTGCAGAGACCATAAATTTATATATATGAACTTTCATGGCTTTAAATTTCATATCTAGAGCATTCTCATACTCCCCCTCATTAGTGATAATAATTAATACTCAACTCTTCCTCTGTAACATACTTCCTTCATAAACTTACTAGTTAGTTAACCCTCCATTTACACAAATCCTCCTCCCTAGAACAAACCATGCACTTCAAAATACTATAAAAGAATTTTTGAGTACTCATTTGGCCATTTCAATTGATTAAGTATCCTCAGATCTCAAATCATTAGGAAAACCATTTCTCTAATATGAGCAAAAACACTAGGTTTATAAGAGAAACTTGATCAACACACCACATTTTTGTCAACACCCATATCTAAAACTTTTCTCACACCTATAGGTCATTAATACACACTTATGGACCAAATTTTGAACTTAGAATCATTTGGGAACCCATACTTCCTATACCATGATTTTTTGACCTATATACCCTTAAGCATAAACTAGGAAACCCAAGAGCAAATAAAAATTCTCCAATTTCACATAAAATAAATTCAAAAATTGAAATCACATGGAACACACTTGAATTATGTCAACACACCTTTCTATCCCACTAAGACACCTTGACAACTTACAATTCTTCAAATGACACCTGGAAATCTCCATACTCAGCCTACATACCTTGTACATACAATAATCAACATGCCAAAACATTAGAAAATGATCATGACAACATTATGACATCACCAAGACACCTCATCCACTTTGATAAGACAAACTTAACTGATCTCAACTCTTTTTTATCTTCTAAGACCCAAAAATCATCAAATTCACAAGATTGACACTCACTAACTAATGAACATTAAAAAAAATGGTCAAACTCAATAAATAACCATAACTAACTCTTTTGACGAAAAAAATACATGAAACCTCATGAATTACACTTGTTCCAATATTCTTCACAATCCATAACAACCTTTCCTTCATTCTTCAACATTTGACCAATCAATTTAAGCAATAGAAATTGATAAGTTCTTATCTTCATGACCAAAAACCCTGAACACACCTTAAGCAAAATGGAACATGATGAACATACCTTTCTATGAAATAGAATATCTTGAAAAATAATCATCCTTGATTACACACCTATAAAATTCCATTCCCTACTTGTAGACCTTGTATACATAGCTTCATTATTCACCATATTGACCAACTAGACCATCCAAAAACTTTGACTTTAGGATCACTATCCCTAAATATATCTTTTGAATGATTCCATCACAACACTTTCGATCAGTTACATAAAAATCATTTCTCTCCCTTAACCAAACATATCTTATCATTACCTTTCTTGTCCTATAATATCAATCAAAAATGCAACTAACATCCATCATGCTTCCTCTTGATGATAAGTGTCTCCTTGAAGCTTAGATAAAGACACCCCTTTGACATAGAGAGACTAAAAGTCCCAAAACTCAAGAGACTCCCATATATCCATACCTTTATTTGACTTTTAATCCTACTTCATCATCCAATTGACTTTGAATGGATGCTTAACTTCATTCTTTACTTCAGATTTGTCAACAAATGCTGACAATAGATGTTCTTGTCTTTCTTTTATGTCTATCATAGAAAACAAACCATCTATGGTCTCATTTTGATCTTTCCTAACAAAATTAGGTCTCCATAACCATGTGTGACCTCTTCTTTGCACACTAGGAGCTCCAAACACCTTATTTTGACTAGAGAACTCATTCATTTTGTTCTTGTAATAGCTATCAATGTGACCAACTTTATGACATCTAAAACAAACAAGATCATTCATACCTTTTGCTTGATGATGATTGTGATCTTCCTTTGATTGATTTCTTCTCCTTTTGCACTCTCTATCTAGTCTTCTTTCTTTCACTATAGGAGCTTGATTAAACTTGTCTTGACTAAATGGTCTTTGCTTACAGAACCTGATAATGTGACCAACTCTATGATAATTATAGAAAATAATGTCTTCCATACATTTTTCTTGAATATGCTAGTGATCTCCCTTTGATCGATTGCTTCTTCTTACATAGTCCTTTTCCCTATGACCAATAAGATGACAAATAAAACAATGGACCATAAAAGATTTGACATACCATGAAGTATTTGGCTATCTAATTGGTTTCTTCCTTTTCCTCTTAACCTGATCTAACTTGTTATATTTCATGCTACCATCCTCTTTGTCTTATTATGATCTCTTTTTTTTCTTCTTCAATATTACCTATCTTGATTATGAACTTTTCATACTCATTTTTTAGGGAAATAAGATCAGTCTTGAATTGAACATATTCAACTTATTTGCTCTCATACTCGAACTTGCAGCCTCTAACTAAATTCTAAGATCTTTTATGGTCTTCTTATCCTCCTTATCTTATTTAGCCATGTCATGCTTCAATATATATGCTTTCTATTCAATAGAATTGATTTATTCCTGATTTTTCTTTTCCTCTCTAACAAACTTACCTAACAAACTTCCGTTAAGAGTATTGACTTGTGATTCAATACCTTTGATCATATTCCTCATTTTATGATTCCTCTTCTTTTTCTTCTTTAGCTCATCAAGTGCATCCATGAGCTCAAATTATAGATCAAATTATTCTTCCTCATTGTCATATAACACTTATTCTTTTCCACTGTCATGGAAAACTTCTTCTTCACACATAATGTCCTTTTCTTTTGAATAACTTTCCATTTTAGCCATATTTTACATTGGATCACGTTTAAGTGGTTAAAATTGAACAAAAGTTTCTAATATGATACTAATTATTAGAGGTGAAATCACTGAGAGGTAGGGGGATGAATCAGTGATGCCAGATAATCTAATTCAATTCCTAACTCTTAAACATTTAGCACATATAATCATGATGCATATAAATTAACCATTACAATGAATAAGAAAGATATAGCAAGATCAAACGCATAAAACATGATATATGTGTTAAATAATCTTGTGGGATAAAAACCACTAAACCTTGCAAGATGTAATACAATCCTATAAATATAAGATTCAAAATTTACACCAGGACCAACTGAGCAAGGAACACCCATCCCTTAATTTAGTGAGACACCCATCCCACAAAGAGGAACCAACCCCCTAGGCAACCAAGAACTAACCTAGATACCTTGATTTGATCTCTACCTATGATTTGATGTATTATACACCTAATGATAGACTTATCTTCTTTTCTCTCTTTCCCCTTTATACTCTCACAAACTTGCACACACAAGCAATGCATCCAAAACACCCTTTTGGATCACTCTTCCCTTCTTAGCACATACAAAATTAAAAAACTTGTAAAAAATTTCTCACAACATCATCAAAATAAAATATACTCCGTGCACACAATCTTCAACCTAATCTTCTCTTCAATCCATCCACTAAGCACACTCACTCAATCATCCTCTAGTGCTTTCTCGCTCAATCTACCTCTTCTAGGCTCATTAGGTCCAATAACCTATGTGACCACCTTCATCACCTTGATCAAACAAGAATTATTGATACTATTCACTCTATATTTGTCCTTAATGACCTATAACTTCCATTTCAAAGGATATCTCCTTCGTTTGGCTCCACTCTCTCTCAACTCTACTCCAAATAGGCCAATTATGCCTAGTATTTATACCATACATTCATATAACCCATCTTATTTAAACAAGATGCTTACCATATATATTATTCCTTTTAAATAGGTTTTAATACATGTTACACATAAGAACACTCCACTCCATAGCTTGGCCATAGTCCTTAAAACTCAAATCTTCCATTAGGCCTTAATGAGACCCAAAATAATTAGGCCTTCATATCCACATATTACTCTTGTTAACTTATTAGACCACCTTTATCTTCTACCAATACTTCAAACACATTAAAAATATCTCTAATATCCCGTTTATCACTCTCATATGGGTTCTTACCACCTGGAACACCATCTCTACACTTGAACCTACCAATTAGATCTCCTTGCTCTTTAGGTCTTCATACACAAAAAACACAATCTCAAACTTCTGAAGAAACAACTCAAATCTTTCACATATAAATATGATTATATCACATGGGTAAAACCTTTATGAACTCTAAAATTACTTCATATTATTAACATACTTTAACACAAGCTCTAAGAACTTAAAATAACTCTCTCAAAATGACCACTCAGATTGGTCATATATAGTCAAGCTATTTGGATTCTCCATATCTGATCAAGGACATATCATGACATTAAATTATTTATAATAATCATTAAATACTCATATAACATCTCCATACTCATTTACTTCTTCAATTATACTTAGAACACCTTTAACTCACTCTTATAACATGGTCATTCAATCTGCTAGTGCATTCAACAAACATAATCAACTTCTAAATAATTGTTCACACTAAATATGGACTGGTCATACTTCCATAATCCACATATATGATACTCATAGATTATATAACACTCTTAAATAGTTATCTCATACTGAAACATCAAAATACCATCAAGAAATCTTCAATTACCCTTCTTGGGTTACTTACAGAACATGGTCAAACACATAGTCAACTTTAGAGCTCAATCACTTTGATGATATAATCAGTTAAACATATTAACCAATGTCTCTAGATGCACCTTAAATTCCTCTTCAAATTTTCCTTTTAAACTATAAAGAAAATTATTCTAGATCAAAATTTATTAGTAAAATACTGTAGAGTCATTTTTCCCTTTGTAAATTTGAATATTCAAATTCCAACAATCACTGTGTATTGAAAAAATATCAACCATGTGTCTTCATCTCACTTCTCCTAGAAGCTAGATAAAAATTTCTACATCAATCTCCTTAGGAGTATCCTGGTCTTTATCTTTCATCACTCATCATTAATGTTAGATCCTTGATTCTGAGATCAAGCCATTTGGTAGCCTTACATACCCTCTGCATACCTGGTTGTCAGTCTCTAATGAGCTTCCACCACTTGGACACCTCACATGCCTTATAAATATTTTATTAACTTATTTAATTAATATACACCATTGAGTTTTCTCTATGTTTTCATGATTATGACATTTGGCACCCTCACATTCCTTCTGAGCACATTATTTTTAGTCTTTACTCTTACACCACTTGGTAGTCCCATATGCCATTAATATTCTAAACATCACCATTTGATCTATTTTGAGTATTTGACCCTAGACTTAAATGTAGTTAAAATTGATGGTCTTTAATCCATCACAGTCTACAAGAGCAAATTTGAAAGTTTATAACTTGATCTAGAAAATACTTCAAGAGTTTAAATCTTTAGGGTACCTTCTTGACACTATAGACAACATCTCCATGAAAACCTTTGACCACAATTGAATTTCTAAGTACCTGCACTAAATGCACAAATTTTTTAGATCACTCATATCTACATGATGTGCAGTGATGGTCTAGTTTCTCTTAAGCTAAAATATACATGTTTCTCTTTTTAAATAATCAAATGACATACCATAACTTCACCAAGACATTTATGGGTGCCTCATAACTTCTTATTTGTCCTTACAAACCTACACATGTGACATATCTCTTCAAGTTCTCAAACACAACTTATTTTTCATTCAAGCACTAGTAACACATGCTCTCTTTGTCATCAATGACAACCCAAGACATTAATGACCACTCTGATGAATTCCTTTCATTTTTATAAGCATTCCAAGTACTCAAAAACACCCCATAGGGTCTCTGTAACATGAATATACCTTTAGTAACATCCACTATCTACCTATCTAAGTCAAACAATGAAGAACTATTTAAGAATAGTGAAACACACTTTGTCATTATCATTCTAGCACACATGACACCTCATCAACATCCTTGGTCACCTTGGAAACATCATTGACAAACCTTCAACATGGTGCATTTGTCACACTAGCTCAACTAGTCTATTCTACTATAATTGTTGAAGAGGTTATTGGTTAAGAGGTATGTGTTACAATATACATTGTGTAATTGGTTTTTATACCATTTGAACATGTTTTGACTCTATTACTCTATTACCAATAACATTATTATTGTGGTTGAATTACTTGGGTATATCAAAATTATTGGGTTGGGTTTGTTATGATGCTTGTGCTTGAAATATATTTTGATTTTGGCTATTGTTCTTATTTTGGTTTGGGTTTTGATTTGAGGAGGCTAGTTTAATGATCTCTTTATTAATGAGGGCTGTTTCAATCAACAAAAATTTATCATTGATCTCCTTAAATATGTACACACATTATAACTCCAAATTGTAAGATATATCATTGTGTAGATATTTGGTAAACATAGTGGCTAGTTATTTATTTGGTAGACTATGGGTGAATTGGCTTGCAAGGGCACTCCATTGATGCAAATAGCCTGTAAATCTTTCACCAACTTTTTTTTTTCCTATGTTAAGTCTACTAATGAAAGATCATGCTCAAGATTATAAGAGAAGTGTTGTATGAACTTGTTTGAAAGATCATTAAAATTAGATACTAAATTCTTAGGAAACTTTAGGAAACATTTCAATGCTTGCCTTGGTAGGCTTCATGGAAAAAAAAATAGAAGATATATGTCACTATAGGCCACTAGTTGGCACACAACAAAGAGTTCCATCAAATGTGTCTTGGGGTCGCCTTGTCCCTTGTATTTATCAAACTTAAATGGCTCGTATCCTAGAGGAAATGGTATCTATAATTAATCCATATTAAAAGGGTAAGAACACACATCATCTAACTTAAACTTTTTGGTTTGTTTTCTTACTTGAATGAGGGAAATTACATTCTTCATTTATTGTAGCTCCTATTTGAAGATACTAGTTGGATCATTAGATTGTTGAAGTGGAGGCTATGAGGTTACAAGTGGGTTACTTTTATTGAGGTATTATGGAGGCATTTTTTGGGAAATGTTGATTAGATAGGAAATTAACTAGGAATACACATTCATAGATTAGCTTGTAATTATTGAAATTATACTTGTGGTTGTGAGATATTCTAGTTGGGATTGGGTATGTAGGTCTGATGTTGGGAATATTATGGTCAATATGGAGGTATATGTCCATACTATGCCTACTGAGGTTGAATAGGGACCTACTATCAATTAGTCATACCTTGTTGATTGAGAGGGACTTGTGAACTAAGACCCTATCACTGAACTTATGACACATTCTACATGAAATGTAACTATTGCCTAATAGGTACTTGAGGAACATTAGAACCTCTTTTCTGAATGAATCCCTATTGGAAAGTGGATGCATGTTGGATATTCAGCATATGTCATTGACTAACACTTACATGTTGTTGGTTAAACATCATTTTTTTTGGATCGACATGTTAGTTTTCAACTGAAGAGGTATGTTCGCTACTACCTAGTGAGGTGAAACATTAGTTTCCCCTATTGAGGTGGTAATATTTTTTTCCTTAACTACATGGGTATGTTTTATGGTGCCTATTGTTATGTAATATTACTCATCACTTATTGGGATGGAGTAATATTCATCACATTTTGTTTTGGCATGGTACTGGTTATTGGCTAACTACTTAATCCTTGTTTTTGGGTGCTTGATGAAGTAGTTGGTTAAGGATTAAAGGTAGTTGGCTAAGGTTGGGATATAGAAACTCCTACTACCTAAGTTTGAGAACCATTCATGGTGTTTAAAGGCACATTTTATAGTTGATTTTTTATTTGTGTATAAACACCACTTTAGTTTAAATTGGATATTGCTTGCACATTTTCCACTATGTTCTACTCACTATTCTATGTAGATTAAGAAGACACTTCCTTGATGGTTGGGGTTTTGAACATGTTTTATCTCAAAGTGTTTTGTGTAATTGGGCCAAAACCCTAATTTTATTGACCTACCAATTCTAAAAATACCTTTGTTGAAGGGAGTGACTGAATAAGAGGTGTATTTGACAAGGCCATATGATTAAATTTATATGCTAAGTTTTAATATGTCTAGTATGTTCTCTGCATTTGAATGAAATGGTTCTCTATAAGGACTATTTATGTGACAAGTATATGTGGATATTGATATGGCATCTACATAATGGCACTAGGATTACTATAAGAGGCCTATTCATTGTAAGATATGTTGTAAGGCCCTCTTACTATATTTGGTAAATTGTCATGGGGAAAGTCTACCAAAAAACTAGCCCCTATCTCTATGTTTCTATTAAGATCATATGCTAGTGGAATTGTAGCATAATAAGGTTTTTGTTGAATTTTTTTTTCAAATAAAGGTATGCTAACCAAATATTAGGCTATCTACTCTTGGTCTTTCTTTATGTATAGAGGCATGCTAACCAAATAATCAACCAAAGGATCTTGATTGTGTTCCCCTATTTGAGTGTTTAAAGGTGGATAAGTATTCATCTCCCAATCAACATCATCTCCATAAGGTTCTTCAACAAATTCCTCTTATGTGACAACATTCCCATATCCTAGATTATACATGGATGCTTTATATGTATAGTGAGACATGGTAAAATCAAATGGCAAGTATTTAATGATAAGATAGGTTAGATTTATACAAACTCTAAAAAGATATTTCTAAAAATAAAAAATTTTCAACTAGCGATAACTTGGTCAAAGGTGAAACTGTATCTCCAAAAGGTATATGGTAATTTTTGGTAAAAATAGTATAAAATCAACTATCTAACACTAAATGCTTTAAACAAACAAGGTCAAGTGGATGAACTAAAAATAAGATGCCAAGTATACATCCAAAGATGCTCAAAATAGATCTAAACTAGGAAATGTAAATGTTGCTAGGTCTTCTCTCCAAATGTGGAGTCAAAATCTAGGCTCAAACATGTTATGCTAGGACTTTTGGCCAAACTCGATGTCAAAATCTAGACTTGAAACAGAGGATGATAATTTTTATTCTAACAAACTTAGAATGTTTTGGCATAAATAAGGCACTTGATTTTAGACATAAGTGTGATAAAATTGGTATAAAACACTAAATAAAAGGCATTTGAGATGGACTAATTTTCACAAATGAAGGCACAAACAATATAATTTTTTAATTTTATGTCAAAAATTAACCAAAGTTATGTAACCCAAAAGAGAAAGATCTACATATCATCCCCTACATATCAAGGCCTAAACATAAATTGATCAAGTTTTGGATTTTAACTTGGAAATTTTAATTTAAGACTCAACTTAAGAAAACTTAGGATTTAATGACCAACAATCTAGGCAAATTTAAATGACATAACAATGCTAAAACAAAGATTCAAGAAGTCACATGTGATTTGTTTAAATAATGATGATTAGGATATGAGACAAGATAAGTCTTTTGAAATAATTTGGGTAGCATATCAGTGTTATCACTTCTAAAATATGTAAACAATGTTTTGTTTCAAAGAATTTTAAGGCATGAAACTTGAATTGATTTGGGTAGCATAACATTACCTATTTCAATCAAATGACACACAATGTTTTTAACACAATTTTTTTTTCTAAGTTAAATCAAGGTGTCAAATGGTAGCATAATGCCTCCTTAAAAAATGGAGTAATGTGGAAAACTCATTCAATATGTGGTTTAAACAACAAAGATTTTAGATCCAACAAACCAAGCAAAAATGAAAAAATAAAACTAAGTATATTGTCCTAAATTCTATCAAGATGTGGCAAAGTGGGACTGACTAAAACTCAAAATTTTCAACCATCTAGATTGATCCCATGTGTACCATCTTTCACGTTAGCATACAAGAGAAGCAACATATCAACTAAATCCACATCAAATGGCTTGTTGTGAAAAGGTCTTGTCCTTTTCATAACCACTACATATGTCACTTTCTTAGTGTAGTGAAATGTCTAAAATGATAATATGTTTTGAGCTTATTTTACTACTAATATAAATTGTTTAACCACTCAAATCATCATCTTAGTAGGGTGATCCCAATTTGTATAATCCCCCCCATGGAGAGGGGTTAAATACAATGTTATAAGATGAAGCCCTGGGTCAAAGATTCCCTATAGAATCCATGGGAGGTAATGAAGTCCCTCTCATAAGCCAAAATTAATGAAATAAAATCTAATTAAAAAGGCTTTATAGGTTATTTTTAGATCACCCAAACCATGTGGGTTTTGAGGAGAGCCTAGACAACTTCTTTTTTACACCTTTAAACTAAGGAACAATTTGCAATGAAAATGATGCTTTTAATCCCACAAGTTCACTATAGGTTATGGGGGGAGAGCATACATGCACAAATTCCTTTTTTCTCAAATTTTTTTAACCAAGTAATGATAGATGACTTATACATATTAGAGGTACAATAACTAATAGGGGGTGAATCAGTGATGCTAGTTCATCCAAATAAATTCCTAACTCTTCAAACATTTAACATACATTAACTTGATCAAGTAACATAAGCATGAAAACACATACATTCAAAGCATACATAAGAGAATACATCACATGAACACATCATATATGAGGGAGACCCTCTTGGAGGATAAAATCCACTGAACCCTACAAGATGGACTACAATCCTATAAAACAAGATCTAACATTTAGACCACCACCTACTGATCAATGAACACCTATCCCTTAGTTTAGTGAGACACACATCCCACTAGGAGGAACCAATCCCCTATGAAACAAAGCACCCACTCAACTACCTTGATCTGATCTCTACCTTTGATATGATGTCTTCTACACCTGATGATGGACTTCTCTTATTTGTACTCTTTCCTTTTTACACTCTCACAAACTTGTACTCACAAGCAATGCATCCAAAACATCCTTTTGGATCACTCTTCACTAAAAAGCACAAACACAATAAAAAACATTACAAAAAATCCATCATAACATTAATAAAATGACCTGTAGGTCATGCACACACTCCTCGACCTGCTTAGCTCTTTAATCCATTCATTAAGCACACTCACTCAATCTACCTCTTCAAGACTTATTAGGTCCAATGACCTATGTGTTCACATTCATCAACTTAATCAGATAAACATGACTGATTCTCTTTACTCTCTAATGGTTATCACTGACCTATACCTTCTCTTTCAAAGGTTCTTTTTCTCAATGTTACATCTACTCTACACTCCTCTTTCTTGTCTTGAAACAATTGTCTTGGTCTCCACTCTTTATAGATTCTTCATGATAATCAATTTCTAGGTCAGACATAATACTTGTCTTAATCCTTAAGACATATAACATGTTAATACATAATACCATTCTCACAGGTTGGCCATAGCATCTATGGGTTAGACTTAAGTAGTTGTGCCTTTCAATTAGGCCTTATTAGCCCTTATAGGTCTCATGGAGACATATTTACCCATATATAACTTCATCAAGTAAATTAAGAACATAATATAAATTTCAAATACCTAGGTTCATTCCATACATTCTCCAAGACATATTTAATTGATCATCCCACCAAAACACTCTTCTGCTAAAGCACAAATTGCTCAAACATTATTCTATACATACAACTAGCATGAATAAACAAAAATTCAACTTATAATAAATTGTTCATACTAAATATGGATTGGTAAAACCTCAAAAACTCACATAGATAGTATTCATGGAGTATAAAACAATCTTTAATATTTGGTTAATCTTGAAACATCAAGACACTATCAAGAACATCTCAAATATCCTTCTCGGATTACTTACAGACCATGGTCAAACACAGTCAAATTTAGAGCTCAATATATTTGACTGTATAAACATTCAGATCATTTAATCAAATTATCTATATTTTCCTTGAATTATAATACAAATTTTATTTTTACTACATTAATAGATTCATCTTTGATTAAAAGATATAGCCCAAAAACTAAGAATTAGTTTTTTTCATAAATTTGAATATTTGAATTCCAATAGTCATTGTACAAATACTAAACATCAAGCACCTTAATATAATCTCATGATTCTTGTAAATAGTGAAAAAATATTCATTTTTTATCTCCTCTAAGAAGCTCAATCTTTATCTATAATTCTCACTGTTGATCTTAGATCAAAGCTCCCATTATTGTGCTAATTGGCAATTTTGCATGCCTTCTACACACCCTGTATTGTTTAGTCAATGAGCTTGTGCCACTTGGTAATTATATGTAAAATATAATAATTATTTAAATTATTTACTTAATTCACATAACTTATGTCTAATTTCATGATCAAACACTCATCGTTGATCTCTACTTGTATGAGCACCCACTCGTCGTTGATCTTTTATCAAAGCTTTCGAGATTGTGACACTTGTCACCAATGCATGCCATGTTGAATATTTGACTTAGTAAGAAATTTAGGATCATTATTTATTCATATTAAATTCTTTAAATTATATCTTTAATCTTATTAAATTATATCCATATATCTCTTCTTATAAATTTGGCTAAGTATGGGAACTTAGTAAAATTTTGTCTACAAGGCCAACTTTGTACCTTAATAAATTTTTCTATGCTCAACCTCACGACCCAAAATTTAAACCACATGATATAATTACACAATTAAAAACATTAATGTATCAATATTATCTTTAAACCTTCACACCTATGAAATATAATGTCATCAATCTACTCACTCAGCTTTATCTATCAAGATGACTACTTGAGCATAGACACTCAATTGACTGCTCTAATGAATTTCATTCACTTACATATGTAATATAAGAAATCATAACATATCATATGGTCTATTAATAATTTCCATATCATAAAATTCATCCATTAATTATCTATCCAATTTAAACATTGAAGAACCATGAAGGAATACTAAAGCACATTGAAACACACTTTGTCATTGTCAATCTAACACACATGACACCACATCAACAACCTTGGTCACATTGGAGACATAATATAAAAACCTCCAAAAATATCCCCATTTATCATTGATATCAATACAAATACAAATCTTATGCATAGACTCTGTCTATCTTTTCAAACATTTTCTCCCCCTTTGACACAATGATAAAGTGGGATCATCTCCTAATCCTACGGACCTGAAAAGACTTCAAGGACCAATAATAGGAAAGGACCACCTATAATATATGATACAAAATACCTCTAAAATTTTTCATACCTCTTATGCCTTGAGATTCTCAAACATGTTCCATGACTATATTCTTCTTTGATCATACATAGATTTTATGAAGATAAAACATACATGAACATCAAAAACTACATGAACTTACCTTAAAATAATTAAGAGGGAATCCACGTAATTCATATTATATTATTCACCCTTTTTATCATCTTAAAAACATTCCAATGATGATGAATCAACACAATTTCCTCTATAACTTTTCTCAAATACTACTACACAGTTCTTTAAACCTAGAATTTTGGAAAACTTCTCACAGAGCTTTAGAAAGATCCTCATAACATCATGCTCCATCTTATGTCATTAATACAACAATATAAAGTTGGTATTTTCTAATATGTGGACCTATATACCTATATAACTCACAAGCTCTCTTTTCTCATGCATGAAGAATCAATACTTTATCAAAATACATGACTTGGTTTAATCAAGTCATCATATCAAAATTCTTGAATTCACAACTATAGTAGACAACTTCACACTTCTATCATTATTGAATCATCTTCATATATACTCCCTATTACATCATGCACATCTTTTTCAAGCCACACAAGCTAACTGAGTTAGCTCCCCCCAAATCCATGGCATACTCAACTTGTAATCTTGATACCTTATTCATGAAATTAAAGATATGACAACACATTCACCTCATACTCCATAAAAACCTTGTCTTTAGTCTTTATTATTTGATCAATCAATTTAAGAAAAAAAATTGACAACTCATCATCCTTGATGAGACACTTAGAAACTTCCATTCCCTACTTGCAAAATTTGCATACTCAACTTCATTCTTTACCATATTGACCAACTAGACCATCCATAAAAAATTAACCAAAACTTTGACTTTAGGATCACTGTACCTAAATATATCTATTGAATCATTCCATCACAAAACTTTAGAGTATTTACATAAAACTCATTGCTCCCCCTTAACCAAGCACTTTTTTAAAATATCTTTCTTGTCCTATAAAATCAACCAAAATTCAACTAGCATCCACAATGTTTCCTCTTTCCTGTCAAGTGTCTCCTTGAAGCTTAGATAAAGACACCCTAACCCACAATGTTGTAAAACAATGTGAATCCAAGATTTACCCACAAATCCTCATATTCCTTCTCCTCCTTGGTTAACTGATATTGATTGTTCTTCATATTATTCTTAGGCTTAAGAGAATCAATATTTTCATCCACTAAAATATTCTCCTTTTCTTCTAGGATTAAATTGACAATACATGGAGATAACATAGATTCATGGCTTACCTTTTCATCTAAATAAATAACCTCATCACTAGGAATTTACAATTGATGTTCTTTGCATGAAACTTGATCAACAATAGCTGGATGTTATTTTGGATCCATACATACCTAATAACTAGCATTAACTAGAACTTTGGTCTTTTCTTTGAGCTTGACTTAAACTAACATTTGAATCTCCTTTTCTATCTAGACAGATGAGACATTCTTTTGGCATTCATGAATCTTCTTCATATCTGATTCCTCTTTTGCATTAGCAAGTAGTCAACCTTGATCTTTCAACACAACTTAATTAGTTTTATTGGTATTCACTTCTTTATGTTTCCATACCAAAGATTGACCTTTCTTGAGCACACTAGGATGTCCATGCATCTTTTTATGATTTGAAAGCTTGATTGTATAATATCTTGTAATATGACCAACTTGATGACAACTAAAATAAATAAAATCATTCATACCTTCTTCTTGATGAATATTATGAACCTTAACAAACATGACATCTTGTCTCTTAGGTTCATAATGCTCAAGATTAACTATCTTAGGTATCCATACTAGGGTTAGTCTTTTTCCATGCATTATAGGCTAGAAACTAGCAATATGTCCCATGTCATGATAGTTATAGAAGTCTACATTAAGCATACCTCTCGCTAACCAACTTCTCTTCCTTTTATAGTTTATTTCCTTATGACCAAACTTGTGACAATCAAAACAATGACCATTAAGATATCTTTCATACCTCATGGCACTTGGCTGCTTGATGGATCTTTTTCTTGTTGATATTGGTGCTTGCATCCTTCTTGTCTTGTGTTAGCCTCTCTTGCTTTTCTTAGTATTTTTTACCTTGATGAAAAATTTCTCATGCTTATCCTTCAATGAATATATCTTTGTCTTTAATTGAATGCTCTCATCCTCTTTATCTTGTTTTGATTTCTTTCATTCTTCTTCAAGCTTGCCTATCTTGATTATGGCCTTTTCATGCTCATCATTCAGAGAAAAAAGATTATAATTTAATTAATAACATTCATCTTATTTATCTCTCATAATTGAATTTGTAATTTCTAACTAATTTTTGAGATCTTGGATGGTTTCCTTATCCTCCTTATCCATGTTGGCCATATCATCTTTCAATTTACATGCTTGCTCTTCCATAGACTTGATCAATTCTTAATTCTCCTTTTCTTCTCTCATGGATCCTCCTAAAAAATTAACCTAAAGAGATATAACTTGTGATTCAAGACCTTTAATCATATTTCTCATTTTATAATTCCTCTTTTTTTACTCCTTTAGTTCACCAAGTATACTCATGAGCTTAGTTTCTAGATCAACTTCTTCTTCCTCTTTTGAACTTAGATATGTCTTTGTAATACTTGATTGATCTTCAAGAATGTTGATCTCCTATTTATAATATTTTTATTTTTATCTTGCTTTCAAGGATTCTAGTTCCTTTTTTATCTTGATTCACTCATCCTTAATAGATTTAAAATTTGAGGCCATGATCTTCTTTTGAGCTTCTTCTTGATCATACTCTTTCATCTTACCACTGTACTTCTCAATAAGTGCCTTGAGATGAATTAAATTTTATTCACTTGATTTTATACATGCATAAGTAACCTCCACTTTAGACTTTAACTCTTGATTCTCTTTATTCAATTACTTATCCATATTTTACCTTAGATCACCTTTAAGTGGTTAAACTTACAAAGAAGGTCTTGTTCTGATACCAATTTTTAGAGGTACAATCACTGAGAGGGGAGGTGAATCAATGATGCTAGATAATATGAATCAATTCTTAGATATTTGTTGGAGAGTTTTAAATGATGTCATGATGATGTCATAGAGGTGTCTAGGTGAGTGGATGAAGTTCCTTGATAGTCTAAGTGACAACTACAAAGTGTGTATGATTGAAGAAGGCTTTGTTCATATTAAATTTTGGAATGGTTAGAGATGTTAAAGGATGAGTTTAGTGATTTAAGGATTTTCAAGGGTCATATAAAAATTCAAGAATTATTTGAGTGATTTTGTGCATGAGTGGATTTCATTTGGTTGATCATTGTTTTCATCTAGACATTTTGGGTCTAGTGGTAAAAAATTTGAGTAGGTAGTTTGTTGATGTCACCATTGCCACATATGGATGAATTAGGGGGATTTGGTCATATGATTGAGATAAAATTAGTACCAAGTTTCTATGTTATAGGTATCAATTCATGTAATGAAGTGCAACCAAATATATGTGTGTGTAAAGTTGGGATCCCAGGCATTTTTATAGTGTTTCTATGTTTAAATATAGCTGAGTAAGCATTTTGATGGTGTTATATTTTTAAAATGTGAAGGTTTAAATATAATTTTATCATATGGTTTTGTTTATTTTTTTTCTTAGTTTATATGTGCTAAATTTTAGGTCATGTGATGAAGCGTGACAAAAGATATGCATGCTTAAAGTTGGCCTTCCACGTAGTTCTTGACATAGTTGGCTCCATGGTAAAAAAATATGAGTGAGTAGATTAATGGTGTTATATCTTGCATGCATGAGCATTAAAAGGGTAAATTTATATATGTTTATATTCTCCTATTTGGTTAGATCATATGGTCTAAATTTTAGATCATGCATCTTAGTGAAAAAAAGTTATTGAGGTCTAAAGTTGGCCTTCTAGGCAAATTATAATGGTTCCCATAGTTAATTTTTCAAGAGATAAAGATCAAGACCAAATGAAGATCCAACATTTCATGGGTGATCATATATATTGATCTAATGGTGTGTATTTATTCAACTAGATCAAAGTGATGGTTTCTTAATAATAGGCAAAGGTAAAGACCGAGCTACTTCTAAGATCTGATGGTGAGTGGGTGTTTATACTAATCAAGATCAATGGTACATATTGAGAAAAATGAGTTCAAAGTGTCCAAAGTTTAAACATAGATAAATATTGAGCTATGTATAGGAGATCAACATATCATGTTTTTTCTAAGATATTAGGAAGAAGTGAGATGATACCAAGTGTTCAAAGTTTAATGTTTGGGTAGTGATGCATTATGAGTTAAAGTTAGAATAAGATCAATTGTGTGTGATTGATCTAAGATACAAGGGAATGAGATGAATTTTAAGTGACCAAAGTTTAACTATGACCATTTGAATTCAAATATTTGAATTTAATAAAGGAAAAACTAGTGTTTAGTTTTTGGGCCATATATTTTACTATAGATAGAATTTGCTCATGGTGTAAAAAGAGAATTTGTAGAGGATTCTAAGGCACATATAGTAATAAATATTTGAATATATGATAGTGTGTGTAGTAAAATATATTAATGTTCAAAGGTGACTATGTGTTCATGCATGTTCTACATGTAACTCGAGAAGGGTATTTAAGTTGTGCTTGTTTGTATCTTGATATTTAAAGGTAAAATAACTATTGAAGTATGTTGTAGACTCCATGAGGACCATCTGTATGCATTATGAAGGTTTTAAAAATCAAATGTAGTATTAATAAAGGGTTATAAGTCGAGTGTGTTTTCATTCATAATGATTATGTGTATATAAAAGTGTTTGATATATTTGGGAGTTAGTAAAAGAGTGCTCTAATGGATGTTGGCACTTAAAGGGGACATATAGATCATGTGTCATGGGTAAATGAGTTATCAATTTTTCTTATGTTCCTAATTTGCTCAGAGAAGTGTCAAAAATGTGAATGGATCATCATAGGACCTAAATGGTGACTTAGGCTTAATTGAAAGGGAGTTATGCTTAAGTGTGACCCATGTAAGATGCCTTAAGGGTTAATGCATGCCTAATGACCAACCAAGATGTTGATAATCATGAAGGATATATAAATAGTGAAACCAAATGATATGGTTTCTAGGATTGTATAATACTTGTGGGAGGAGTGTGTATATGAGAGTTGTGGAGTGAAGGAGAGGGAGTGTGCCCAGTAGATGAGTTGATGAGAAGAATATATTGAGGACTATGTGTATGAGATATGGGTAATTTTTATTATGTCATAATAGTGATTTTTTAGGTTGAGGATGAATGAAGAGGTCTAGGGTGATCTAAAATGATGTTTTGGATGCTTTGAGTGTGTGTAGAGTTGAAGAGAGCATATATAATTTATATCTCCTTCAGATTGGAAGGCAGTCAATGTTTAGGAGATGTTTTGTTCATAGGTGTTGTTATGATATCTCAACATATAGAGGGTTGTATCCTCCTTGCAAGGTAAAACTTTCTAAAGGTCTAGTTGTTATGGAAGCTTAGCTAAATAGGTATAGTAGCTCCTTGTGGAATTGTAGTCTCATTAAAATAAGGGATGGTAGTTCCTTTATTAGTTATAACTGGTCTAAATTGATTATTATTATTATTATTATTATTATTATTATTATTATTATTATTATTATTATTATTATTATAGGATAGTAGTCTAATTAAAACTTATAGTGGGTTTTCTCCCCCAAGAGATTTTCCCACATAGAACATGTGTTATGTGCTTGATCTTACATTATCTCTCTTGTTCATTGCTATGAATGATGTGAATGCTTGTGATAATTGATTAAGAGTTTGAAAGGATTGAAATTGAAGTTATTATCTAGGATCACTAATTCACCCCACTAAGTGATTATACCTCTAAAAATTCATATCGTATCAGGTTCTTTGGTAAAGGCTTGATAGCTTAAAGGTGATCCTAGGTACAATATGGGTAGTCATTAAGGAGGTTTCTCTACTAAGCATGCACAAATGTTTAATGGATCCAATTATGCTTTTTGGAGTGTAAGGATGAGGATATACATTATGTACCTAGGGTTTGATGTATGATAATCTATTATGGATGGTTTTGTTGCTCCTCCTACTCCTCCATCTAGTGTTGTAGATAAGAAGTTGTTTGAGAATAATTCTAAGGAAATGAATGCCATTAATTATGTTCTTATAGAGACTGAGTTCACCAAAGTAATCCATTGTAAATATATTAAAGATATGTGGGAAACTTTTTAGATCATTCATGAAGGATATTTAAAGGTTAGGTTTGAAAAGTTGTAGACTTACCAAAGATAATTTGAGAGTCTCAAAATAAAGGAGGAATATTTTATGTCATCCTTTTTGCAAAGAATTGATGAGATTGTGAACATCATCAGAGGTCTTGGAGATAACCTTGAAGAGGTTACTATGGTCGAAAAGGTTTTAAGGTCTCTATCCCTCAAGTTTAATCTAAAATTATCTACTATAAAATAAAGTCATGATCTTACTCAGTTGAAGATGGATCAATTCAATGACACCCTTACTTCCTATGAGATGAGAGTAAATGATGATATACCACTAGAGAAAGAAGAAAAATTCAACACAAAAATGAAGCCAAAGAAGAAGTTACAAGGTAAGAAACCCAAAGAGGATGAAATATCTGACGTTGATGAGGATGAACTAATTACTTTGATTAATAAGAAATTGAAAATAGGATCAAAAAAGTATAAGGGTAAACTACCCTTCAAATGTTTAAATTATGGAGAGATAGGAAATTTTGCTTATAAGTTCCCTCATAAACATGATAATAATGATGTTGAATATCATTATGAAGGCCAATATGAAGATAATAAAACATATACAAAGAAAGGATTCAGAAAAGTAACAAGAAGAATTCCTTCAAGAACAAGAAGAATCTCTACACCAAATAAGATTGTAACTCATCAGATGAGAGTGAACATAGTGACTTAGAGTATGATCATGAATATTATGGTCCTATTAAAGATGAATCCTTTTTCATGGATAAGGAAGGAATTTTTTCATATCAAAATGAGTATACTTAGAATGATTTAGATGTTGATAGAGATGAGGTGGACTATGAGATTGAACTGATGAATGCCCTTAAAGAACTGAAGACTGAGAATAAAATTAACAAGAAGATGAAGTCTCAAAAAATGACTATGAGGTAAAATTTAGTGTGTATGAACCAAGAATGAATGAAGATACCAAGGAGCATGAAGATATGGTCAAGCATATCAGTTGTCAATTAGAAATTCTATCTACAAGCCTGAAAGCCAAAGAAGATGAATGTTTAAGGTATGTAATTGAAAATGAGTCATTGAAATCTAAGTTAGAGAATACATATGGTAAGGTGAAGTCATTTTTGAGATTTGAAAAGAGCTCAAGTGATCCAGACAATATTTTGAGGGGTCAAAAGCATGCTAGTGATAGAACTAGTCTTGGATATAAAGAAGAACAAAATAATGTAATTCAAGACAAGATGAAGTCTAATGTGAACAAGGATAAAAATCATTAGACAAAGAATGAAGGTGATATTAGAATGAAGACAAATAAAATTAGATAGCCAAATTCCATGAGGTATGTAAGTTTTAATGGTTATTGTTACACATGTAATCAATTTAGGCATAAATCTAGAGAATTCAAGAGACCTATTAGAAATGAGTTTGCATGGAAATATGATGGGGGTCATAAATCAAAAGTTATGAACAAAGTTAAGTGCTTCAACTATCTTAATGTGGGACACTTTGCAAACCATTGTCCACATAAGGTTAGATAAGGTCATTCCTCTTCAAAAAGAGGAGTTTGTTTTATATATCATGACATAGGACACATTGCAAGTTTCTATCCAAAAAAGGTAAGAAAAACTATGTTTCCATCAAGGAATATTATTTTATTTAATTTTGAGAAGATTGGCCACATTGATAGGTTCTACAAGAAAAGGCCATTAAGTCAAAATAAGTTTAATCAAGATCCTAGAGTACAAGGAAGAAGACAATTTAAATTATTAAAATTAAAGGTGGTAAGTGTGAGTCATGAGTATTCTACAGGTCTAAGTAATCTGTTTGTTATGGTGGAGAATTCCTTAGAATTTGAAGAGTGGCAAGGGATCTCATTGTCTACTCATATTGTGAATGAAGAGACCAAGTTTAAAAAAAAGACCAAGGAACTGGTTAAGGCTAGTTCTGAGATGTGTATGGATCCAAGTGAACATCCTACCATTTTTTAGCATGTATCATGCAAAGGACATCAATTATCAGTGCCTAGTGATGAGGTTCTTAACTATAAGGTGGGTTATTTAGATGAAAAGGTATATCATGAATTTATGTTATCTCTATGTATTGTCAATTCAATCCTAGAAGACAAAGAGAATATTGTAGTGGATGATCATGTTGATTTTATTAAGCCTAAGAAGAAGGGGAACTATAAGTATCATATGACCAAGGAGGATAAGGAATACGAGGAGCTGTGGGAAACTCCTAGTTTTCTAGTGTTCTAGGACATTGTGAAGTAGGGTGTCTTTGTCTATGCTTCTCAGGAGACATCTTTATTTTAGAGAAGCAAGTTTGTCTACTCAAGATCATAATGCCAATTAGATAAGGTCATTGGCTAAAGGGGGGCAAAAATTTCATGATTTTATTCTAGAGATTTGTGAAGGAGCTATAGTACAAGGTCAGAATGGGTGTTTCTAGGTGGCTTAATGAGTTTGATGGAATGCCAAGAAGAGTTTGGTGCTTGAAAAGGTCTATGTAATTATTTGTGATATATTCTAGGCATTTCTATGTCTTGATGATCCTATTTGTGGTTTTTGGAGGTCGTTATGTGTTCTCAAGTTTATCTATCTTATTTTTAGTCAAACTCCATGGTATAAGAAGTAAAGGCTCCCAAAGGTATGGAAGCTCAAATCTTGGTACAAAAGTGTGTGATGGTTATCTCTAGGTGTGCAAGAAGTTTTATAGATAGGTGTTGACCATAAGGAAGTTTTTTGACTCTATTTGTTTTGAGATTCTAGGGTTCTAAGCTATGCTATAAAAATGGTTTACTGTATGATTTATAGTTTAAGGCTTCTTAATAGGTTGAATCGGCCAAATGGGTTTTCAAATCAAGCTTTATAGAGATCTGAAGGTTTGTGGTTTTTTAAATTATTCATGTTTTTATCAAGATAGAGTCTTAATTAACTAGTAGGTTTGTGAAATAAGTATGTTAAAAAAGATGCACTAGGTGATGGGAATTGGTGTGATTTAGGGGCCATATGATAGTGATCCAGATATAAAGTTTTAGGTCTTGATAGTGTGTTTACTAAAAGTGGTGGGATATACAAATTCTAGGTAGGGATATAAAGAGACTACCAAGGCCTTATAAGAAGAGTGTTTTTTGTTTAGTTTTTGAAAAATTAAAAAGCATGAGTGTTTCAAGGAGAGTTATCAAGTTTATCTAGAGCATGTTTCTTATTTGGTGAGTGGCATGAAGTTTTGTTGGTGTTCCTTATGATAACTTGAGATAAAAGGCTAGTAATCCTGTATGGTGGTTCTTCATGGTGTGTAGAGATTTCAAGATGATCAAGAGGTGAAATTACTCAAAAATATATGGGAATCCCTCTCAAATGTTTTTTTGTGAGTTCCATTAGATTTCAATATTTTTGTGTGTTCTTTCTTCATTGGTTACAGTGCTTGGTTGAAGAGAGTGTTGGCATGTAGAAAGAGGATATTGCTAAGGCAAGAAGAGGTAGGCTCAAGGTAAGGGAGAGATTTACTATATTTATAATATGTTCTCCTATTAGTTTTCTTTTTAGGTCCTCAAGATTAGTTGGTTCCCATTTTATCATTATGTCAAAGGGGGAGAAAGTTCCTATTGTGGAGAGCTTAAAGAGAGAAGGAAGGTGAGTTGTATATTTTTATATGATGGTTGTTGACATAAATTACAAAGGGGGATATTGTTTGAGAGTTTTCAATGATGTTGTGGTGATGTTATGGATGTGTACAAGTGAGTGGATGAAGTGCCTTGATAATCTAAGTGACAATGACAAAGTGGGTAACGTGTTTGTCCTAGTATGCTTGAAGTATGCTTGGTTGATCTTCAATTTTAGCATGTTTTAAGATGATTAAGGATGAATCTGAATTATTTATCATGTGCAAAGGGTCTTATTAGTGGTCAAAGATGATTGGAGAGCTTGTGTGTATGAGTGAAATTCATTTGATTCTTCATTTTTTCATATAGGCATAAATGGGTTTGTAGCAGAAAAATTTATAGAGGCATTTTGATGTCATCATATCTCACATGTGTGAGGGTTCTAGTATTTGATTGATATATGGATGAATTATCCTATGTGATGAGATCACATGGTTCAATTTTTATATTTTGTGACTAGGTACAACTAAAGTTACTAAGGTGCAAAGTTGGTCCCTCAGACAAAAGTGCACTAAGTTCCAGCACTTGGTCAATTTGCAAAGGTAGATCTAATGTTTTTTGTTTCATCTTATTGAATATTGATGGTGAAAAATGAATTTTAGTTCAAATACATTATTTTTCAAATTATAAAAAAGAGTTGAGTAAGTAGTTTGGTGATGGTATATCTCACATGTATGGATGTTTGGGAAGAAATGGTCATATGAGTTTATTTATTAGTTTGCCTAGTTTATATGGTTCAAATTTGAGAACATGAAAGTGAGCAAGGTAAAAGATATGAATATGTAAAGTTTTCCTTCTAGGCATATAGCAATGGTCCCCATACTTAGTCTATTTTGCACGATGTTAAAGATTAGGACTAGATAAAGATATAATGGATCACATGTGATCATAAAATGAAGATATATGGTATGTTCTAAGTCAAATGAGTCAAAAATTTTTTTGGTTAATGAAGTCAACTGAGCATGTTTGTTCCAAGGTGTCAGGAAGTAATGAGATGAGGACAAGTGTTCAAAGTTTAATGTTAAGCAGATGTAAACATCAAGCTTCTTCTAAGATCTAATGATGAGTGGATGTTCATGTATATATATATATATATATATATATATATATATATATATATATATATCAATGGTGCATATTGAGTGAGATGATTTCAAGGTGTCTAATTTCTAACACAAATAAAGATCGAGCTACATATAGGATATTTATGGAGCACATTAAGTCAAATAGTCAAAATGAAGATCCAATGATGAGAGATGAAAGGTAAAGTTTGAGATAATTTAGAGAAGATCAATGATGCATGTTTAATCTAAGACACAAGGACAAAAGATAAAGACAAGGTGTTCAAAGTTTAACTATGACCATTGGGATTTGAATATTCAAATTTACAAAGGAAAATATAGTGCTCTATATTTTGCCTATAACATTTGATCCAGGATGATTTTATTAATGGAGTTAAAAGTAAAGTTATAGAGGACTCCATGGTGTATCTAAATAACCTAGTTATAAGATATAAATTTATTTACATAGAAAGATATTAAGCTCCAAATTTGAATAAGTGTTTGACTATGTCCTACAGGTGACCCAAGAAGATTGTTCGAGCTTATTTTGATGTTGTTTCAATATCTCATGATGAATTAGCTATTGGGGAGTGTTTTAAACGTCATGAGGATGATATGTGTGTTATTTATAGGTGTGATCAATCTATCTTGAGTATGAATAATTGCTAAAAATTTGTCTATGTGTTTGTTCATGGTGTTCCTATGTACCAAGCTACTATGTAAGTAGATTGAGCATATGTAGAGGTGAGAAGAGATGACTATAATCATCTGAGGATGTCTAAGGAGACATAAGGAGTCAACCCATGTATTTTAAAGTGGTACTATTTTTTTTCTTGATGATGTACTAAATGGGTGAATAGTTCTCTATGAGACCTATAAGAGCTACAAGGGCCTAATAGAAAGGTGTATCTGCTTAAGGGTGACCCATAGATGTTATGGCCAACCTATGAAGATTATTTTTAAGATGTGTCTTGATGTGAGAAAATACTTAAGGGTTAAGGAAAGTCTAATGGTTGAACAAGATTTTTTTTATCATGAAGGCTTTATATATAGAGAAACTAAAGGGGATGGTTTCTAGGCTTGTGTGAAAGGAGTGAACATTGAAGCAAAGAATGTAATGAAATTACTTCAAAAATAAAGTAGAATAACAAAAATAGATCCAAATATGACTGAAATATATCAAAATACATGATAGTAGACAAGCCACTTCAAAGGGGCAACCTCCACAAGTTTTAATAAGAGCAGAATTCACAATATGATGATAAACAATTACCCACTACCTCCTATATATAGTCTATCTAGGCCATGGTTACTCCATAGGCTGACCTAATAACCAAATGAATGCATAGATAAATGTGATATAACATCAAAGAGGGATAAAGAAGCCACAATTTGGATATTCCTATCCTAATGCATGCGATAGGTTAGGGGCGTAGCATGCCCTTCCCATTCAAACCAATGTTGTCCTCAATGTTAAATAACTCTGGATGTTGTTGCAGAAAATATTCACCTTCCCAAGTTGCATCTTCATTTCTCAAGGTCTTCCACTTGGTTAGATATTCCCTAATCTCTCTGGTTCTCAACCTCTTAGCATGTGTTTGGAGGATCTTATTTGGTTCCAAAATGACTTGTCCTTCTTCATCTAATTTTGGGAGCTCTGTCTGGGCAAAAAATTTCTATCCAATGACCTTGTTCAAATAGGAAAACATGAAATACTAGATGTATGAAAAATGAATGAGGTAACTTGAGCTTGTAAGCCACACTTCCAATTTTTTGTAGAACCTGATAAGGGCCATAATACTTAGGAGCAAGTTTGTTGTCCTTTTTCTATTGCTTCAAGGAAATATGCTTGTAAGGTTACAAATGTACAAATACCTAGTCACCCACCTGAAAATTTTGCTCACTACAATGTTGATCTGATTTTTGCTTCATCCTATTTTGTACCAAGGCTAAATTCTCTCTCAAACTAGCCAAAACCGCTTATTGATGCTGAATGTGCTCCTCCACATCTCGAACCTTGGTTTTCATTTTTAATGAAGAATTGATGAAAGGTGGATGGTAACTATATAGTGATGGAAATGGAGACATTTTAGAAGAGGTATGAAAAGATGTGTTATACCACCATTTTATAAGTGGTATCCATTTAACCCAACATTCTTGTTTATCTGATACAAAATAATAGAGATACCCCTCTAAACATTTGTTAAACACTTTTGTTTGTCCATTAGATTGGGGGTGGTAAGAAGAGATATGAGTTAGCTGAGTACCCAAATAGGAAAATAGTTCAGTCCAAAAATTAATAGTGAAAATAGGATCATGATCATTTACAATTATTTTTGGGGTTCCATGTAATTTTAGAACTGCTTCCATAAAAATAGTTACTACTGTACTTGCTAAAAATGGAAATGGGCATATTTTGTAAGCATACCCATAATGACCAAGATAAAATTATTACCTTCAGAACAAGGCAACCCTATGATGAAATCCATGGAAACCTCCTCCCACCTTTGACTAGGAATTGCTAACGGTTATAATAGACATGGGGTGTTAACCATCTCACCTTTATTCTATTGGTATATCAAGCATTCTAGCACAAAAATTGTACATATCCCTTGATTCCTTCCCAAAATATTTCTTTCTTAATTTTATGATAAGTTTTCAAGAGCCCTAAGAGTTCCCTAATTAGATATGCATGCAACTCTATAATAATCTTATGCTTAAGCTCTGAATCTTTGCACAAGTATAACCTAACCTTATACCATAGGACATTACCTTTCCATTCAAATTTGTCAGAGGATAAATTACCTTGATGGATATTCTAAATTAGAACATGTTTATCCTTGTCTTACTCCCATTCTAACCTGCATTCATCCACCCAATTTGCTTATAACATGGGCATTGCACAAACTAATGCTTATGTGGATATATCCCATCTGGATAGTGCATCTGCTACTACATTATCTTTACCCTTCTTGTAGATGATTTCAAAATCATAACCCAAAATTTTGGTTACCCACTTTTGTTGTTCCTTAGATGATAATATTTTCTCCAAAAAGTATTTGAGACTATCATTATCTATTTTCACCTTAAAGTGTCTACCCATCAAATAGGGCCTCCATTGTTATGTGCATGAAGAATAGCCATCATTTATTTCTCATAGATAGATTTTTGTATATTCTTACCTTTGAATTGATGAATCTCAAATGCAATGGGTCTTCCTTCTTGCATTAGGATTACTCCCAACCTGGATCTAGAAGCATCACATTCAATAGTGAATGTCTTTAAGAAGTCTAGAGTAGCCAAAACTAGAGTGGTGCACATAGCTACTTTTAGTTTCTCAAATGCTTTGGTGGTGGCATCATTCCAATGGAAGGCATCCTTCTTTAGCAATGCAGTGAGTGGAGTCGCTATGCTGCCATAACCTTTCACAAATCTTTGGTAGTAACCTGTTAGTCCTAGGAACCCTAAGAGGTTTTTGAGAGTTTTTGGAGTGGGCCATTCCATCATAGATTTGATCTTCTAGGGATCAACTTTGACACCTTCATGGGAAATAATGTGAGCTAGGTAATCTATCTCCTATACTCCAAAAACACATTTGGATGGCTTTGAATAAAGTCAATGCTTCTCCAGAACTATCAACACCTGTTTCATATGTTACAGATGTGCTTCCCATGTCTAACTATAAATCAATATGTCATCAAAGAAAACTAACACAAACTTCCTTAAAAAAGGCCTAAAAATAGTGTTCATCAAACTCTAAAAATTAGATGGGCATTTGTAATACCAAAGGGCATTACCAAAAAATCATAATGGCCCTCATGTATTATAAAAGTAGTTTTATGAACATCTTCATCCTTGATTCTAATTTGATGGTACCCCAAGCGAAGATCCAATTTTGTGAAGTAATTAGCACCAAGAAACTCATCAAGTAAATCATCAATTACTAGAATAGGAAACTTATCTTTGATGGTGTACTTGTTGAGTTCCCTATAATTTGGGCACATCCTCCATGTGTCATCCTTATTCTACACCATGACCAATGGTGATACATATGCACTTTGTCTATGCTTGATGATCCCTGCCTCCAACATCTCATGGATCATCTTTTAGATTTCACTCTTCTGTGCATATGGATATTTATATGGTATAATATTTGGTGGTTGACTCCCTAGAAGTAGTTGAATGGCATGATCATGTTCTCTTTTTGGTGGTAGTCCTTTTGGCATGGCCCCAAAAATAGATGGGTGGTCATCAAGAATCATATGTAGATCAAGATGTGTAGATGCCTGTGTGGGTTGAACTTCTATGAAACATAATCATGCAATAATTCCCTCTACCCCCTTTGTTAACATCTTGGCCATCTGATGTGAACTAATCAATTATGCAGATTTTGCTTGTAATCTACAAAGTTCAATTTTCTTACCTTCAAAATGAAAGTGCATGAATAGTTCTAGGAAGTTCATCTCAATGGTACCTAAGGTTTTGAGCCATTAGACTCCTAAATCAATGTCTATGATACCCATGTGAATATAAAACATAGGAGAATTGAGATTGTACTCACCCATAGCAAGCTTAATACTATGGCATTTGCTTGGATAATTAATTTTTCCACCATCTACAATCATGACCTAAATTTTTGGTGCTAGGTAGATGAAATAGTTCAATCAAGTGGCCAACTTATGGTTGATGAAGTTATGTGTGCTCCCTGAATTAATCAACATTGCCACCTTTTATTTCTTGGGGAAACTGACCACCTTAAGAGTTTGTGGAGTGATAATACCTGCAAGTGCATGATAAGAGATTGTAGGGTGGGAATCTTCAGGTACCTCCTCTATCTCTTTCTCATCATCATTGGACACATTATCTTCTTCTTCTTCTTCATTGGATGCCTCAATGTAGAATAAATTCTTCTTAGCACATCTATGTCCTTTGTTTAACTTGTCACAATTGAAACATAAGCCTTTTGCATGCTTCTCTTCAATTTTTTGAGGGGTTAATCTTGTAGGTGGAGGAAATGTTGGTGTCGATATGCTATGATCATTGAAATGAGTGAATGGTTGCTTATTGTTGGCTATGAATTTATCCTCAACTCTGCATGCCATGATAATAGAATCAAAAATATTAAGTGGATTAAACATGCATACCTCATGTTGAATTTGGTCCTTGAGTCCACCCAAAAATAGGTCATTCAAGTTCTCCTCAGAAATTGTCTCCATACATAAGGATAGGTTCTAAAAATGATGAATATAATTTTTGATAGAGCCAATTTGTTGTAATTTTGATAGTTAGCTGAAGTAATTCTCTATCACATTATTGCCATAGTGTAATTACAGCTCCTCTATAAAAACTGACCAGGTGACATTGAGAGTCATCTTTTTCTTTTGAGCACATAACCATTGATACCAAATGAATTTATCAGGGCCAAGATATAAGGATGCCATGTTAACCTTATATCCACTTGGGATCTGAAGCAGATCAAAAAAATTCTCCATTTGGTTGATCCAATTGAGTGTATCTTTTCCATCAAATTTATGTATATCCACCTTTTGTAATAGGTTCCTCTATAGCAATGTAGTTGGATTTGAAGTAGACTAGTTGGGAGAACCACCCTAGTGGGTTGTGAAATAGTGATAGCTAGATGATTTAACTGATTATTTTTCAAATCCATCATGATATCTACCAAACTATCTTGTATGGATTTCATATTAGATTGTATGCCTTGCACCTTACTTTGAATGCCTTACACACTATAGTCAAGCTGGCTCACTTTGTGATCTATGTCAGAGAACCTTGGTAAAAAGTATCTAGTACATCCACCTTATAAATCCATCTCTTCCTTTTTATGAGTTTTACTTGGAGTTTCAGCACCCTTTCTTCAGCCTTGAGTTTGTGGACTTGCCATAAAAGGGCTTTACGATGTTGACCTTGATTGGCACTTTTGACCTAAATTTGACCAAGAAATTTTAGACTTATGTCAGCCTCAAATAAAAACATAAAAATAACACACCCTAGCCAATCTTTTCTAAGATTTCTAAAAATGTCAATAAATCAAAAAAATTCTTTGAATTACGTACTATAAAGCAATTTTATGAAAAACCCTAAAATGGTGATAAATTTTGTAAAATAGATCCAAATGAGCTGAAATTTTAATGTAAGCTTAATTTAATGATTTATCACCTCTAATGAAAGAAATGCAAAGAAATTCTCAAAATTTTCTATATATAGCCAAATTTAAAAAATTAGGGTTTCACCCACAAGATTTCCCAACTCGTAGCTTTGATACCACTTGTAATGAAATTACTTCAATAATAAAGTATAATAGAATAAATAGATCCAAATATGACAAAAATATATCATAATATATGATAATAGACAAGCCACTTTGAGGGGGAAACCTCCACAAGTTTTAATAAGAGCAAAATTCACAATATGATGATAAACAATTACCCACTACCTCCTATATATAGTCTATCTAGGCCATGCTTACTCCATAGGCCTACCTACTAACCAAATGAATGCATAGAGAAATGTTATATAACATCAAAGAGGGATAAGTAAGCCATAAGTTAGTTATTCCTATCCTAATACATGTGATAGGTTAGGGGCATAACAAAGAAGAAAGGAGAGCTAGTTTGTCCAGTGGATGGGTTGATGAGTAAAGTAGATTAAGGACTATATATATGACCTATAGGTCATGTTTTTGATGTTAGAATAGTGATATTTTAGGTTGAGGTTGAGTGAAGAGGTCTAGAATGATCCAAAAGGTTATTTTTGATGTCTTAAGAGTGATCAAATGATATATGGTGTATGTGTGAGCTTGGTGGATGATTGTTAGAATTAGCTACATGATCTAATGAACCTAATAGAAATCATAAATAAGAGATAAAATAGTAATAGTAATAAATAACTCAAGTATGATGAATTACTCTAATAATTCAATATTAATTTGATATAGAATACATAAATATCCATTGCTTATATGCATTAAGGCATGTATGATAAATATCAGGGAACTCACACAACATGTGTAGTTCAACTTATATCTATCTACATGAATAGTTGAGTGCAACTCCACACTAACAAGATAGGTGTCCAACTTTTCTAAATGATCAACACAAGCTGACTATTAGTTAAACAATCTTATCCTATCTTACCCTGAATAGTGGAGTGGAACTCCATTGTAACAAGATAAGTGTCTAAGTTAACTACTAACTAAGCAAGCTTATCCTATTTGGTAAAAATTATTAATAAACATAATAAACTAATTACAATAAGTAATTAGTGCACCAAAATAATAAATAATAAATACAAGTAAATGTAATAAAATAAATAAATGCACCAAAAATGATTTAAGAAATAGATCAGAGTGTGGAATGAGTAAATGACCATTTGGTTATGTTGTTAATGTGGTGACAAAGTTGTTGCTGAGAAGTGAAGAGTGACCCAAAAGGTGGATCTAGATGCATTGAGTGTGCAGATTTGAATAGAGTTGATGTACTTTGTATCTCCATCAAATTTATAGGCAATAAGTGTTATAGGAGATGTTTTGTTCATATGTGTTGTTGTGTCTACTCAACATCTAGGGGGTTGTAGCCTCCTTTCAAGATGAAACTTTTTAAAGGTCTAGTTGTTGTGGCCACTCAGCTAGATAGGTGTAGTAGCTCCTGGTGGGATTGTTGGCTCACTAAAATAAGGGATGGTAGTTCCTTAATTAGTTATTACTGGTATAAATTGGTTCTTGTTATTATAGGACAATAGTCTAATTATAGTTTCCAATGGACTTTCTCCCCTAAGAGGGTTTCCCACATATGTCATGTGTTATGTGCTTTATCTTGCATTATCTCTCTTATTCATTGATATGAATGATGTGTATGCTTAATGAATGCTTGTGGTAACTAATTAAGAGTTTTGAAAGGTTTGTAATTAAAGTTGGATTATTGGGCTCACTAATTCACCCCCCCTCTCATCAATTTTACCTTTAACATATATAGTGATCCTATTAATAGATGAATAAATATTAAATAATATTAAATACACTGTGATAAGCAATTTATAATGTGTATTCACTACCCATAGGTCCCATGATCTTATTCCAGATAATGTATATTTAGTTTGAGTGTAATAAATTAATATAGTATAAATTACATCTTATTTATACTTATATACTTGAATACATATTAAATAATATCCCCAACATTTCATATCAAACTATGTGTATGAGTGTTTTTAAAATCTATATAACAAAGTTGTTATGAATAAATCAGAATTACATCCTATTAAGATATGAAGGCAAAAATGCGTTCAGGTAATTGCAAATGGTCTTGATATTATAACTAGTTTGTTGTAAGTATGGCACTAATTTATACCCTAGATGTAGCCATTCTTTAGTCTTAATTTGAATTTTTTTGCTTAAGTTTAAACATAGCTTAGTATACATTTTTGTGTTGTATAAAAAAATGGATTTGTAGCCATGTTTTGTTAGATGTATGGCATCACCCTATATACCTACCAGCCAACTAAGTTATTTGGAAAAAATAATATATATTATTTATTCAATGCTCATGTGCTAGAATAAAATTAGAAAATATATGGTAGATAATGTCCTTTATTCATTTAATAATGAAAATAATATGCAGTGAATTTTTCTAGGTATAAAGTGAACTAAGCTATGTAATAATATAATATAAAATTGTATATATAATATAGTACACAATAACAAACATACATAACTAATCTATTTTAATATATGGTAATAATGAAAGGATATAAATTTGGGTATATGTATTAATAAAGTTACTAATATGTATATGATATTATGGGATATGTTATTAATATCTCACTATGATATATCCACCAAGAATGTTATCATAATAAATAGTATCCCTATATTGAGAGTTATTCTACCATTGGAGTTGGTCATAAATTTAATACACAAAATGGTGCTTATGTTTAGATATAATTTTGTTAAAATATATATGTATTTTGTTGATATTTAACTAGATTATATATCACTTGGGATATAAAACAATTATGTAACATTTTGATCCCTAGAAGTTGATTAATTAAATAGTTATTATAAAATGTAGAATGTATTAATCATAAGAGTTTAATGGTCAAACACAGATACCCTCTACTAGGAATTAAACCCTGTGGAGCTTTTAAATTTCTTATTATTTGTAAAACCGTTACATGGAGTTTGACAATGTATTAATTTATGTCTTTATGACTTTTAGCATATTTAAAACCTAAGGTAGTTTCCTTTAGTTATTATTCTTAGGTGAAATATTAACTTAAAATAGAAATGATTGATTAAGTTAGCTTAGAAAATGATTGCTTAAACACCCCCAAATATAAACTAATTATGAAACTGGATTACTTGTGTTTTAAGAAAATGAAGTTCTAGTAATTCTAGTTCTTGTATGCAATGTGTGGTTCAAGATATTTATAACTAATTCATTAGTTTAATTTCTATGTATAGTAGCTATGATTAAACATTTGACTATGGTAATATGGGTTGCCATAGGGTGTAGTTATCTAGAACTAAATTGTATTATTTCAAATCTGTAGTTAATAGTGTGGTTACCCAAGTGGTAAAACTATATTCATTATTTCTAGTATGGGATGGAATATAATGTAATATTCATGCATATGTTTGATGGATTAAATGTATGTTATTATTAATCCTATATTTAGCATGTCATGTGATGCAGTTGATAGTAGGATGTAAGCTATTTATATCTTATGGTTGAATTGTATTTGACCAATCTATATTGTAAATGAGGAGTAAGGAGTAAGATGTAATTCAGTGGCTTACTAGCATTGCAATGCCAAATTAAGGCAATCTGATCAACTAGTGTGTATGAAATTGATTGATCTATAGATCACTTTTATATTACTATTCATAAATCTTTGGCCAAAGTATGTTTAGTGAGATATTATCATTTCATGATTATGGTTTACATCTATATATGATATCTTTCAATAGATTGAGTTTTCTATGATACACTGCATGTTTAGTTAGTTAGAAATCATATAGCACATGGGTACTTACTGGTCTCTCTAGATTCCTATGCCACCACTATCTGTTCATCCATAAAGGGAGGGCCATTTCCTAATAAGATTAATATATGGGATCATTAGTTTATGGTTGGTGTATAAAAGTGCTTGGATGATGCTCTCCCTCCTCAAAATAGTACTACTTATTGAGACAACATTTGAGATTGCCACAGATACTTGAAGTTCAGGAACTATGCTCCAAGAAAGCCAAGTATCTTATTTGTACATTGTAATATATTTTACTTAATTATTGAAAATCATCATGAAGAGTTGTAATTAGTTATTATTGCACATTGAACAATGTTGATTTTATATTTGAATTAACCGTGGCTAAATTATTATAATTACTTTCTATAATTGTGTTTTGACATACTCTCATGATGTTAGAGATCCATGATTTATGATGTGATTTAGTTGCCATTATTATGCATGAATATATTATTTGATCTTAGTTAGATTCTTGGGATATAATCTATTTTTATATATGTGTTTATTTATTTATTTTAAATTAGATATTGGGTATGTGCACAAAGTTAGGGGACAATTCCATGGACATACCCAATAATATGTACACATTATAACATAATGCATACATGGTATAACATAACATGTACACATTATTGTTATAATGTGTATGAGTTATTTCTCAAAATATCTGAGCCATAACATGTACACATTATAATAGTAATGTGTACACATTACCTAACACATATGTGTTATGTAAACTAGAAAACAAAAAAAAACCTCCAATTGTCATTTCTACTCTTTGCTTAGCATTCACATTTTACTACTTGGTGTTCATGTTATACCCTCTAGTTATAATTTTTTCACTCTAGCACATGTTTTTCCCACTAAATTATATGGAAATCATTTCTTTTGCTTTGCATTCATGAGATTGATGATGCCACCATGAATAAGAGGTAAGTTTTGTAGATTAAATTAATTTTTTTGAATTTTTTGTGAATGTTTTGCATATTTTGATTTCTAATTTTTTTCCAATAGGTCAGCATGCTTCACCTAACCCTCGACCTAATCCTCTACGTATTCTTCCTCCCAACCCTCCTAACCCTCCTATAGTTACACTAGATCCCCTAGGTACTTATAA
>JARHVA010003155.1:245000-250000 GCA_037957365.1 Torreya grandis | reverse complement strand
TATACCTTCGACCTTCGTAACGCAACCACCTCTAGCCTCAACTTCTGCCCCTGCGACTAGTCATCCGTACATTGTACAACCGACTATGTCGCACGCCTCCTCTAGCCTCTTCCAAGTGCCTTACAACCTAGGGGGCGCTCAACCCGCAAATCCGTCAGCAGATCTTATCAAGATGCTGATGGATAAAATGTCCAGTCTCGAAGCCTCTATTTCTGGTTCAAGCAATACTTTGTCATATGAGCAAATTTGCAACGAGCCCATCCATCCTTCTGTCCCTATTCGACCATACCCTAACCATTGGGAGCTTCCTAAATTCACTCGATTTCAGAGTAAGGAAGACCCTCAGCAACATCTATGGGCATTTAGACATGCCTGTTATCTTATTTCCCATGACGATGCGTTGCTTTTACGCACGTTCCCTATGTCGCTCTCCGGCCCTGCCCTTGACTGGTATAGTTCTCTTGCCAGACACTCTATCTTTTCATTCATCCAACTCGCCCAACTATTTCTTGACCATTTCTCAATCAACATTACCAAACAAGTCTCAATCACAGACCTTTACTCCATCAGGCAATTTGACGACGAATCTATTGTCGATTTTGTCGCTCGTTGGAGAGGTCTGATAAACCAGCTCTCCTTCTCTTTGCCTCAACCCGAGCTCATCGAGCTCTTCTCTCGAGCATGTGCCAGACATATCTCTTCTACCTTGCGGATTCAGACATTCCGCACTTTTGACGAAGCTTTCATCATGGCTCGAAAGCTTGAACTCTGCGCCCTTGAAGAAGATAAGGTCAAATTGCGTCATACCAACACAAAATCCACTGGCCATTCTTCTTCCAGACCTTCTTCTTCTGCCAATTCCGAATCTAAAGGAGTGGCCCATACTGTGGTCATTAGATCACCATCCTTGACGTCAACTAATCAATCTCAAACTTCTACATCTTCTAGCATCACCAAACAATTCCAACAATGGTACATTCAGCGTTCTTACACTCCACTTGGAGAACCATACGCTTCCGTTTTGGAAAAGTTTCTCAAGCAGGGGGTCCTCAATCTCCCTCCAATCTGACCACCTCAATTTGACCCTTCAAAAGCCATCCCTACATGGTATAGGGAGGCCGACTTCTGTCCCTTTCATCGCGTCCAAGGCCATGACATCAACAACTGCCGAACCTTCAAAAACATCATCCAAGACATGCTCGATAAGGGGGATCTTATTTTAGATAACCCGAACGCCCCTCCTAACCAACATATCGACATCTTCAAACACCCTTTTTTGAATCATCCATCTACTCAAAACAATGTCCAGACTTCGACCAATGACCCTCAAGACCATGACATTCACTCGATTAGCACTATCTTGCCTCTTGTCCTTGATCAACCTCTTCCATTAAAGGATGAGGAACCTTCTTCTCCTACTAGTCCTCCATCTACCTCTCTTGTATTGGAAGACGCTTTGACCACACCAACGCCATTAAGCCCATCTCCATCCGAAGACCCTACCTTGCCTACTCCTCAACTACAAGTAGAAGGCACGACCATCCACGCCCTCTGCCCACTTGAGGAGCCGCCCTCTCTTATTTCTTCTCCATCAAGAGAAGAACCAGTCTCTCCACCCATTTCAACCAAGGAAGACCCAGTCACGGTTTCCTCTTACCCTTTGCGTGAGATCTCTACATCTCACTCACCTCCGTCCACATCCAAACCCAAACCCATATCTAACCTCGCCTCGCACAACGGTGGCCCTCGACCCAAACACGCGAAAATCACTAGACCACATCGGAGGATTCCTCCCCCACCTTCGTCACTACCTTCTATCTTGGGCCCGCATCCGTCCACTTTAATAGGAGTGCTTCCCACTCCCATCTGTCACAGAGGCACATCACCTCTATTACTCCCTCATCCTCTCAGACATACATCTCATCCAAACCCTCGACCTATGCCTCTTTCGCCTCCCAAACCAACATCACCAACCCTCACTGCAATAAGACATCCTGACCTATTAGCAGGTTCATATGCCTTGCTCTTACGGCACTTGTTGCAGTCATCTCGCCTCAACCTCCCACCTCTTAGACAATATCACTCTCTCGGACCTAAACCACCATGGTTCGATGACACTTGCATTTGTGCGTATCATCGCATGCCTGGGCACGACACAGAACATTGTCATGCCCTCAAGGTCGCCATTCGCCAATGTTTGGAGAATGACACCTCCCTTCTCGACCACATCATCAACAAACCTTCAACTCCGCCTCCCTCATCAACTCTCGGATCAAGGCCATCTTGGTTCGACAACTCTAAATTCTGCCACTATCATCGCACTCCGGGACATGACACCGAGCGTTGTTGCGCTCTTAAAGCTGTCATTTGTCACCACCAGAAAAAGGACACCCTTCTCACCAAGGATCCTCTTGACCACCTCTTCAACAAAACATCAACCCCGACTCATGCCTCTCCAACCTCATCACCTAAATCAGGATCTCCACGCTAGACTATGGTCCCTTTGCCGCCTTTGACCCCCTTATTCGACATTAACACCATCCATCTGACCACTAAACCTCAACCGACCTTAACCAATCTTTCAAACATTCTCCCTACCCGCTGGGGGAATTCATCCTTCATCCAAACCTCGACCAACTTTTCAACCCAGTCTCTACCACATATCAATCACTCATTTAATCTTACATCTCGACCAAGTGTCCATCGACCCAACCCCCGATCAATTATTCGACTAGTCTCAACCAAACTTCAACCAAATATCAATCGACCATACCCCTCGTCCAAACATTCAACCTTTTTCAACCAACCAACGACAATGTCAACCAACTTCACATCCATCAATCAACACCTGACCAATCTGGAAAGAGGCAAATGGGGCAGGTTTGCTCCTAATTGACTCGGACCTTAACACACTAACATGGCCCAGGGTCTTATTAGACCTTAAACCCCTTCTTATGTCTTGCGTCTTCGACCATTCTTCTGTTAGTCGAGTACTCGTCTGCTTGACACGTAACTTGAGCTCGTCCCTTGAGCAATCCTCGTCCTCTTAATCCTCATCCCTTTCAACCCTATTCCTCTTAACAAGTCCTCTACAACCCTTTTAGGATGTAGTGATGCTTTGTCCTAATAAAAGGGCGTCCTTGAGCTTCTACAGTCTTGTCTGTGACTCAAATTTCTATCAATATATACAAATCAAGATGTCAAAACATATCCATGGTCACTAAATCAAGTCAAATTAAAAAGACAGACTGATCCCTCGAAGGACAGTTGTATTATCATTGCTGTATTACTAGACTGATCCCTTGAAGGACAGCTAGGCCAACTTTTCAAACATTATCAAGAAAAAATATAGACCACTCCCTCGAAGGATGGCTATGACTAATATGGCTATAAATAGCACTATTTTAGAAGCTTCCCGCATTGATCAGCTTCGCAACCTGACCATTACATCAAATGACATCTCTATGCAGGCTTCCCGCATTGATCAGTCTGCGCAAAAAAAAAAAAAAAAAAAAAAAAAAAAAAACGAGTCACGGACATTGGCTTGTAGTTGTCTCAGGGTCTCCTATAAAAGGGCCAAGGTTATTCTTGCTCTTAAAGTGGGTTACCCTATCCTCCTCCTATCACCGGCTCAAGGGACTTCGAGCTCACTTTAATGTCAAAGTGATTCGATTACCGTTCTAACACCATACTGGTCAACGACGTAATGCATGAACGGGGCTTTTGTTCTAACAACCCCTATCTATGCTTCCTTTCTGGTCCTTGTCAATGAAAGAGCAATTTGCCTTTCACCTTTTCTCTACACTTTGGTCACGCTTTGATCACACCAATTGTCGACTCATCTCAAACCAAGCCATTTTCGCTAGCATCAACATTTTTCAAACCAGCCTCGACATTTTCAACATGGCATCAGGCATCATCCTTGTCCATTTCACATAGTTTCTATGGACACCAATACGCATGGAAACTACCGACCAGACCCAATTTATGTTAAGCATAAACCAATACTTGCTGAAGCATAAATAGACCCTCCATTCATTTTTAGCATACATCCATCGCGACTATGGAAACTTGCTAGGGATGAAAGACTCTCGACCAATTCTACAGAATACACCATCTGTAGCATCCTTTTATCCTCATCTTAGCCTCATCATTTCGACGCTTGACCACATCCAATCATCGACCAATCTTCTCAATTCGTCCAAACTACATTGGTCTGAGGCCCTATGACCAGGGCTATGTAGGCAGCACTCAGATACCACATCTTCTGAGGTTAGCTCGACCACCCCCATTTGTTCGTCTCTATGATGGACAAACCTTCTCTTCTTTGACTCTTATCACGCCCAACTTCGTCAACTTTGACCAAGACCTTTTGACCAAGACCTTTGACCACGACCAATCATTTCTTTTGACCAAGACCAATCATTCTCTTTGACCCTTCCTCCCTTTTAGGGAGAACTACATCGGCCTGAGGCCCCTACGACAGGGGCTATGTAGGCAGCACTCAGTTGACATGGGGTCTTCTGGGGTTAGCTCGGCCGCATCCTTTCGTCCATCCATCCTCTTGACCAATGACCATTGGAGTTCATGCGTATCTTCTTTGACCTTCTTCCAAGCCAATGTTGCCTTGGTTGTTTTTGCGTGTATGCTATTCCACGGCTGGTTAGCAGAATTGTTCACAGACTTTTTTTGACCCTTCACAAGTATAGGATCGCGAGCCAGTTGATCCCTACTACTTGTGGATTTTTTGTGTTTCTGGGAGCACTTCCTGAGCCCTGGATACCTGGAACACGATGACCATTTGGAGCTTCAGCTTAGATTGAGTGACCCGATCAGCAGACGACTAAATGCTGGGGCTCGGTTACTTCAATTTTGGCACTCCTCGACCCTTGACCTACGACACTTTTGACCTGACCATCTTGTGCAGTGGTATACGCGCAATCATGACTTTTGCAACGTTTTCACTCACTTCTCATCTTTCTCATCCACCTTTTGTCAAA
>JARHVA010003155.1:0-240000 GCA_037957365.1 Torreya grandis | reverse complement strand
TCATTAAATTCCCATGGTTAAATCTCTCGAAAATGCCCAAACTATAATCTAGGGTTTTGCATGCTCTATACATACTCTCCAAAGGAAAATTTTGACCTCCCACTAATATTATGTTATTTAAAACATCCTCATGACATATAGAACATCTCATGACACCTTTTCAATGATAAAAAAACTAACTTTACCTTTATGCCTTTGAGACTGCTTGTGAGGATTTGAGCCTGCCTATGGGGATTTCATGAAGTTTAAAGTGTCAACACCATTTAAATGTGTTTAATAGGTTTAAAACAATATTAAAATACTTACCTAATATTTTAACCCTCAAACACACCTTAAAACTCCAAAAATTATGCTTACATAAATAGTGACCATTATGAGACATAGAGGGGACTATGATAAAACAGTAAGCACTTTCACTTGTCATATGACCTTTAAAAGATTATGGATGGGTATATTATTTAATTAATACCAATATTACCAAGTTTAAAGTTATATTTATATTTACTTTGTCATGTATACCCTTTTTACCATAATTTACCTTGAGCTATCTACATGCCAAAACTTATCTTTCTTCAAACTTTTGCATGAAACCCTTAAATATGATCACTTATTTAGGAAAATATAGGTTTAAAACATCATATTATATATATATATATATATATATATATATATATATATATATATATATATATATATATATATATATATATATATATATATATATATTTTTGTTTTAACTTCAAATAATGTGTACACATTATAGAAACACATACACATTCCTATAATACGTATGCGTTCCTTGAAGTATAGGCATATACTACAAAAAAAAGCATAAAGATTCATATTCAATGCATAAAATTACATATTATACTATATTATGATGTAATAAGACTCAATAATACTATAATATGATGCATAAATCCCTAATATGATGCAATAAGACTATCAAATGTTGTAATAAGGTTATCATATGATGTATTAAGGCTTAATATGATGAAATAAGTCTATCATATGATGCAATAAGGCTATCATATGATGCAATAAGGCTTAATATGATGCATAAATATCTAATACATAATTCTATAAGACCCTTGATAAGACTATGAATAAATAAGACTATCATATGATGTAATAAGGCTAAATATGTAAGATTATAAGAACTGATTTTGTCCAAAATCCCATCATAGGTCCTTACAAAACTATTTGAATAGTGTGTTCACAAATTGACACTTATCACATTCATGAATTTATGTATTTGTGATGAAATAAAGGAACTTAGGGGTTGTGTTTGTTATAAAATTAAGATTTAGGGTTAGGGGTTTGGTGTAATGTGTTTGTACATATGTATATGTCATAAAATTAGGGATTAGGGGAATTGTACATGTTCAAGTGATAAAATTAGGGTTTATAATCAATGTCACAAAACATGACCTAATTTATCCCCTTTAATCACATCGTAGACTCCAATTAAGGTTCAATGGGTTGAAATTAGCCACGTTTACATTTGTATTTGCATTTCTAATTAAATTAGGATCAGTTAAGCCATACATTTTGCTTCTAGATTATACAATAGATTGGGCCATAAATTTTGTTTAGGGGCTGAATTGACTAATTGGTTCAATTCATGATAGATATAATCTTACTTAATTTTATCTCAAATCATATATCATGCTCTTATAGTTATGTAAATAAGGGGTTAAAATTGGCCTCCCATGCCTCCTTGATTGAATTAACCCTATAATTGAACCTTATTGTGCCATGTGTGTACCTCATACACCCAAAAGTGTTAAAGCTATCATAGATGCATCAAATCCTAGAAGTTCTAGAGTTGACACTATCCCATGAGGCCAAATCCAATTACATATCACCATGTGTATCTCTTACATGCTTGGAAGTGTCAACACTATTATAGGTGCCAGGTCCTAAAAGTGTTAAAGATCTATTAGGTCCTTGTGAGGCCCGATCTAATTAGATACATCACCATGTGTGTATCTTATACACACATATACTTATGTTAGATATCTAACTATCACTTATCCTAGAAGCATCATATTTTTCAAAGCATCAAGACATCCAATATAATTAAATATTTCCATATGTACAGGTCTAGGACACTTGGAGAGGTGTTAGAGTTGTCAGATATGCACATCTTTGTTACCTAGACATGTCCCATCACCTCCAACCAATCCAAATAAGGCATATTCACAAATTTATCATACATACATATAAGCCAATAATTTTTAAAGATTGATATTGATCCAATCAACTCATGTCTAGTAAATAATTCACATGATGTGAGCCTCTGACTTACCATTATTGTACAAAGATTGTAATGTAGATCCCTTTAAGGTCCCATCTTAATTGAGAAAACACCAAACATTATTAGTTTTCTATGTATATATTCAAATTATTTATATACCTTTACCTTGAATTACCTCTAGATCCCAAAGTACATTCATATTAAGTCCTACATACAAGAGAGAATACAATTTAGCAATGTACTCCTCAACCTCAAATCCCAAGTTGGAGCAATAATCCTAAGATGTACTAATTTTTTTAGTCCACACCATAAGGTTTAAGCTCATTACAATGAAATATGAACAAGACAATTAAATATATATGTACAAAATATATAATCTTAAAACCTTCGATGAGGGGCTACACACTGGTATTCAATTTTGATCAACCATCTATATGAGGTGAGTATTTCATCATCCATATGAATAATTATTAGGTCCCTCTAGTCAACATCATCCTTAAGAGGAAGCATGTCTCATATTTAGGGGACATTATCACCTTTAATGTATCTTGAACAAGCTCAATAGAGTTTGATTTAGGCTAACTTATAAATATGTCATACTTGGTTAATGTCAGGTCTATACCACCCTATATTTATAAAGCATAGCCATCCTTAATGGTTTTGAACAAAGTCCCTAGTGCATTTAGAAAAATTTGAAGCTATAAATTCATCACTATAGGCACCACATCTTAAAACCACATCATCACTAATGGATACATGTGACCATTTCAAGTTTATTGACCTCAAAACCACATCTTATACAAAACAAAATGCGTACCCAACTTGATCAACATATTTAAAAAAAACATGTACATACCTTATACCCATCATCCTAATTTCCTATCTTACCATCCCAATTACATATTAAGGTATAGAACTCTATAGTATTGATAAGCACCAAGTGTTGTCTAGCTTGTTTTTGAGCTTGCAATTATTGCATCCATGGTGTAGCTAGGACTTGTCTCATGTCAAAGAAACACTCTTGAGATGAAGTTGGAATGAATGGAGTGGTTGATGGTTTTCCCATGTGTGATGGAAGTTAAAGGAGGTTCACATCATGAAGGATTAACCATATTTTCACAAGAGATCTTAATTTTAGGTAAAATTTGAATAATGTATTTGAATACATTAGGAGAATCTTGAATAATTTTAACAATAGAATATTCTTGTTAGAATTTTAATTGGGACCTCAAAATGCACCTATTGAATTAGATGCACTAAGTGACCTTGGAGGAAACTTAAGGGACTTTCTTCAACATAGTTTAGGAATGTTTTTGGGACAATATAAGGCATGATTCATAGGAATTGGGCTCCATTAGATAACATTCTTGAAATAGATATCCAAGAGATACACTATTACACCAAGGGCTCAATTTTTATTTTTACTTACACAAGACTATCTATACTACATAGTCTAATTCAACAAGTTTGCCACTTAAACAAATTATTTCAAAATTTATAAATAAAGGGGTCTAGTTAAAGATATCAAAGAAACAACAAAAGGGTATGATAGGATTTTAGACAAGTATGATAATATCAATAAGAAAGGCAAGTAGGATTTTAGGTAAGTAAGGTAGTAAGGTAAATCCTTGTCCTACTATGGGAAAGGTCCCAATAGCTATGCATGTTCCAATTGTCAAACAAGTCTTTTGTTAACATGTGTTCTATTGATGAAACATATTGGTGTATATAAATATTAAAGTGCCCTAGAAGTTGAACATGTAATATATAATACTTGTTAAACATTTATTATATAAAATTAAAAGTAACCAATCACATCTTGACAAGTAAGAGTCAAGTATTGATACTCTAATGCACAATGATTTGTACTATAAAGGTTAAGTTTTGATTGAAGTTTTAAAAATTGCATTTTATGACCTCTCATGATAAAATTGGTTATATTGTAAAATGTATAATGTGTTAGACCTTGAAACCTTAGTTATAATTAGTTAATATGACATATTGAAACATGTAAATTTTTTGAAGTCTAATGTGATATTATAACACCTTAATTCACTATCAAAAGCTAGGATGTATGGCTAATGGGACCTTTTCCCTATAAAAAACATGAAATTTGTTTGTTTTGTATTATTTCAAACTAACGCATGCATGTTATAAAATATGTATGCATTATATAACACATTATATAATGCATATGTGTTATTTGAATTTGAATTTAAAATTGATCCTCTAGGCTTGAAAATGGCTTGGATTTTTGAGCCAAAGGCTTGTGACTGTGCATCTACAACCAAGAATGAGAGTTTTGATTAAAACCCACAAATTTCAACTTTAATCGCTAAATACATTATGGATTTCAACATAAAAATTCAAAAACTTATTACTGTCACGATGAGCATGCTATCCTCATTTCAAATATATGATTTTTATAACTTTTAGGCTATTTTAAGGGTTCAAACTATATTTATTTTTAACTACACCTTTTTTAGGCCACTACATGCCACACATATACATGCCTATTCATGCTTATGTAATTTTTTTTCATTGATCCAAATGCAAAACAAATTATATGGTAATAAAATAGGACTAATTATATGCACATTAAAAAAAATCAATTTTTTTTGAGGTAGTTAGGGGGCCACACGAATGGTTGTCCATTTTTTATCAGTTTTTAAGATCTACTTAATTTCAAAATTATTAAAAACATATTCATTGAAAAAATATTTGAAAAATCATAACACACTAGAAGATCTTATCTAAATATTCACCAAAGGGTTTCAAACAATATTTAATGATGCTTAAAAAATGGTGGGTCACACAACCATCTATCTACTATGTTTTCTTGAAAAAAAGATGAGGTCCTATTTCAATTTTAGATGTTTGACCTATTTATACTTAACCATTTTTTAAAAAAATAGTTTTTTGTAAAGTATACTCAGAATTATACAATTCATGTTTTTATACCATCTTCAAATTTTGAGTGTAGTCATCTCAAATTATCTATAGAAGTTCACATTTCTAAAATTTTAGAAAAATCATGTCCATGGGTAGGCCCTTTTTAGTCCCCCAAATGTGTGCACTTACCCTATTTATAGTAAGATTCATGCATATGTTTTATGGATTAAATGTATGCTTTTATTAATCCTATGTTTAGCATCTCATGTGATGTAGTTGCTAGTAGGATGTAAGTTGTTTGAATCTTATGGTTGAATTATATTTGACTAATATACATTACAAATGTAAAGTAAAGAGTGAGATGGAATTAAATGGCTTACTAACATTACAATTCCAGATGAAGGTAGTCCAGTCAAGTGTTGTGCTTGAATTTGAGTGAACTATAGATCACTTTTATATTACTATTCATAAAGCTTTGTCCAAAGTATGTTTAGTGAGACATTATTATTTTATGAGTATGGTTTACATGTATGTGTGATATCTTGCAATATATTGAGTTTTATATGATACATTGCATGTTTAGTTAGTTATAAATCATACAACACACACGTACTTGCTTGTCTCTCTAGATTCTCATGTCATCACTATCTACTCATCCATGAAGGGATGGCCATTTCTTGATGGGATTAGTGAAAGGGATCATTGGTCATTGGTTGGTGTGTAAAATATCTCAAATGATTCTATCCCTCCCCATAAATAGTATTACTTATCAAGATAACACTTGAGACTACCACAAATACTTAAAGTTTGAGAACTATGCTCTAGGGAAGCCAAGTATCTTATTTGTACATTGTAATATATTGTATTTAATTATTGAAAATAATCATGAAGAGTTGTAATTAGTTGTTATTACACATTGAACAATGTTGAATATATATTTGCATTGACATAATTATTTTCTATAATTGTGTTTTGACATACTCTCATGATGTTAGATATCCATGATTTATGATGTGATTTAGTTGCCATTATTATGCATGAATATCTTATTTGATCTCAGTTAGATTCTTAGGATGTAATCTATTTTTTATGTGTTTATTTTTAAAAATATTATATATTTATAGTTAAATCCCATTAGGGATGTTACAAGGGATAAATGATTTAGATAAAAAGTGACAAGTGGATCAAAATGAATTATGACATAAATTGTTTGATAAAGCCTGTAATGACAGAGATTTTTAGCTACAAAATAGATAGAGAGGTAATCACATTTTACATTGGTATAACATTTTTCATAATAAATGAGACCTTGACTAATATAATACATAACATAATATATTCTAGTATCAATTTGTTGGGAAAGCATTATCCCAATTGATACGGGTGTAAGTGTACAAAATTAAAGGATAGTCATTAGAAGGTATACAAAGGGTGGGTGGATGGAGAAATTATTGTTTCATATTATCAAATTATTTATGAAAAGTATCAATACATTAGAGATAATTACCTTTTTTATAAGGAAATTACCAAAATAAATGCAATAAAACATTTTGGGGATACATAATCAGATTTCCCCAAGCTTGCCAAGGTAAGTAGGAATGTCTGAAATGGAATGAGGAATAGGCATGTTGAAAATAACTTTAATCTTAGTGAGGTCAACATCAATAATATTAAGATATACTAAAAACCCTATAAATTTACTAGATGTGATGCCAAAGACATATTTTTAGGGGTTTAGTCTAACTTTATATTTGATGAGTCGATCGAAAATGATGACCAAATCAAAAAGATGAGTTTTTTCAGCTTTTAGATTTGGTGATGAGATAATCCACATAGTTTCCATTAAATTATGGATAAGATCATAAAAAATGTGTGTCATAGCATTCTGATAGGTAGCTATAATATTTTTAAGGCCAAAGGGAATTTGAATGTAGCAATAGGTGTTCCATTTTGTTGTGAAATTTGTCCTGTGTTGGTCTTCAGGGGTGATATGAATTTGATTATAACTTGAAAAACTATCCATTAGGGACAAAATTTCATATCCAGTAGTTGAATTCATGATTGTATCTATTTAAAGTCAAGGAAATTTGTCATTGGGATAAGTGAGATTGAGATTATGAAAATCAATGCAAACACGAATGACCATGGTGAATTTTTTATGAATAAGGACAATGTTATAGATCCATTAAGAATAGTCCATGGGTTTTATAAATTTGGCATCTAAAATTTTAATGATTTATTTATGGCATAATTTGGAAACTTTAGGGGGGAATTTTTTCTATTTTTTATAAATAGGTTTGGCATCAGGATATGGGATGATGTTGTGCACCATGATACTAGGATCAATACCAAGCATGTTCTTATATGACCAAGAAAAATTATCATTATATTTATTGAGTAATAAACTAAATTTATCATGTTAAATTAGTGTGAGTTCTCTAGAGAATTTTATATCTTGAGGGCATGAGGGGGTTCCATATTTGATTCTTGTAGTTTCCTTGACAATCATAAAATTTCCATCTTGGAAATGATATGTCACATTGGGAAGATAGGAAGTGGTATTGGTTTTAGGATCAATTCTATCAATGAAGTTGTTAAAATGAGGATCCTTTTACTTTGAATTCCCAAGTTTGTGGTGTTGCCAAGGAAATTGAGGTTCTCAGGAAATGAGTAATTCAAGGTTGGCCTCATTGCTAGGTAATGTAGGTAGAGGTTCATAATATTCCACATCTACTTCAAGATCAATAAATTTTTTAGCATGGTTATCCTATTTATAATGTATATAGTGTACATCTATTGCTTTAACATTGAGGTTGATCTCATAAGTAGGTATAACTATAGAAGAAGGTTGTTCAAATTGAATTGGTGTATCTTTAGCATTATTGATGGGAAGAGGATCAAGTAGAATAAATAGTGAGATAAGAGGGATATAGGGTTATGTAAGTTTTAAATATGTAAGGGGTAATGTTTATTCAACCACCCAAGGAGTGTCAATAAGTAGATAATTAACTAGAGGTATGTGACCTTCAAGTTCTAACTCAAAATTAGTGAAAATGGTATGAACATTGAGGTTTAAATCATGTATTTGGGATCAAGTTTTATGATAATGTTGAACATCCAAGCCTTGTGATTGAGCTTGGGACATGATTTAGTTATCATCATAAGTTGGAGAAATTGTACATGCTTGTGACTCAAAAGGAACTTGGGAAGGTGAGATGCCTAAATCATTAAATTTACATGGGGACATAATTAAAGGATCTTTAAATAATTTAGACACTCTGTAATCATTACACATGAAATAGTATTTTGTATAAGATATTCATGGGCATTGTATGGAGGAGGGAAATCAATGATCTCATCTATGAGAGGAATGGTATGATAACAAGTTAATAAGGAGGGAAGAAGCCACTCTGAAATGTAATGGGGTAGTTTGGTAGTAATACATGTATTTTGAAAGTCATTAGGTTCATCATCACTAGAATCAATAATAATGACATGTAAATTAGGATTCATATTGATGAATTCAAGTAAAAGGGCACTATTAATTTTTGGAATAGTGGGAATCTGATATTGAGATTTAGGATTAGGAAGATGAATATTCCATGGGTTAGGATTGGCCTCATGTTTATATTATTTGCTATTATGAATGAACTTGATACATTAGTTTTTAGAAGAGACAATAGCCCTCATGCAGTGATTTCATGGGTAACCTAGGAGGATGTTTTAAGATAATGGTAAATATAAGACCATAAGATTAGTACATATAGTTTTAGATCTAATAGTAAGAGGGATCCAGATATAACCAAGCAGATTTTGATTGGTCTTGTTGAATCCATGATATGTCAAACAAGTTTGTTTGATACGATCTTTTCTATAGCTGAGTTATTGAATGAGCCAAAGAGATGTCACAGTAATTCTTGACCCCTCATCTACTAATAATTTATAAACAAGGGTGGTATTAATGGATATTTTAATAAAGATGGGTAGATCATCAACTCGAAAGAGGATTTCATCAGTGATCATGTCTTCTTCATGAAACTCTATTGAATGTTTTGAAGAAGGAAAAATGGATTCAATTCTATGTACTTATATTGGTTGAGGATCATGAGAAGAAGGTTCCTCTTCTAAGGGAGATATCTCTTCAATTTCTTGAAGTTTTTGTATCAAGATCTTACAATGGTAAGGAGATGTAAAAACTAATTCCATGAGAGTAATTTTACAAGGCATAGAGTTGAATTTTCTAATAAGTTCTAATGTGTTTTGGAGGAAGAACCAACATGAGGCTTAGAAGGTAAAATATATTTAGGAGGAAGATAAGTGGTTGGAGGTTTGGATGGAAGAGGTGGTTCCTCATTGGTTCATGAAGATAAGTGAGTAGTAGTAGTATCTTTCAGAAGTTCCTTCTCTAAAGATGGTTTATTGAGTTTGGTGATGGGATCTTTGTGGGTTAGTTTGTATTGATAATTAACCTTAGCCACATTTACATATTGATAATTGGTGTAATATTGATCATAATTAGCCTCAATTACACAAATATCCTTGTTTTCTTATTTAGGTTTAGATGCAGAGAAAGATTTTGGGTTGTTAGAAGAAGAATATTTGGAAGTTTTTTTTCTTTTGAGAAGTGATAATTTAATCTTGATGATGGATATTGATCATGGCATCTGATTAAATGAATTTACAAACAAAAAATAAATGGAAAAATTTGTAAGCCCTTTACATGTTTTATGGGAATGACTTATATCAGTGTGGAACCAACAAAATTGATTAGGATCATACCATTTAGGGGGATTATTGGGGTATATGAATGGTTTAGAGGGTAATAAAAATATTTAATTATTGTATGATTAGTGGCATATGAAAAATTTGGGGATTGTTAGGTTTAGCTACTTTTAGTTTGGGTTGAGGAGGATTGATGGTTATTGAATTAGTTAAATTTTGAAAATATCCCTTGATGAATTTAGTATTAGGTTCAAAATGTTTCATTAAGAAGTCTCGGTGCTTAGCTTGGTCAAGAGCCTCATTTAATGTTTGGGGAGTGAAAGTTTGAACTTTGTATTGGACTAAAGGTGTTAATTCTATTATAAAGAATTTAAACAATTTTTCATCAATAATGTTGTGATTAGCATTTTGAGCTAAATATTTCCATCATTTGAAAAAATCATGAGCTGATTCAATAGGAGATTGCTTAGCATTGATGAAATGACTAAGACATTTTTTGAGAAGATAATTATGTTATAATTATTTAACTAAAGGATTGACTAAATCCTCTAGTTGCCATATATAATCTTGGAAAAGTTGATTATACCATTCTGATACATCATTGGTAAAGGTCTTAACTAAAATTTTGGTTGTGGTGAAAGTATTAGTTTGGATCCATTCTTTATAAATATTTCCAAATTCTTTAATAAAATATGCAGGGTCTTTAGTCCCATCATATTTAATAATTGGATATATATTACCAATATCAATAGAAATAATGAAATGGGATAAATGCTTGTTTTGGATGTGTTAAAACATCTTATTGTGCATGATAGGTTGGGGGATGATATTACCCATGACATCTCTAAAAGGTGGAGGAATAAAGATTGGATTATTTTGAGGGAGAAGAATGGGAGGTTTATTATCCATGTTGATCAAATTATGTTGTATTTTCATCATTTGGGAGTGTTATATATTTGAATTATGTTTGTTTGTTTCACTATTTGTGTGAGAAGAATGGGAGGTTCATTAGCCATATTGATCAAATTATGTTGTATTTTCATCATTTGGGAGTGTTATATATTTGCATTATGTTCATTTATTTCACTATTTGTGTTAGAAACTGAGTTGTATCAATTGGTGGGTTAGCATTTGTATGAGTATTCCCTAAATTTGTATTAGTGGGAGGGTTTCTATGTGGAATATTATTTTTGGGGTTATTTCATAGGCTTGCGTCAATTTCCCCCACATTATGGTGAGATGTTTGAAGATGGAAATTGTCTTCATAAGTATGAAAAGGATATGATCCACCAATCTCATTAGTTTGAGTGATTTGGACCAAGTTGCAATTGAAAAATGAGAAAGGAGAAGTGCTCCTAGATTGAGGATCCTCTTGGGAGGTAAAGGTAGGAAGAAAAGATCATCCCATATAGAAGCTACATGGATTAAGGTTGTGAAAAAATATTCTTGTATGAGATTTCATGATGCTTGAAGAAAGAATAAGGAATAAGAATTAAAAATAGAGACAGAGTCAACCAAACATAGAATAGTGTCAGCCAATAGGTACAAAGTCAACCGGGTCAATAGAGTATGTGAAGGAAAATTCACATAAAATGAATACAAAAGGACATAGTCAAATTGGTTAAATTTGTGTTGTAAAAGATAAGATTGAAAAAAGATTAGATAGATGCATTGTCATATGGGTTGATAGTGTACTTCAGATGAAGAAAACAAATAGATAGGAAAGGTACATAGTCAGATGGGTCGATTGTGTACTTGAAAAAGGGGAATTGATTAAGCTAATAAAAATACACAATCATTAAGAGGGACTATGTATTGAATTTAAACAAGATTGGCAATCTGTAAGAGACTATATCAATAAGGATGATAGTGTTTTGAAAATAATGAAAGGTTTTACAAGATAATATCTAATCAAATGAAATTAAGCACATAAACAATTGGATCAATGTGATTGATCCAAATAGAATACACATCACAAACTTTTCACCAACATTGGTTAATGCAAGTTTTGCAATACAAAATATAATGATCAAAGAGAAAGCAACAACATGAAAGAAAATTCTAACTAATTGGTCATTCCTAAGTGTTATTAAGTTATAGTTAAGTTTAAATTTAATGTGATGGTAAGTTGGCTATAATAAGGAACTATAAATCAATCTAAAGATGGTTTCAAGAAGTTTAGGTTAAAAGGGATCTATATTGGTGATGGTATTGGCTTAGTATTTGGGCCTACCCCCTCACATCACAATCTCATAATGATAAGGGTGTAGGTTGATTTTCCAATATATACCATCAACTACATGTTAATACTTGGCTAGGAAACCAAGTTGGTTTCCCCCTTGGAGATGAAATCTAAGTAGGTAGGCCTTGGAAAGATAAATGTTTAATGTTTTTTATGTATAAAGTGGTTTGGAAGTGTGTGTAAAATTTAAAAAAAGTGTGACTAAATTAGTAATTATAAAAACCACCTAATTAATCTATGTTTGTTACTATAAACAAGCAATAAATTGAAAGGAAAGGCTAATTAATTACTAGCAAAAAGAGGTTAATTCCTTGATTGTAAAGAGTATAAAATCGGTTCAGGGGATATTGAATGAATATAATGCATAAAAATGTTGATGGGGTTGATACTATTATACAAAATCAATATATAGAAGAACATAGTCTAACAGGTTGACTATGTCTTATAGATAAAAATAGGCTACAAAATTATGTCAAGCTAGTCAACCCAATTGGTTGTAGGATTGCAGTTTTATAGACTGTAAACTTGTGAAAAATAGTACTAAAAAGGAAAAATTACAATTATAGAGAAGGTAAGAATGAACTTTGGTGGGTTTAAATATGTTTATATTGAAAAATTATATGCTATGATGTTCAATTACTATTTCAAAAATTTTGCTAATAGAGTCGACTAGCTCGATGGAGTTTGTAAAACCTATGTATTGAAGAAGAAATTATGAATAGAGTCAACTGGCTCAACTATGTTTGTAGACCTATATGTTGAAAGAGGAGAATTAATGATATATTCAAATAGTTTGACTATGTATAAAAATATGTAACTAAAAAATAAGACTATGCCAAACTAATTGATTTAGTTACCTATATTCAGAGAGGACCTGCACAGATAGAATAGAGTCATTCTAGAGTGATTATGTGTTAAACATATGCACAAAATATTAGAACTATACTAATAGGTTTAATATATTAATAAAAAAAATATAAATATATAATATAGTTATAAAATGAAAACATGAAAGAAAACTTATAAGGGTTTAATTCACATCAGGTTCACTAGAATGTTGAGTATTGTCATTGATGTCAAAGGTGCATCTTGCATGAGGATGATGTCATTGAGAGAGCATGCCTAGTTGGAAGTGTGTTGATGTGAAAAGGGGAATTTATAGAGTGTTTTAATTTAAGGATGTTTTCATGAAATAAGATTTTAAGGTAACTAATGCCTTAGTACAAGTTATTGAGGTCAAATTCTTAAGTAGCCTAAGCTTAGTCATGGCATGAAGAGACCTTGTGAGAAGGTATGAGTATGGTGGCTTGGTAACATGAGAGCACATAGGAATGATTGGTTGTATTATTTTTTTAATCATGTATTTGATACATTATAACACTCATATAAGTCTCAAGTTAAGCCTACGGAGGTAGTACCTTCAAACTAAGTTTGCACCTAGACCACTCCTAGACTCTGCCTGGAATAAGGTATCATCATCTTTTTCTAGGGAAAGTGAAGGATGTATGGTATTTTTTAATCATGAGATAGGTATTTTTAGGATGTGAATGAGGTTTAAATTTCATGTAAAGAAGCATGAAGGATAGTTTTAAGGCTTATTATGGTTTATAGGTCAAGGTCTAGAGAGCAAAGAGAGAGAGAGTGGCCTAATGAGAGGTCCTGATTAGATTTAAGGTGTTTGAGCTCATATAATAATTTTCATAGGTGAGTTATGATGTTTAAATTTTTTTCATGCAGTTTGATGTCATCTTTTGAAGGACAAGGCATGAAAAGTTATTAAGAGGTCTCTTGGATGCTCAAAATGAAGGGTTTTCAACCTAAGAAGGATTTTATTGTGATCATTAGCTCATAAAAAATTTGCATGGGAACCTAATAATTTCATGGTAGATGGTAAATTTTCCTAGATAAAAAATTTAGGCATTAGTTTTTGGATTGAGAGGCTATGCTTTATGAACAATTGTTAAGAGTGGAAATAAGTTTAAACCCTCTCAGAACTTTAATAAAGACCCAATGTTAAAGATGTTGCTAAAATGTGATTAAAATGGATTTAATTAATAAATTAATCTATTTTATATTATATTAAACTCTCCTAGGTACCCTTTGGTGGTATTGGTTAGAGAGAGGAGAGAGAAAATGTTGAGTTATAGACTTATTTCTAAAGAAGTTGTAGAAGTCAAAATATGCATTGAGCATAGTAATCAAATGGATCGATGAATAAGGTAGATACTAATGTATCATGCATATAATTTTTTTTTGATATGCTATATTACTTAAATATTCTAAATTGGTCATTCGAGTTAGCTATTTGTTAATATGCCTAATAATACAAATAGTGAAAAACTCAAGCAGTAGTAAGAAGATGAATAGGAATATGTTTTCATGATAGAATGATGGAACCAAGTGTATGGAGATGTTTTTAATGAATTTTAATACATTTTTATGATTTAAATAATTTTTATAGGTCATGTGTGTGGTGAAAAAATTACTCACAAGTTGACCTATTTGGCTCAGATAAGACATTGAGATATAAGATCATGAGATTGATCTGCAAGACTAATTTTTGCCTTTTGACTATATGATCATTATATCTAAGAATGTTTTAATTATATAATAATATCATATACATGCATTATAATTCATTAAAATTATATTTATAGGTGTTGTAGGTCTAAGTCACCATGATTATGTTTTGAGTTAATTTAGTAGTTTTGAGTGAGTGAGTTGTAGAGGTGTTCTTGAAGCCTTATCTATTGAGTGGAAGTGTTTAATGAATATGGTGATACTGTTGATGAAATTTAGGATATGTATAATTGATTTATTTCCATGTTTGTGTGGCTAAATTATGTGTTATCTTGAATTGTTCAAGACATACTTTTCTATGCATTCAAAGGCCTAATGTGAATAGTGTTAATGGAGTGTTTTGAGGGACAGTTGGACCTAAAAGGTGTCAATGTGCTCTGAGTATGTTGGATAAGGACTATTTTATTGTTTTATTAAAAAAAATTACCATGAATAAACGTTTAGAGTTTCCTAAGGGGTCATAAGGTAACATGTCCTAAAGTAGGCCTAATTGAATTAGGTCTCCATGAAACATAAAGAAGGATTTAGTCTATTTGAGTTATGTATGACATAATGTAATGATTGATTATTTCTTGTAACATGTCCTAAGTCATATTTTTTATCCAATCTAAGTGTTCAAGTGTGTGTTTCCAACCTATATATATATATATATATATATATATATATATATATATATATATATATATGAGCAAGAGTCTTGTATAAGAAAAAGGCCTTTTAAGCCTAATTGGTGGGTTAGAGTATTGTAATGGAGGAGTGAATGAGATAGAATATACTTGAGTAGAAGGTATTTTAGACCATTATAAGAGAGTATAGTTACTATCATAAATATATAATAGGAGGTATGAGTATGAAATTCAAGGTTATATGGCCTAATAAGTCTTGAAGAGACCTAGTTGAGTGAAGAGGCCTAGAAGGCATTATGAGAGAGAAAAGAGTCTAAATATTTTAAGAGGTGTTCATCATCAATTGGTTGAGAAACATAGTTTTTTTAAGTTGATTAAAACAATCAAGTGGCTAGTTTGGTGATAAGTCATCTAGGGGGTTGGTGCCTTCTTGCAAGTGGGTGCTCGAGTAGTTGGGGTTGGTTCTCCATGTAGATTTGGTACTTCAATAAATTTGGGTTTTGTCTTATAGTACTTTAGTGAATTTTAATATATCAATTGGTTTTTTTCCCCTTAATGGTTTCTCACATATGTGATTTGTTGTATTTCATGTTCATATATATGTTTGTTTATGTTTTGATTAATCTATATGTTTGTATGAATGGATCATGAATGTTAAGTGGAATTGAATGAATGTTTTGAAGAATATTTCACACCCCCTCTTAGTCATTTTTATTCCAATAATTGGTATCAAATCCTAGTCATTTGAATCAGGTCTAGTAACTTGAAGGTGATCCTAAGAAGCACAAGATGTCTAGTGATCAAGAAGATAAAATGTATGATGAAGAAGTATACTATGATAGTGAAGAAGGATAAGTTGAAGTAAACCTTGAATTTGAGCTCATAAGTTCCCTAGTTGAATTTAAAAATCAAAATAATATCATCAAGGATCTCAAGAATCAATTAAAATGTGTCAATACAATGTTCAAATCAAAATAATTTGAGTATTATCAGTTGAAGATAGAGTTAGACTCCTTGAAGGTTGAAAATCAGAAACTCATAAACAATATGATCAAGTTTAATAAATAGTGTGAGAATTTATAACAAGTAAAAATTACCAACATTAAAATGCCAATCAGGCATCCTAGTGCAATAAGGGATAAGTTATCATGGTACCATGGGAAAAAGAGTGATCTATCAAGAGGTAAGTACAAAAATGTTGTTTGCTACAATTGTCATAATATGGGACACATTGTAAGATTCTATCCCAATACAGTTAGAAGGACCTCAATATTAAAAAAGATATATGGATTTTATAGAGTGCATGATAAGGGTCAAACATTGGTATGGAAGGAAAATGAAGTCAAGACTAATCGTATTGATCCTAAGAATCAAGATGGATTGTTTGCTAAGGAAGAGTAGGAGACTAAAGAAGAATCTATGTTAGCTCAGACTACCATTCAAATTCAATATGAAGGCATGAAATGGTATATATATAGTGTTTTCTCAAGTCAAATGATAAGATACAGAAACAAGTTCATCTCATTGAAGAAGAATGTTGTAGGAATAGTAAGATTTAGAGACAACCCAACTGCTAATATAGTTGGTATGGGTATCTTAAGTTTGAACAATGGGAAGACCAAGATAGAAAATGTGTTGTATATGTCAAGTTTGAAACATAACCTACTTAGTGTAAGTCAAATGTGTAACCAAAAACACACACTACCATTTCATGACAGAGGGTGGGAGATAAGGAGAGCTAAAGTAGGAAGGTTAATTGCCAATGCTAAGAGGACTAAGAACAATATATATGTCTTGAGTGAGATCAAGAAGGATAGATGTCTTATGATAAATATGGATGAAATTTGGCAATGGAAAATAGGTTAGGTCACCTAAACTTTAGAAATTTGGTCAAGATAATCAGTAAAAAGTATATAAATAACATGCCTAAGATCACCAAACCTACAATCATATTTTGCAAGGAATGTCAACATGGGAAATAGACTAGAAGAAGGTTCAAGTCTAAGGAGTACTCTAATACAAGACCCTTGGAGTTAATACACACTGATATCTATGGGATTATAAGAATTTAAATCATTCAAGGAGATATCTAATTCATGTTACTCATATATGACTACACAAGAATTACTTGGGTAGAATTTTTGAAAGAAAATTCATAAGCTCTTGATAAGATCATGACATTCAAGTCCCTTGTTGAGAATGAGAAGAATGGGAAGATAAAGTTACTAAGATCCAATAGAGGAGGAGAGCTTTTATGTAATGAGTTTGATGACTTCTATGATGTTCATGGAATAAGGAGATATTTCTTGGTATCTAGGACACCTTAGTAGAATGGGGTAGTGTAAAGAAAGAATAGAATAGTTTAAGAGATTGTAAGAACTATGCTAAATGAGTATAGATTATCTAATGTATATTGGAGAGAGGTAGTGAGAATTTTAGTCTACATTTTTAATAGAGTAAAAATAAGAAATAATTTTAACAAGACTCTTTATGAACTATAGAAATGTAGACCTACTAATGTGGAACACTTTAGAGTGCTTGGGAGAAAATATTTCATCAAAAGATATGATGAAGACTTATGAAATTTGGATTCCAAATCTGATGGAGGTATATTATTAGGATAATCATCAATGATATCATCATATATATGTTATAAAAAGAGGTTACAAAAGATAGTGGAAAGCACCAATGTGAAAATTGATAAGATAAGGAAATCACACTAACAGCCAAAGGATACATTAGAAAATTTGGATTTCAAGAATGAAGATGAAACTATAAATGTTGGTGAGGAAGAATAAAATTTGAGGAAAGATAAGACTCAAAAGGCCCATTAATAAATATTCAAAGAGATTATTTTGAATCAAAAATCATTGGCAATAAGGATGTAGGTATGCAAACAAGGAAACCACCGATAAGTAACCTAAATCAAGAGAAATTTTCTCTATTGTCCAAGATTGAACCTAATAACCTTGTAGAAGCAAGAAAATACAAGTTTTGGATAGGTTCTATTAATGAGGAGTTAGACCTAATAGATGAGAATGAGACTTGGAAACCAGTTCCTAGGCCTAAAGACAAGAATGCCATGGACACAAAATGGGTGTTTAGAAACAAGTTGAATGAAGATGGAGAAGTCGCTAGGAAAAAGGCTAGATTGGTATGAAAGGGATATGCACAAGTTAATGGAATAGACTCTAAGGATAGCTTTATACTAGTGGAAAGATTGGAAGCTATCAGATTATTTCTAGCATATGCAAGACTCAAAGGATTCAAGGTGTACCAGATGGATGTCAAATCTACATTTTTGAATGAAAACTTGGAATAAGAGATATACATAGAGAAACTTGAGGCCACTATTATGTGACAAGGACTATGTTTGAATATTAAAAAAAAATCTTTATGGTTTAAATCAAGCTCCTAGAGCTTGGTATTCCATGTTGGATGGGTGTATGTTGGATCAAGGATTGAAAAAAGGAGTTGTTTATAGTAATATATAAATAAAGATATAAAATGACCATCAATTGATAGTTGTTGTCTATGTGGATGGCATCATATATGGTGGAAACAATGAGAAAATGACTAAGGCCTTTACATAGGTTATGAAGAAAGATTTTGAGATGTCCATGATGGGAGAACAATCATTATTTCTTAGGTTACAAATCACTCAATATGAAAAAGGTTTATTTATTTCACAATCCAAGTACATAAGAGAGATGTTGAAGAAGTTTTATATGGAATATTTCAAGGAAATTAGTACACCTATGATCACAGGGTGTAAGTTGAGCAAGGAAGATGAGTCTCCTAAATTCAATCAGACATCATATAGGTCAATGATTAGAAGTTTGTTATACACCATTACCTCTAGACCTAACAGCATGTAAGTAATAGGTCTTATGAGAAGGTTTCAAGTAGATCCAATGGAAAATCATTTGAAATCAGTTAAAAGGATACTTAGGTATCTCAAGGGGCTATGGATTTTGGGTTGTGGTATCTAAGGATCAAGAAGTTAAATTTGATAGATTATACAAATGTAGACTAGGTAAGAAGCCTAGATGATAAGAAGAGTACTAATAGAGGAGCTTTCTTCTTAGGTAGGTGCGTAGTTTCATGGCTAATCAAGAAACAACCATTAGAAGTATTATCCACTTGTGAGACTAAGTACATTATAACATCTTCATGTTGCACTTAGGTCTTATGGATGAGATAGACCTTAAAATACTACAAGGTGGAGTATGATGGTCCTAGCCCTATATATTATGATAATACAAGTGTTAAAATCATCTGAAAGAACCCTTTCATGTAGTTAAGGACTAAGAATATTCCTATCAAGATCATTTCCTAAGAGAGAAGGTAAGTGAACAAAGTGTCAAACTTGAATATTTTTCTACACAAGATTATATTGCAAACATTTTGACCAAGCCACTTCTAAAAGCAACATTTGAAAACCTAAGAAAAGAATTGGGTGTAGTTCATATCCCTAGTAGTCATTAAGTAATCCAAGTGCTTAGGGGGAGATAATTAGGTGGTTCATTATCTCCAAGTGTAGGTGAGTAATGCTAAAAAGGTATGTATGGATATTGGGGAGTATGTTTGTATGATGACTCATAAGTTCATAATATTGTATGTCGATTGTTTTGGTTTTAAAGAGTGTGATCTAAGGAATTATAGACATCACTTTGTCATTTATGTCAAAGAGGAATAAATTTAATAATCAGGGAGAAGTTGCTTATTGAGAGAATATTCTAAGAATGATTTCCATCAATGATAAAGGGGGAGATTGTTGAGTATTGTCATTGATGTCAAAGGTGTATCTTACATGAGGTTGATGTCATTAAGAGAGTGCCTAGTTGGTAGTGTTTTGATGTGACAAGGGGAATTTATAGAGTGTTTTCAATGAAGTATGTTTTCATGAAATATAATTTGAAGGTAACTAATGCCTTATTACAAGTCTTTAAGGTCAAATTCTTAAGTATCCTAAGCCCAGTCATGGCATAAAGAGACCTTGTGAGAAGGTATGAGCATGGTGTCTTGGTGAAATGAGTGCACATAGGAATGAGTGGTTGTATGAGGTTTTTTTTATCATGTATTTGATGCATTTTAAAACTCATAATAGTCCCAAGTTGAGATTACAAGGGTAGGACCTTCAAACCAAGTCTGCACCTAGACCACTCCTAGACCTTGCCTGGCCTAATGAGGTATCATGATCTATTATCAAGGAATTTGAAGGATATATGGTAGTGTTTAAGAATGAGAGAGTTTTATTGAGTATGTGAGTGATTTAGAGAGTTAATGGAAAGAATCATGAAGGTCATTTTTAAGGCCTAATGAGGTTTGTAGGTCAAGATCTAGAGAGAAAAGAGAGAGAGTGTGGCCTAATGAGAGGTCATGATCATATTTCAAGGTGTTTTGGCTTAGGTAAGCACTTTAAAATGTGAGGTATGTTTTTTTAAGTTTTTTCATGTATTTTGAGGTCATATTTTGAATTGCAAGGCATGAAAAGTTGTTTAAAGATATCTCAAATACTTAGAATGAAGGGTTCTCAACTTAAGAAGGATTCTCTTGTGCTCATTGGCTCATCAAAGATTTTCATGGGAACCTAATCATTTCTTGGTAGATGGGTAATTATCCTAGATCAAATTTTCATTTATTATTTTTTTGGATTGAGAGGCTATTTTTTATGAATAATCGTTAAAAGTGGAAATAGATTTAAACCCTCTTAGAACCCTAATAAAGACCCAATAGTGAATATGTTACTTAAAAGTGATCATAGTGGATTGAATTTCTCATGTAAGATATTTTATATTGTAGTGAAATCTCTCAAGTACCCTCAAGTGGTATTGGTTAGAGATAGGAGAGAGAAAATATTAAGTTACGAGCTCTTTCTAAAGTTATAAAAGTCAAAATATGTATTGAATGTAGTAATCAAATGGATGGTGGAATAAGGTAGAGACTCATGTATCATTTAAATTAAGGTTTATGGATAGGTTTTAGTCCTCAAGTATTCTAAATTAGTCATCCAATTTAGCTAGTTGCTAATAGACCTAATATTTCAAATAGTGAAAAACCCAAGCAATAGTGAGAAGATGAATTAGAATATGTTTTCATGATAGAATGATCAAACCAAGTGCATGGAGATGTTTTTCAAGAATTTTAACACATTTGTATGCTTTCAGTAATTTTTTTTGGTCATGTTTGTGGTGAAAATTTTATTCACAAGTTGATTTATCTAGCTCAGATAAGATAGTGAGATATAAGGTCATGAGATTGGTCTACAAGACCAATATTTACCATTTGACCATATGATCCTTCTATTTTAGAATGGTCTAATTATCTCATAGTATCATCTACATACATCATAATTCATTTAAATTATCTTTACATGGGTTGGAATTCTAAATCACCATGATTGTGTTTTGAGGTAATTTGGCAGTTCTAAGTGAGTGAATTGTAGAGGTGTTCTTGAAGCCTTATCTCTTGAGTGGAAGTGTCTAATTGGTATGCCCTTAATTTTTATCATGTTTTGGGATATGTGCAGTTTACTTTTGGCTTACATAACCATTTTTCATATTATTGTACATTTATTTATACATTCGTATACTTATTAGGTCAGCTTATGGGTGGCACATGGCCTAGTTAGACTATATATAGGAGGTAGGGTTAGTTACTCATAATCATATTTGAGTATTCATTCTTATTAAAAGCATTTTGGAGGATTCCCCCTTGAAGTGGCTTATATATTATTCATATTTTCTATTATATTTCCATATCATTATGATATTCTACTGTATATCTACTTATTTGGTGAATTAATATCATTTCAAGTGGTACTAGAGCATCAATTTGCACCTTAATCAGGTCAAAACCCTAGATATTGAATTTGGATATATTTTTCAAATGGTTGTGAATTTATCTAAATTTTTTTAAATAGAGTTATGAAATAATTCAAGTACGTTTTTAGTAAAATTTTTGCTCATTTGGATCTATTTTTCCAAAGTTATATCCATTTTAGGTTCATCATCAAGCCTTTGTATGGCTGGTCCTAACAGTCGTGGATGGGGGAAAGGGAAATAAACCCATAAAATGACTTTAGGGGATGATATGGAGTCTAAATAATCTGATATGATTTCTCAAATCTAGTCAAATCTATATGGCCTAATGCAGAAGGATGTGCAAGTCCAAACTCAAATATCAACAATGAAATGGGAGCTTAATAGCATGAACAATCAGTTGCATCGAATCATGATACAATTAGTTACCATTTCATCTCATTTACCAATAAACAACCCTCCATTTTTCCTTATAGTCATCCTCCTCTTAATACTAAAACTACCAATATGGGGGTAAAATTGATGTTGCCAAAAGTAGACTTGCACAAGTTTGATGATAAGGATCTACTCACTTGGATCACTCAGATTGAAAATCTATTTGATTTACACCAGACTCCTATCTCTCAAAATATGGTGGTGGTATCGATGTATCTAGAACCTAAGCCATTCATTTGGTATCATTGGTTTTATGCTCAAAATAAGAAGATTAATGTTCCTATTACATGGTTAGTATTCTCTGATGAACGGATGTCTCATTATTGGGATAATGTTTCTAAAAACTACTTTAACCAATTATAAAAACTATGAAAAATAATAATAGTGAAGGATTATATTCATAAATTTCAAAATCTATCCTTACATGTGGAGGATATCACTGAGGCAAATCTAACTGACCTTTTTCTAGGTGGACTAAAAAATAGTATTCAGTTGGAGGTTCATATGTTTAACCACACAACTGTATCTGAAGCTATACCAAGGGCACACTTGGTAGAAGAAAAATAGATGATCAAACTTCATCTTTTCACTAATAATTGGGAACACACCTTCCCAAATCCATCATGGCTTCAACCTACTAGATTGACATCGTAAAATTTTGAAGAAAATCATGATAAAGTTTTGTGTTATGGTTGTGATAGTAAATGGAACAAAGGTCATAAATGTGATGAAAAGAAGTTATTTTACATTGAAGTGGCTGATAAGGATTAAGAAGATAAAGATACATCTATTGAGGGTTTTGAAGGACCTGAGGATGAATTTGTAGATTCTCAACCTACTATCTCCTACCATGCCCTTGTAGGTATTTCTACTCCTGAGACTCTTAAGGTGGTGGGTTTTATTAAGAAATGAAAGGTCCCAATGTTGATTGACTCAAGTAGTACACATAATTTCATCAATATTAAATTGGTTTCTCATTTAAATTATTTCATCTACCTATCTCTAGAATTTCAAGTCATGATTATTGATGGTGGTATAGTTAATTATTCTATAAAATTCCATAGTATTAAGTTAGTAATGAGGGACTATTTGCTAGATTATCCTATGTTTACTATTGCTATGGGTGGGACTAACATTATAATTGGAGTAAAATTGATCACCACATTGGGTAATATTGAAATTAATTCCATGAACTATTCATGCATTTTTATTTTGAAGGCAAGCTAGTGGAACTACGAGGATTAAAATTTAAATATCAACAAATGGTTAGTTCACATCAGATGACCATGATGCTAAAAAATGGTGATAAAGGATTTGTGGCATGCTTATTTTCCATTGATGTTCAAAAAACTAAGGAGTCTACCCATCCTGAGTTACAAAAAATATTGGATGAGCATTTATTTATTTTTATACCCATGCCAAAAGGTCTTTCTCTTAGTAGTACTCATGATCATGCCATAAGACTCATTCCTAAAAGCATGCCACCCAATATTAGACCATATAGATAATCCTTATGCTCAAAAGAGTGAAATTGAAAAAATGGTACAAGTGTTTTTGGAGGCATGTACCATTCATCATAGCCAAAGTGAATATTCTTCTCCGGTAGTCATGGTACAAAAGAAAGATGAAACATGGAGGATGTGCCTAGATTATAGAGAGCTCAACAAGTTCATTATCAAAGATAAGTTTCTTATTTCTATAATTGATGATTTGTTATATTAATTACATGGTGCTATTTATTTTACCAAATTAGATCTTCACTCTGGGTATCATCAAATTTAGATATGTGAGGAAGACATTCTTAAAATATCCTTCCATACTCATGAAAGTTGTTATGAATTTTTGGTCATGCCTTTTGGTCTCACCAATACACCATACACCTTCCAAAGTTTGATGAATATAGTTTTTAGGCCATTTTCAAGAAAGTTTATACTTGTGTTTTTTGATGACATCCTTATAGCAAAAATTGAGAATACCACTTGCATCATGTGAAATAGGTACTCTTAGCTCTTGAGCAATATCAGTTGTATGCTAAACCATCCAAATGTGATTTTGGATTTCAAGAAGTGGAATATTTAGGTAATATTGTATCACATGAGGGAGTAAAATATGATCCTAAAGCAATCTAAGCCATCATGGAGTGGCAAATTCCCAAGACACTTAAGAAACTAAGAGGATTTTTGGGGCTAATTGGTTATTATTTTAGGTTTGTCAAAAACTATGGTAGTATTATAGCACCACTCACTTCATTATTGAAGAAAGACTCCTTAAAATAGAATAATATAGCTACAAAGGCATTTTAATGATTAAAAATGGCTCTGTGTAACACCCTAGTATTGGATAATCCATATTTCTCTAAAAAAATTATGGTTGAATGTGATACATCTGGATATGGTATGGGTGCAATAATCATAAAAGAGGGTAGGCCCATTGCCTTTTAAAGTCATAAAATGAAGGGTAAAAATAAAATCAAACCAATCTATGATAAAAATATGATGGTTATTTTGCAAGCATTCAAACAATGAAGACCTTATCTATGGGGTCATCACTTTCAGGTAAAGATTGATCGTGATAGCCTTAAATTTTTTTTTAATAATGGTTATCCTATGAAGAACAAAAATGGGGAAAAAAATGTTAGGTTTTGATTTTTAAATAGTCTATAAGAAAGGAAAATAAAATTTGGTGGCTGATGCACTATCTAGGAAATATGAACCAATTGAGGCATTGTTAGGTACCATGACCATTTGGCAGACATACTAGCTAAAGGAAGCAAGGGCAGAATGTGAGAATGATAGTATTACTCATGCATTGATTTAGAATCTACAATAATGTTATGATGGGATTGAAAAGTTTACATGGAATTGGAATGCATTATGGTAAAAATATTATATCTCTACCATAATTATTTTCTCAAATAGAAAATCCTTCAATAACTTCATGCATCTCCACTTGGTGGTCACTCGGGGTTTTTGGAAAGCTATCATAGAGTCAAGAAGGATTTTTTTTAGAAAGGACTCAAGGGGGATGTATAGAAATATGTGGTTGAATATATGGTCTTTTAGTAAAATAAAAATGAAACCATTAAAACCCTAGGTATTTTAAATCCCTTGTCCATCCCTAATCAATGATGGAAAGAGGTATCTATGGATTTCATTATTGGGTACCCATGATCTGAAGGTAGAAATGTTATCATGGTTGTTGTGGATAGACTCACAAATTATGTTCATTTTTTTCTTTATCTCAACCATTGGTGGCTAGTATAGTAGCTTCTACCTTCCTCAATATAGTTCAAAAATTGCATGGTACTCCCAAGATTATTGTTAGTGATGAAGATCCCATATTCACTAGTAATTTTTGGACAGAATTATTTGCATGTTTGGGAACCCAGTTGGCTTATAGCTCATCCTATCATACTCAATCTAATGGATAAATTTAGGTAGTCAATAAATTTCTGGAAGGGTACCTTCATTATTTTGTGTCAGATTAACAAGATAAATGGGTTCAATAGTTGCCCTTGGCTAGATGGTGGTATAATACTTTAGTGCATAGTTCATCCAAAATGTCTCCTTTTATGGCATTGTATGGATACAATCCTCCATCCCTCACCTCCATGTTGAAGACCCACCCAAAGGAATGTGCAGTAGAGGAACACCTTTAACATCAATAGGAAGTCCTTGCTAGTGTATGTGAAAATTTAGCTTTGGCCCAGAATCACATAATGTAACAAGCAGATCAACACAAAAGTGAGAGGAATTTTGAAATTGGTGATTGAGTGTTTGTTCACTTGTATCCATATAAGCAGATGTCCTTAAAGCAATAGAAAAATCACAATAATCTATTTCCCAAGTATTATGGCCCTTATTAGATCTTGTAAAAATTGGTAGTGTGGCCTACATGCTAGAATTTCCTCCATCCACTCACATTCATTTAGTATTTCAAGCATCTTTCCTTAATAAGGTTATTGGATAGAGAGTTACCACTCAAACCAAGTTACCAAAATTAGATGAGGAAGGGAGGGTTATTCTTTATCCTGAAGTGATCCTTTAAATAAGCATTAAATAGCTACAATCTAGACTGATTATTGAGTATCTAATCAAATAGAAGAATCTATCTTCTAAAGATGCTACCTAGGAGGATGAATCATTCATGAAACAACATCCAAAATTGCTTCAACATTTAGGACACCATTGTTTTTAAGGGGAGGGGCATGCTACACCCTTAACCATTAGCATATCTTGGGATATGTGTAGTTGACTTGTGGCTTGCATTACCCTTTTTCATATTAATTTACATTTATTTATGCACTCATATACATAGTAGGTCAGCCTATGAGTGGCACATGGCCTTTTTATACTATACATAGGAAGTAGGTTTAGTTGTTCATCATCATATTTGAGTATTCATTCTTATTGAAAGCATTTGGGAGGTTTTCCCCTTGAAGTGGCTTATCTATTATTCATAGTTTTTGCTATATTTCCATATCAATGTGATATACTACTATATATCTGCTTATTTAGTGAATTAATATCATTTTACTAATGCATATGGTGATACTATTGAGGACATGTAGGATATGTATAAGTGATTTATTTCCATGGTTGTGTTGTTGAATGATGTATTATCTTTAATTGTTCAAGACAAATGTTTATATGTGTTCAACGGCCTAATGTGAGTAGTTCTAATAGATTTTTTCAAGTGGTGGTTGGACCTAAAAGGTGTCATGGTGATCAGAGGATGTTGGATAAGCATATTTTATTGTTGTATGAATTTTTTTTGCCATGTATATAGGTGTAGAGTATCTCAAGGGGTCATAAGGTAACATGTCTTAAAGTAGGCATAATGGAATTAGGTCTCCATGAGAACTAAATAAGAATTTGGTATATTTAAGTTATGGATAACCTAATTTAATGATTTATTCTTGATTGAAACATGTATTAAAGCCTATTTTTTCACTGATCTTAGTGAGCAAGTGTGTGTTGTTGACCAAGAGGTATATGAGCAAGAGGCTTGTAAATAACGAGGCCTTTTAGACCTAATTGGTGGGTTAGAGGATTGTAATGGAGTGAATGAAATGAAATATCCTTTAGCAAAAGGAGGTATTTTAAACCATCATAAGCGAGTAGAGGGATTGTCATGAATATCTAATAAGAGTTCTAAGTATGAAGTTCAAGGTCATATGGCCTAATCAGTCTTGAAGAAACCTAATTAAGTGAAGAGACCTAAAAGGCATTTTGAGAGGGAAAATATTGTGAAGAGATAAAGAGGTAGTCATCATCAGTTGGTTGAGAAACATAGTTTTGTTAAAGTGATAAAAATAGTTAGGTGGTTGAGTTGGTTCTAAGTCATCTAGGGTTTGGTGCCTCCTTTCAAGTGGGTGCTTGGCTAGTTGGGGTTGGTGCTCCATGTGGAATTGGTGCTTCACTAAATTTGATTTTTATATTATACAACTATAATTCATTTTTAGATATTAGTGGGTTTTATTCCACTTGAGGTTTTCTCACATATGTGATGTGTTCTTATATTTCATTTTCATATGTATGGTTGATTATGCTTTGATTAATCTATATGTTTGTATGAATGGCTCATGAATATTAAGTGGAATTGAATGAATGTTTTGAATACTGATTCACCCTATCCCCCTCTCAATCATTTTTATTCGAATAAAAATGTATACAAATAGAAATGCAACTCATATATTAATCAAACCTAACTTAGAGAAGATAAATCCTACTTGACTTCCAATTGTTGATACATTAGATTTTCATGGTCATCACCAAGATGGATCCACTAGACCAAACCAAGGGATTTATTACCAAATTAACATAATTATAGAGGGTTTTAAATCCTTTAGTCAAGAAACACTATTTAATAACCCTAGATATGGCCTATGTTTTTATATTCACAAAGTAGATGACAAGTAAAGTAAATTCTAATCTAGTGCTCACCAAATATTGTGGTACAAAGTGGGGGTAGTAAAAATAAAAATTAGACAAATATAATAGAATCCTAATTAATCTATGTATAGTTAAAATCCTAATATATGGAGAGAGTGATATATTCAAAATCCATTACTTATGCTACTTAATCTACTAAAATAGATGAGTAAAGTTAGAGATACTTACCTTGAAGATAAACCTATCGAGACTCAATCTTTCCCTTGGAAAAAAGTGTTTTATAAGAGGTTGTTGTGGTTTGCAAGGATCACTAATAAAGGCCAAATCATCCAATACTTTTCTACAAGGTGATATTATCCTCCAAGTATAATCCTAAGCAATAATTCCTCAAGTAAAATGGTAGAAGAGTAGATTGTAAAGAAGCATAAATGAATCATTATCTTTGTTCTTTCTCTAAGAAATGACAAAATGAATGTGTATATATAATTGAATATAACCATAAACAATTATAAAATTTTAGTTGATAGGGTCAACCCAATTGACTTTGTGTTTTTATTTGATAAAAATAAGTTAGGTCTTGTTCTACATCAGCCATAGATGACCTAGACCTATAGTGTACTTTTAATAATTAAGATATAGGGTCGATTGGACTGATAGTGTAATGAAAAATATCAAAAGGGATTTTAGGCTTAGGTAGGTGCTAATCAAGTTAGTGAAATGCTTAGAGGAGTGTGTAAGAGAGATGTCAAGGATTAGGGAAGTGTATAAAAGAAGTCTGGATTGATAGTAAGTGGTGGTATAGGGGACAATAATCCTGTGAAGCACTAATGGTCTATCCACCCCTTTCTTGGTGCACCCTTTAAGGCATGCACTTAAAAATATTGAGACTTGATGATTCTTGCAAGAGAAAAAACATCATTAATTTATAAAGTTTGAAAATATTATGCATACAATGTGAACAAGGGTGAAATATGATATATGTAGTGATCTATCTTGTAACTTGAAAAATATAACTCATGGGATTCTCTTTAAATTATTAAGAAATATAATATGACTTCTCCTATGATTGATATGAAAATAGATATGAATAGGGTTGAATAAACTTCTTTTGAAGTTGATTGATTGAGATTTTTAGGTGTTTTCTTGGTATTTTATAAATGATGAATGATAAGGGTTAGACTTGTATTTATACCACACCTTTTGATGAAATCTCATAGTAGGGTTCAATAAGACAAATAGGCTAACCCATATGTTTATATTAATTTTAAATTTGGATGAATTTTGGCAATTTAAAACTATATAAGGATTTGGACACTACCATCAATGATAGTGTCCCTTTTTGTTATGTATCTATGGATATGATATATTAATGTATATGGGTTGATGGATATGTCTACAAGTGGAAAACATCACCATTAGTTAGTTATATGGGTCCAATATATTAGGATAATAGAGTGACTTGTGGAATTAGTGTATTGGATAATGGTCAGCCTACATTGCGATTAGGAGTTTACCCATCCATTTTTAGTTAGATAGAAGTATATATCAAGGAAATGATTATCATTGTAAGGTAAGTAAGTAAGCATTGAGTCTTATAACGTAAGATGATATTTGAGGTTCTCCCCTCAATGTGACATTTTGGAGTTATTATTTCTTAAAGGAGTATTATATGGTGTTGCCCTACCTTAAGGGTATTCTATTTTTGCATATATTGAATATTTGGACATCTTGTTCCACATATATCTATTGTTATTTTTTTATCTACATTATATTATACATTATTTTCAAATATTATAAGTCTGGATCATAGCAAGTCATATCAGAGCTTTTATTTAGGAAATTTGTGTGGAGTGAAACCTTAGTTTTTTAGAATTGTAAATATATTATTATTTGTTGTGAATTTTTTTACATATATTTTAATTGATATGAATAATATTACAAGGAAGTATCAGTAAAATAGAGCTTTTATGGTCATTTTTAGGTGGTTATTCATATTTTAGTTTTTGTAATCATTTCGGCCTATCTTCCAACATTAAAAAAAATGGTGAAATTTTAACTTTTATTGTATCATAACACAGGATAGCTATGGAAAAAATTTATATTTTTTTGATACATTTGGAGTGAGTTATTATTATTTTATGTTTTTTCATATATTCACTCTATAGGCCAAACTTTGTGGAATTTTTTCACAAAAAAATTACTGAAGTTCCACTATCATAAGGAAAAGATACAATAAAAATTTAGGACTATTTTGATTAGTTATGAAAGAGTTATTGAAATTTTAGGGTTTCATAAATCCTAGATTTCTTTGTGGATCATGAAGTTGCAAGTATTTTCAAGGGAGGATGATATTGATGCTAGAGAATGGTGGCTCCTTTTTAAGGAGAATAATACTCAAACAATTTTGTGTCAAACATGCTTATATCTTTCTTTGTTTGGGAATGCACAACATTGGCTTAATTAGTTGAGCTTCATACAAGGTATTCTTCATGGGAAGAAATGGAGTAAAATAAAAAGAGGAAGAAAATAATTATGGTAATGAATAAGAGAATGAAGATGATGAAGAAAAAAATCAGTGAAAAAAAATAATGATAATGAGAAAGAACATGCAAGTGATGATGATGAATCAAACAAAAATAATGATAATGAGGAGAGTATAGGTGGTGCAAAAGGAGAGGTAGAAGATCTCAATGAATAAAAAAAATAATTGGATGATAAGTGTTCAAATAATTTGGCTCCAAGTAAATCCAAGTCTATTTTTCAATTTCATGGATGCATTCAAAATAAGAAGGTGTCCATAAACCCTACCAACAAGTATGAATTCATCAACATGAATGTGGCCAAAAATATACATGTTCAAGCAAATAATATCAAGGAGGTTCAAGTAGATGGTAAGAATATTCTAATGTTTTAAGATTTGAAACTCATTATGAAAAAATGTTTCATATTCAAACTTTTATGCTTTGGATATGGATGATGTGTATATGGTTCTTGTATATCCATGGCTAGAAACTTTGGGAACAATAAATATGAATGTTCATAAAAATTTCATGAAGTTTTGGTATAGGAATATGAAGGTCAATTTATAGGATATGATAATGGGAAAGGCACCGATAATAGTCAAGGTAGATCATGAAGATGAGATTGAAATAGGTGATGAAGAGCATGTGAAAGATTCATATGAAGACATAGATGAATAAATAATACAATAAAATAAAAATACTTCAACTACTCAAGAGATAAAGGAAACACCAAAGCAAAATGTGGAAGAGGTAGAAGAAAAGGTTGATGAGGTTTAGGTATCATAAAAAGTTGAGGTATATATATAGCCACATCATCATGAGAGGAAACAGTCATGGAGACATGTGAGGGAGTGTCATAATAATAGGTACTTTGGATATATAATAAATCAGATTTCCAATAACCATGTATATGCATGGAAGCCAAATAATACCTACTATGGTCATGGATTGAATCAGAGTAGCATAACGAATATGGTACATGGAATCACAAGAGGAATAATTATGCATGAAAACCAAATCAATACAATTATGATCATGAAAAAAATTAGAGAAGTACAATGGAATTTGGAAATAATCTTGGAGATCTATCATCTACTAGGATCACATATAGATGGCTAGATGATTGAGATTAGAGACAAGTGTGCAGTGATTTGAAGCACACTCAGAGTTTGGTTTCTTCCTATGTTTTAGGGATGAAACATGTGAAGGAGGGAAGTATGTTATGTATCTAGGGATATTATATATTAATGTATATGTGTTTATGGAGATGCTAACATGTATCACACATCCCCATTAGTTAGTTAGAGGGGTCTAATCTATTAGGATAATGGAGTAAGTTGTGGAATTAGTGTATTGGCTAATGGTTAGTCTAAATTGGGATTAGGAGTTTACCCATAAATTATTAGTTAGATAGAGGTATTTATAAAGGAGATGATTATCATTGTAAGGGAAGTAAGCATTAAGTCTTCTATTGTAATAAGATATTAGAGGTTGTCCCCTCAAAGTGACATTGTGGAGTTATTCCTTCCTAAAGGAGTATTGTATGGTGTTGCCCTACCTTAAGGGTATTCTATTTTTTCATATATTAAATATTTGTACATCTTGGTCCACCTATATCTATTATGATGTATTGATCTAGAATATATTTTTCATTTCCAAAAGGATAAAAAATTAAAATATATATAAAATTAGTAGCGAAGGATGTTTATCAGGTTTTAAGCTTTAAGTGTAGTATAAGAGACCTAGGTCATCAAAATGATATGGATCGGACTAAGGGATAATCATTAAATCATAGTAAGATGGTGAATGTGAGCCTTTTGATTACATGTAGGTATAAAATTAAAGGGTAGAGCCATAATTAATATTTGTCAAGTGTACAAGACTAAAAATTTATAAATATTTAGTTTTAGTATCTACATATTCAGATAATTAGGTGCAAGTCATGTGGTTCAATATGTGTCAAGTATTAACATTTTCAATTAGTTGTGACCAAATTTATATGTTTACACTTGCCTACTCCGTCTACCCTCCCCATCCACCCCCCATTTTATTATAGTAATTAAATTTATAGAGTAAAGGATAAATAATTGAACATGATTGTGTATAACACATTTTTTCTTTAAGAAGATACTTACATTTGTAAGGAAAAAAAATTAAAAAAACCCTGTAACAACATATACAGTAGTCATTTATCCATTTTGAAATTAGAAAAAATATAAACTTTGAAAATTGAAAAGAGAGTAAGGAAGGAGTAAAATTTTATGGACATGAAACCATTTTTTTAAACCTATAACTAATTATGGATAGCTATTTATATTTTTTTAAACAATTTGAGACTTTGAACTAATAACAGATTTGAAATTGATCAAGTCCCAATTTTGAATAAGTAATAAATCACTTAATTTGAATAGATGCATTATTCCAACTCTCATTAATGGGTAATAACACCTAATATACTAATATAAGCATATGGAACCATAATGGGTTTTCTAGAAGTGATGCCAAGACCATTGAGTGTCACTGGACTTGAATATACATCACCTACAATAGAAAGTGAAACCACTTAATGGGTTCACTATAAGTAATTCCGTGTCCATTGAACATAATTGAACCTCTTTAAAAAAAAATTATTCAAACCACTTCATATAGATCTAAATTATATATTTTCATGATCAAAAGAGATTGAATAATATTAATTCCCCCATCATGACCATATTTCTCATTGATTTGAATTATAATGAATATTTTATTTTGAACTTTGACATTTGAAATTATGCATAAATAAGCATCATGCCTTTGAAATTTTTAAATAAAAACTTTGATCTTTGAAAAATGTCCATGAAAAAACATCATGCCTTTGAATTTTGAATTTTTTTTAAAATGGTATTTAATGTTGTGCATTTATATGCTCAAATGTAGCTTTACTTACAACTTGTAAACTTGATCTTGTAATTTTTATGCATGTTCCCATGCCTGTGCCTTAAAGTGTTCATGAATATATACTTTGAGTATTTTGAAATTTAGTGAATATGCATGTCATATGGCCCCAAAATATGTAACAACATGCCAATATATGTCATATACTTGATTTTATAATTACTCCAAATATTTGAAAACCTATAATACATTATAGGATCTGATTTTTCATTACTTTGAATCTTATAAATCTTGTACTCTTTTATAAAATATTATTTTACATTATTTTTTATTTGATGAAAACATGTTCTATGTATTTTTAAAACTATACTTTGTACCAAATATTATTTTTATGTTCATGGAGGCTTGAATCTCTAATACAATCCCACTTTGATGCCCCCTTTTTTGAGATGATGGATGTAGAATTCAACTCACTCATCTCAAAATAATATTTAATGGTATTATGTGATAAGGAGATAATCATGTGTAATAATTTAATCATGGTAATGTAATTGTCATTTAAATCATGTATGTAACATATTAAATTAAAGGAATGCAAGTACCATTTATAGATAGATTTATAAATTAATCATGTGGTAAAGTAACCATCTTTGAAGTAGACCACACAATAAAAATTTATGATAGAGATCATGGCACCACTAATCAATCTTAATAAATAAAAAACATGATGTCACACAATGTCATATAATAAGTCTAAGGGTTACATATAATATAAATGAAGATGTTGAACCAAGTAAGGTCAAGGCCACATACAAATGACATTAATAATGTCGTAAATAAGAGACATGTTTAAATGTCACACAAAACATAGGGCCTAAGTCCACAGGAAATGGGTATGTTCAAAATTTTCACATACCAATAAAAAATCATAGATATGTTCAAGAAATTATTTCACACAAATGCATTCCATCCACAATAAGAAATCAATTTCTATCCTCTCATGTAAGAAATTAAGAAGCATAAAAGGAGCATAGAACAAGTGAGAAATAGTTTATTCCATCCATATGTATCAAATTCATATTATATCAAATTATCATAGCATAATGGAATATATGTGTGATTAGCAAGACACAATACACTTGTAAGATATGTAGCTTAATATTTCATTTTAGGTCATATATAAATATAGCCTAATATGGTGTAACTTGTAGATGAATATTCCCCTAACATAGGCATGGCCATTGGGTATAAGGGATTCTAATATCTACGAATGCATACATAATGTATATCCTAAATCACACTCATAAACCTCATGAAATGCATGTGTGTATAGATAATTATATGATAATTACAAAATCTATGATAAATAACATATGAAAAGAAGTAAATTAGCATCTCAAGTCATGATCAGGTCTTGATTTTTTATTTTTTGGAAGTATTTAGAATGTTTCTTTTTTGGATTTTTATAATATTTAATTTTTTTTATATTTTTGAAATATTTCATTTCTATGATTTTTTGAGAATATGAAATATTAAGTAGAAAATGATTCAAAAATATAATAATGGTAAGGATTCAAATAATCTAGAACATGTGTCAAATCATAGTGTGACGAGTGTCATCTAACTCTTCATTTAACCAATATGTAATTGGTGTTTTATCAACTAGGGCTGGTGTCCAAAACTATCTGCAATAAGGTATGAGATGGTAGATCTAGAAGTCTTATTATGGGGGTGTTTGTTGATCCTATTCTAATTTTGACTAAAGAAAGGAATACATCCTAAATTACTTGATTCACACTTTGCTTAAAAAAAGAAAGAAATCAAATCAATCCACTCTTTTTCTGAAAGTAAAAGATCACACTCCTATTTTACATTTACATGGAAAGTAAATTCACACTCCTACTTATGAAAGGAAATTTGCTTCACACTTCTATAGTAAAATAAAAGATACTTTGCGTAGAAAATAAATGAAATAAGAAAATGCTCTTTTTAAACTATGAATTTGTTTTGATATTTTTTATAAATAAATACAAATAGTAACAAGATTCTAAATAATAAAATAGAACATAAATACCGTACACAGTTCTTGGTTCTAAGGAGAGTGGGCCCTTGCTCCTCTTAGACTTAGAAATAAAGATCAGTGCTAGAAACTTGAAGTATTAATTCATAGAAATGAAATGATTACAATATGGCTAAAACTTGTATGCTTGAATAATATCTAATTCTTGATTTTCCCTTCTCTATATCCTCTATGCCTTTTCTAAAATATCTATATATTTTTTTCATAGTCGAAAGTCTTACACTTTATACTAATATAATTAACTCAAAATAGAATGCAAAGAAATTGGATTATTTAGTCGATCCATTCTTCCAAAGATAAGAGATTGGATTCCCAAGAGATCCAATTATTCTGATGAAGTAAATATCCTATCCTATAATAGTCCTAAAATCTAATTATATACAAATTTATCAAAAGCAAGTCCTTAAAAATAGCAGGTGGTTATTTTACTTATTTGATTCTAGCTAGAATGGTTATTCCCTATCCTATCTGGTCTCCAACTTCCTGTTGTCCTTAAAAAATTCTCGGTACTGACCCTACAGAGTTCATAGAAATGAGCTTGTAGAGTCCATAGAAATGAGCCTGTAGAGTCTGTAGAAATAAGCCTACATAGTCCATAGAAACAAGCCTGCAGAGTCTATAGAAACAAGCCTACAAAGTCCGTAGTTCTGTTGGATGGAGATTAAAATGGAATGTTCACTGTACATCACCTGTGTCTTGTTCCTGGGCATTCTTCACACAAAATATCACTAAAACATGCTATATATTAGACATTAATGACAAAGTAAAGATTCAGCATTTGGTTTAATATAAACAAGAAAAATATTTATTTTCCATGTAATAACTATCTAAGAATCTAAGATTTGTATAATATAATATCCTTGAAGAGATGATTTGAAGGAAATAACATGTCAATAATGAGCCATATTTTGAGCTCATCATCTCCCCCAAGCTTCACCTTTTGCAATTCCCATTTTAAACATTTATCGGCATTCATAGCTCTGGCTTCTACTTTCTACACTCTAACTCAAATCATATTCATCAAATTTATTTGTTATATGTTTATCTAAATTGTTGGTAAATCCCTGATGTGTTTGAATCATTTGTTTCCATATACTGAAAAACTTTTTTGATTGTGGAGCCCAACTCTACCATCCTGGAATATGTATGATCAGTAAAGGGGGTATATATCTCATGCCAATCCATATCTGTTCTCCCCCAAAGTTGATTACCTCTATTAAAATTTTTAGAATTAAGGATGCTTTCCTCATACTCCATCTTAAGTTATTTGGGGACATGACTTCTTGCCTTTTAAGAGGCACTAAAATTTGGTCCCATCTATTTACACTTGCAGCCATTATTGAATCAAAATTATGTCTTGAAAATAGATCAAAAGAAATAGTACAATCATATAGAGCTTGTAAATAAAGTGTTTTAACCTCATCATTTAACAAAGCATAGTTAAAATTCTATTTGATCAATCTGGGAATAGGAAAGGCTGGTCTAACACATAATCTTGTAGTCTTAACATGATTTGTATAGTCCTCAAATCTACCTTACCATGCTATCTAATTTTTGAATGTAGAATGTAATGCTCTCAATTGAACTTCTCCTACATGAAGATTTATCAAAAACTTATTGTGTTCATGATCTCCTAGAATCAAGTCATGCAAATAAAATTCACAAAGCAAATCCTGTTGATTAGGTTCATCACTATAGAAAATTTCCAAAAATGTTGTTGGCTGCAAAAGTTTATAAGGAAGATGACAGGAGATTCGTAGAAGCTACCATCTATAAAATTGTTCAAATAAAAATAGACTATATGCGGGAGAAGGATTCCTACATGCCAATAGAGTTTCTCTTAATTTGCATGCATCTTGCAAATCTTCTTCTAACTCTTAGACTTTAGCCTCTAATCCTTTCTATTCATTTTCCAAGAGTTTGTTTGAAGAAGTTGCATCTTTGTTTTTCTATTTAACTACAGAATATTCTTCTTCAATTTGATGTAGTATTTGCAAGGGAAGAATACCTGGATCACTTTTTTGACAACCATGGTCAACACATATTTTGGGGGGAGAAAGTGCAACAGTAGGTGCTTCAGAAAAATTCACCAAATCCTGTAATATCTTATTTGCCTTCTTCAAACTTTCTACATATAGCCAAAGATCAATGTGTTCATCTTCATGTTCTTTTATTATTTCCATTAACCTGTGAATTTTTGCAGCATGATCAGTAGATACTATATCTAATTTTTGTACCAAAGATGAGTTGAGATGGTCCTTTTATTGTAATTGATTGATCAAGGTAGAAATGTCAGCTATTTATTGTTGTTTAAGAGCCTGAGCTTGAGAAAGCTACAAAGTTAGCTACATAGTAGGATCATTTAGATTTGATGATTTGCCTTTCTCATTGGTACATATAGTTTTCCCTTTATCCATTGTAGTTTCAACTAGAACATGTGGTTGTTATGCCATACTTAATTCCTCTGCCATGTGTGGATCTTCCTCTAGATTTGGCTCCTCCATTATGATTGGAGAGTTCCTTTCAAAAGGATTTTCTTTAATATCTATAGGTGCAAGAATATTCTGATGTATGGGGGAATGAGACACCATTTTAAGACTATCTAAAATATCTACAATTTCTTATTCATCTTCTTCTATTAAAATGAGCCTTCTCCTTCTTTTAGTTACTCTTTGAGCTACACTTGGTTGATTTTCCTTCTCAACCACCAAACCCTTGGTCTTCTCAAGTTCTGTAGAAACCTTCTATCTCAATTTTCTTCTTCTTGTCAAAGGAATTGATTATACTATAGACTCATTAGGTTCTTGTGGAGACCTTGAAATTTTAGGGTTTTGAGACCTTTTGATTCTTCTTGAAGAAGAAGGGATTTCTGTGGAGATTACAGTTTGAGATTATTTTCTTTGTGTTGTATTCTCAACTGATGGGGTAGGTGGAGATGAGTGTTCCTATGGTACATTTGGGGTTTCTTGTGCTATACTAAATTCCTCCTAGACCTCTTGACCTTGCTGAAGGAAATGATGTTGGATAATAAGCTAAATAAGGCCATGATGCCTAAGAGCAGCAGTAGGGGTTGTAGACATAACTTACAGAGCACCATAAAAGAAATATGGGAGGTTAATTTTGTACTAAGGGTTTTGTCTCCCATGCTTAAAATGTATTAACATTTTCATGGCATCTCCCCCTAAAAGACTGTGTTGTCCTTCACAAATGATATATTTAAGTACCCACTTGGCTACAGATTTCCAAGGTTCAAGAAGTGAATTCCTTTTAATCCCTTTTGATTTTCCCTTGGAATCTACTAGACATGAAGTTCCAGTCTACTTATTACCATTAAATTGACTGATTAAATCACTAAATCAAACTCTACCTGTAGCTCTCATTCCTTCTTCTGGAACTTGTATAATTTGGCTTATGATTTGAGTTGTAACAGGAATAACAATGCCTTTCACAATTGAAAATTTAGGGGTGAGATTGGTAATAAATTCACTTACCATTGTTTCATCGAAACCCTAGAGCTTTTCAATGAAAGGTAGCTAACCATTGGTTCTGAACACTACTATAGAAGCTTTGTCTTTATAAAACTTTGCTAGATCCTTCGACTCTGATCTTGTCTTCTATCCCATTGTTATGTGGAGTTATAGTTAGCTCGGTTCCTTTAACTTCAATTAAGGTGTAGACCAGTCTTTTGTTGAAGTCAGTAGACAAAAGGCTCTAAGTATCAGTTTTTGTTGTAGTTCTTAGAAAGAAAATAGTTCATTTGAAATGCTACAGCTGCATGAGTTCATAGTGATGTGATACAGTTAGGTGTTACACATTTCTACAGAGTGTGCCAACCATTTGATCTCATCAATACAAGTCATGTGAAATGATGATGTGTCATATTGATAGTGATAGTGATTCATTATTTCATTTAAAAACCACTTTTATGATGTCCCATCATTATGGTGCTTGATGACTCAGTTGATGATATCAAAGCTGCACACTTATCCATGCACCTTTGGCAGCTTCATTGCATGATTTTTCATTATGGCATGTGTCATTCTATTTCAAAAGATTCAAATCTAGGTCATCTCAGAAGAATAAGATCTTAATCAAATCAAAGATAATTAGTTAACTAAACATAGACAAATGAAATATATGTCATACTTACTTTAACCTTAGACGTTATCCTTTGCTCGCCACGTGTCCTACATGAATAGGTTTGCATGGATTAGTTTATTGCATGGAGACCAAACATAGTGTTATGATGAGATTTGCTTATAAATTTTGGTTTTTTCCCCTTGGCCAGCCATTGCTAGTTTTCTATCCAAAGCCCTTTTTGCAATGCATAGCCAGCCAGCAAGCTAGTTTTCTGGGCATGCATTGTCAATAGCATCCCAGAAGTATTTTCACTATTGATTGTTTTTTAAAAATTATCAAGGAGCATTTTTATTGAAAGAAGCAAAGCTTTCTAGAATAGCTACTTGATCCCTTACTTTTTGAATAAATTTGTCTTTATTGAGAGGTTTTTGATAGAGCTTCAACCTATGTCCATTGACTAATAGAGCTCTTCTACTGTCATCAATAGGTATCAGCTTAATAGAACCATTTTCATAGACCTCTTTAATCTCATAAGGTCCCAACCATCTTGTTTGTAGTTTTCCTTTGAACTATTGAAATTTAGAATCAAACAACAGTTCCCAATCTCTTTTTTAAAACTTCCATTACTTGATTTGTGTATCATGCCAAAATTTTCATTGATGTTGTACTAGTTTAGTTCTTTGTAGTGCTTCCGTCCTCATTTCATCAAGTTGATTAAGCTATAGGAGTCTTGCTTTCTGTATTTCTTCTAACTCAATTCCTACTTCTACAACTATATTCAAAGTTTGTAATTCAAATTCAATAGAGAATAAAGGTTTCTTACCATAAACCAATTCATAAAGTGAAAATCTAGTTATTGTTTTCCAAGTAGTATTATAGGCCCAAACAACTTTTGGTTCCTTATTTGCCCAATCCTTTATACTAGAATTAACAACCTTAGTTAAAATGGTTTCCAGCTCTCTGTTGGTGACTTCAACTTGTCTATTTGCTTGTGGATGGTAGGGAGATGTTTTTTTGTTCTGAGTTTGATACACTTGCATAAAATTCTTTATCATGTTTGACATGAAATGCAGTCCTTGATCTGAGACTATCTCTCTTCGAGCACCAAATCTTTGCATGATTTTGAAATATAATAAATTAGCTACCATCTCCTCTCTTGCATGAGTTAATGCTTCCACTTCTGCCCACTTAGTCACGTAGTTTGTACAAACTAGAAGATATTCTTTTCCTCTGGAAAGAGGATCCACTAGACCAATAAAATCAATTCCCCATTTCTCAATTGGTTTTAAAACTAATTGAGGATGAGGGTGTAGGGGCATCTCTGTTAAAAGAGTAGGCTATCCAATTCGTTGACAAGCATCACAGTGTTTGACATATCATTTTACTTGCTGATGAAGATGAGGCCAATAATATCCTACTCCTAGGATTTTATTTATGGTTCTTTGAGATAAGTAATGGCCTCCTCTTGGTTCATCATGACAAGATCTGATGATATCATAAGCATCACCATTTATCACACACCTGCAAAACACATGATTAGGTATGAGTTTCAATAATATTCCATTATTCCATTTAAAAGAAGAACTTTCTTTGATTAAATGCTTTTTTTCTTTTCATGAAAAGTGTAGAGGAAACTTCCCTATGGCAAGGTAATTGGCTATATCAACAAACCATGGAGATTGTGCTGACATAGAAAATAATTGTTCATCTAGAAAGTCATCCTCCACTGGTTCTTCTTCACCTGTAGTGTTGATTCTTGACAAGAAATCAACAACCACATTAGACTTCCCTAGTTTGTCTATAATAGTAACATCAAATTATTGTAAGATCAATAGAAATATAATAATCCTACCTCCTAAAATTGGTTTGTTGGTAAGATATCTAATAGTTGAATGGTCTATATAGATAAATACCTTGTAGCCTATTATGTAGTGTCTGAATTTGTTGATTGCATAAATTATAGCTAAAAATTCCTTCTCAGTTGTGGTGTAATTTCTTTCAGTAGGTGTCATGTTTTTTCTAATATAATATATAGCATACATGTTACCTTCTTCATCCTTTTGTCTAAGAACTATTCCTAGTGGTGTATTGGAAGCATTTGTATATATATATATATATAATGGCTTATTCTAATTTGGTCCTCTTAATACTAGAGCAGTAATAAGTTTAGCTTTGATGGTTTTAAAGGCCTGCTAGCAACTATCACTCCATTTGAATGTACTATCTTTTGTAAGCAAGGCAAACATAGGGGTAACTATTTGGCTAAAATTATCTATGAAGCATCTGTAGTAACCAACATGTCCTAAAAAACTCTTAACTTCAGTTTGTGTTTGTGGAATGGGAAAATTGGAAATTATTTCAATTTTCTTTAGATCTACCTAAATGCCTTTTGCAAAAATATGATGTCCTAGGACTATTCCTTCATCCATCATCAACAAACATTTCTCATTGCTCAAAGATAATTGATGTTCCTCACATTTGATCAATACTCTTTCCAAATTGGTAAGATATTATTCATAAGTTTCACCATAAATAGTGAAATCATCCATATATACCTCAACACAATCATTTGTAAGGTCAGAGAAGATTGCCATAACTACTCTTTGGAAGGTTGTTGGAGCATTATAGAGTCTAAATGGAAGTACTCGGTAAGAAAAAGTTCACCAAGGGTAGGTAAATGTGGTTTTATCTTGATCCTTAGCTACTACCCTTATCTGGTTATACCCACTAAACCCATCCAGGGAAGAAAAATATTTCTTTCCTACCAAGTTATCAAGAACTTGATCAATAAAAGGTAAAGGAAAATAATCTCTTAATGTTGCCATGTTCAGTTCTCGATAATCCACACATACTCTTAACTTTATATTTTTCTTAGGCACAATTACCAGAGGTGACACCCACTAGCTATCTGAGATGGGGTAAATAAATCCAACTTCCAGCAACTTTTGGATTTCTACTTTGACTATTTCCTTTAATGCTAGGTTTATTCTTCTTTATGGTTGTCTGATCGATTTGACAGATTCTATGTAAATGTGATGAGTGCATATGTTGGGGTGAATTCCTTTCATGTCAATATAATCCCAAGAAAAATCCTTGGTATGTCTTTCCAACACTTTAAAGAGTTGATCTTCCTTTTCATTTGTTAACCAACTATTGATGTTCAAAATTTTTCCAAGTAATACCATGATTGGTTTTGTACCTAGGTAGTTGGATTCTATTTGCTTAAACTCACTAATTAATGAGTTTAGAGGACATAGATGATGAAGTATCTTATGAAACATAGTTACATTATCAACAAACTCTTTTCTAGGAGGAATTAGTCTTGTTAAGGAATAATGAAATGCATCTAAGAAATGAGTTTGTTGTTTTTCTACCAATTTCCACACACTTTCATGAATCAGTCTATGATCATATGATGAAGTACTAGCAAAGAAGAAGTGGAAGTTTCAGAATTTTCTATCTGACACAAGAATCCTAAATTAAGGTAGTCCGTAGCTTTTAGACTAGCAGAGTCCATAGTTTCTAGACTGGCATAGTTTGTAGTTTCTAGACTGGCAGAGTCCGTAGTTTTTAGACTGGCACAGTCCATAAATTTTGGGTATATGTCTCCATTCAATTATTTCAAGTGTTTTTTAATTTTGATCATGGCTAAAGAGGAAATATTATTTAATGTGTTTTCTGATTCATCCACCCAAAGTTCTTATATGTAATTTATTGATGGTTTTGTAGGAGGATACAAGGAAATGCATTTGGATTTCAACCCATTAGAAATGGTCATGTCTCCTGACCTACAATCAATCAATGTTGCTATAGTGGCCAACCATGGTCTACCTAGGATTATAAGATATCTGAGATTCTTTGCTTTGGGTTGCAAGACCATGAAATCTACTAGATATTCCCAAGATTCTATTATACTTCAACATTTTCCATCATTCCCTCTAGTTTCGTTACCGACTGGTCTGCCATTTAAAGAATGGTATTTGTAGGTTGCATTTTCATAAGAGACAATGCATGGAGAGTATTATTTGTCATGACATTGATTACTACTCCAAAATCTACCAAGGTGTTAGGAATTTCTTTTCCTCCAATTGTGACGGTGATCACCAGGCTTCTCGGATCTGCATATTCTAGAACTAATAGTTTTCCTGCTAATAAATTAGCAACTTTTCCATCAACATGAATGGTTCCAAGATATTTTACCTTCCTCCCAGTTGTCTTAATATAGAGGTTTTTGATGATCTTATTTAATTCAAGTATATCCCTAATATCTTGTAGAAGGGGTACCTCAATATTGATCTTTTGCAACTCATGGACCATGTTTGAGTCTGGTTTGATATCAGTTCCTCTTAATCTTTCAGGAAAAGGAACTACTAGTGTAGTAATGTTTCCTTTGTTTACTTCAGGGCTCCTTTTGATTTTAGCTTCTCTAGTGCTTAATTGAGATGATTCTATTTTTTCATTTTCATCAGGTATCTCAAAAATGATTACTGGTAGTTTTTTTATAGTTTTTCCTAATCTCAAATGTATGTCTGAACACTCAATAGCTCCCACATTGATTGTTTCTTCCTGTTCATTAACATAAATAGGTGTTGGTTATTTATTTTTTAGATTTGCTATTGGTTTTGTAGGCATTGAGGGTTGATTTTTTTGTCCTTGTTACTGAATAATTGGGGGTGGCATAATGGTTTGTTGTTGAAGTGGTCTTCTTAGTTGGGTGAATTGTGACTGTGGGTTCCACTGTTGATTCCATTTTTTATATGGATGTGGCATCTAATGCTGCTATGGTACCCATTGTTGCTATGGCTGTGGCACCATCCATGGAGGTGTTGGCATCCAATATTGTCCTACCCATGGATTTTGAATTGATGGAATTTGGGATTGATTCCAAAATGGTGAATGGACTGGAACAGTCCATGGTGCCATCCATGGATTAACTAGATTTCTTGCATTGAACTGTCCTTGAGCTTAGTTTTGTGGGGCAAAGTTTTGACTCTAGATATAATTTACTTCTTCAGTGGACTGGACTTATGTTTTCATTTGATTCTTTAAAATAGGTAGAAGGGTGCAATATTTGGTATCATGATATATTGCATCACAGATCCCACATGATGAAATATTAGTTCTATCTAGAGGGCAGTCTCTGAGAGGGTGTTTCTATTTTCACTTAGGACAGTAGATTGCTAAAGGCTCTGTTGCATTTGCCTTAGCTTGAATGCCATCTAGAGTACTATTTTGTGTAACCAAAATATATGTTTTAAGATTAACAAATTATTCCAATAATTTACCCATTTTATTAGATTTCCCCAACTTTCCTTTCCTAAGTCCAAGTTTTGTTTGAGAGTAACTGGTATAAAGCTTAGAAATCTAATCAAAATCTAACTTATTTATGTCTCCTCTACCCATCAGATTTAAGGTATCTCTAGTGTCTTCATCCAATCCTTTCAAGAAAACCAATTTCTGAACATCTTCAATGAGTGGATAATTGCTTCTTTTATGAGTGAACATAAATCTATCCAAATAATCCTCTAAAGATTCATCCTCATTTTGTTTGATTTTGAAGAAATCCTCTTTTCTTTCTTGCACTCGACAGTAATCTTGGTATTTATTCAAGAATTCTATTTCCATGTCATCCCATGTTCTAATAGAGTTACGAGGTAAACCCATGAACCATCTCATAGATGCATCTTTAAGTGTAGAAGGAAATAGTTTTAATTTATGGCTATCAGTTTTGTAATCATAGGTTTGACATAGCACCTTAAATTCAAATAGGAATTGATCAGGATCTTCTATAGATCATCCCCAAAAATTTGGCAGATTAGTTGGTGAGATATTTTTCATGGGGTTTTGATCATTAGGATCTGCAACAATAGGAAAGGAGAAAGTTCTTCTTAGTTATGTGAATTGTTGATTTTGTTGGAGAGCCATTTCTTCTTCTAATGATATTTCAAAATTAGGATGATCTTCCCACTAAATGTTTGTGGTCTCAGTTATAGGTTGTTCTAAGTTCTCAAAATGTTCTTCAACTATGGATCTTTGAAATGCTTCTTCTAAGTCTTTGGCAATTTATAAATAATGTCTTCTTGCAAGAGATTGATCTTGTGGAATTTGTCCTATGGGGCTTACATGTGGTAATGACCTGGTTCCTATCCTAGTTTTAGAAGATTCTTTCAAAGATGTTTCACTTGTATCTTCTGGTTCACTATTCAGAGATATTGAAGGAGTGTCCACATGTGTCTTTGGTGGAAACTTTAGAATAAATTGTCCTTTAGAATCTCTAGGATGGTACATCAATTTATTGACTATTTTTGGATTTTTTATGATTTTTACAAATTTTTTTACTCTAGATCAATAATGATTACCTTACTAACACCTTGTGTCCCCGGCAATGTTGCCAAAAATGACGAGTGTCATCTAATATGCAATTGGTGTCTTATCAACCAAGGCTGGTGTCTAAAGTTATCTACAATAAGGTATGAGATGGTAGATCAAGAAGTCTAATTATGGGGGTGTTTGTTGATCTTATTCTAATTTTGACTAAAGAAAGGAATACATCTTAACTTACTTGATTCACACTTTGATAAAAAAAAAAAAAGAAATCAAATCAATCCACTCTTTTGCTAAAAGTAAAATATCACACTCCTATTTTACGTTTGCATGGAAAGTAAATTCACACTCCTACTTACGAAAGGAAATTTGCTTCACACTTCTGCTATAAAAGAAAAGATACTTTGCATAGAAAAGAAATGAAATAATAAAATGCTCTTTTTAAACTATGAATTTGTTTTGATATTTTTTAATAAATAAATACAAATAGTAACAAGATTCTAACTAATTAAAAAAACATAAATACCATACACAGTTCCTGGCTCCAAGGAGAGTGGGCCCTTGCTCCTCTCGGACACAGGAACAAAGATTAATCAGTGCTAGAAACTTGAAGTATTAATTCATAAAAATGAAATGATTACAATATGGTTGAAACTTGTATGCTTGAATAATATCTGATTCTTGATTTTTTCTTCTCTATATCCTCTATTCCTTTTCTAATATATATATATATATATATATATATATATATATATTTCATAGTCAAAAGTCTTACACTTTATACTAATATAATTAACTCAAAATAAGATGCAAAGAAATAGGATTCTTTGGTCGATCCATTCTTCCAAAGATAGGAGATTTGATTCCCAAGAGATCAAATTATTATGATGAAGTAAATATCCTATCTTATAATAGTCATACAATTTGATTATATACAAATTTATCAAAAGCAAGTCCTTCAAAATAGCAGGTAGTTATTTTCCTTATTTGATTCCAGCTGGAATGGTTCTTCCCTATCCTATATGGTCTCTAGCTTCCCATTGTCCTTAAAGAATTCTCAGTACTGACCCTAAGAAGTCCATAGAAATGAGCTTGTGAAGTCTATAGAAATGAGCCTGTGGAGTCCATATAAATAAGCCTATAGAGTCCATAGAAACAAGCATGCAGAGTCCATAGAAACAACCCTACAGAGTTTGTAGTTCTGCTAGATGGAGATTAAAATAGAATGTTCACTATACATCACCTGTGTCTTCTTCCTGGGCATTATTCACACAAAAGATCACTAAACATGTTATATATTAGACATTAATGACAAAGTAAAGATTCAGTCTTTGGTTTAATATAAACAAGACAAATATCTATTTTCCATGTAATAGCTATCTAAGAATCTATGATTTGTATAAGATAATATCCTTCAAGAGATGATTTGAAGGAAATAACATGTCAATAATGAGCCATATTTTGATCTCATCATAGTGTACACAAGATGTGATAGCATGGTAATGTGGAGAAAGTGAAAATAAGTAATGTTCCCCACATGTATATATGTGTCATAATATTATAGCTCAATATTGTATGTGGAGATAATAATGTGTGCCCCTAATGGGAAAGAATCAATGTATTTTCATGTAGTATGTATTCATGTAAGTTCAAAGTATATGTGAATAGTGGACATTAAATAATTATCAAGTATACTACTAAAAAATATGTTCATTTTAGGATTAATGTTATGAATATTCACATTTAAATAGGCTAATAAAAATGCAAAGAAAGGATGGAACAAATACAAGGGATTTAAGAATAGAGAGAAGGATGAGTAGGTATGTGGAAGCTATCCACATTGAGAAGTATGGTAGTTTAACCAATGACTTAGTCCAAAGGTTTTTCCCATTGGATTATTCCATATTGTATGTAATAATTGGATAAATTTTGTGTTAATCCTGTAATTATGATGGGATGACAATGTTTAAGTCATGTGTTGTCAAGACTATGGTACCAATATTCTTCATAAAAATAACTAGGATCATAGTATTCTTCTTGGTCTTATAATTATGGAATGTCACTCTAATCATTATTTGTGTCTATATATGAAAATCAAACTACACCATGGTGTGATATTGAATGTTCCAATGTCTTTTGCATTTATAAATGTGTAGTATCATGTGTTTTTGCCATGATTATATTAGTTATATTTACTATAATGATAGTTGAATAAGTATTTTATTTTCACTTCTCATTTTCTATGTATGCATATATTCTTGATATTTTAACCATTAACTTCATGCTCAAAGGTGATAGAGTCATAATTTTTTACCATTATTTCTCATACTACTCTCATCCATGATTTCCCCAATTTCTCATTGCATTGATCCAAGATAGGGTTAATGTGAAATATAACAGAATATTTTTTTAACCTAATTGTGCCTAAGAACTCAATTGATCCAATAAAATATTGAGGCCCAATAATACTACCAAAATTTGCTTGGCATACCCTATATATTGAAGAAGTGTTATGCTACATATATTAGTCTCATACAAATAAACAATCTTAAATTTAGTAGATTTCTTGACATCAATGTGAAGAGTAAGAATCAAAGGAATGATATATGAAAATATAATTATTTACTTATTTTTGAAACATATTATCCTTATTTGATATGTCCTATTTTTAATGGCCATTACAATAAACCCTTTTGCAGATCATCTTACTTAATTTTAGTTTGCTATTGTAACTTCTAATTTTTTGTTTGCTCTTGTAATGAATGCTCTTTTTTTATTTTTTCTTTGTATTTTCTCTTTATGTAACCTTTTTTATTCATCATGTTATCTTTGTATCTTGATTGTTCTAGTTTTTCCACTTGTAAATGTTAATTTTTCATCCACTTATTTGATAACCTATCATGTTCACATTGTGCCATTTGTAGTTTTTGTTGTTTGACGTGTTTCTTTTGTTTAAATTTTAATTTTTATTGAGGTGTTGTGATATTAATTATAATAATATTAATCTTTATAGCATGAAAAATCTTGTCTTCAAGTGATGTAACCCTTAGACATAAAGCTTTATTTTTTTTTGCTATTGTTGTGAACTAATATTGTAGCAAGTATGAACATTATGATTATGTTAATTTTATTGAATTATAACTTTTATTTTATCCATGGAATATTGATCCTCCACTATAATTTTTATTATTCCCTTTTAATTATAGATTATTCATATCAATATGTTCCAAATCCCACATATGTGATTAAATTATAAGATAAGTATTCTTCTAGATTGATAGAATTGAAATTTAATGTATGAAACTTTCCATCTTTTAGATTTTTCATATCATTCCATCACTATTATACCAATATGTAATTATGCAATTAGTATATTCAAAATTAGTGAGAAGAGGTAGATCTATAATTTTCTCCTCTTATTTTATAATAACTAGTAATGATTATTGTGTATCTTATTGAATGTTTATTATTATTTATTTGTCATTTTATCTCATTGACTCGCCTATCTCATATGTATGTAATTGATCAAGTGAGATTGTTTATGCCAGTGGTATAATATAAACATCCTCATATTTTTACTGAGACACTTTTACATATCTGAAAGTGGTATCATCTCTTGGGAGATTATATTTTTATATATCATGTATAAATTTGATACATCTATGGATTATAAAATCTAAAATTTCCATGACATTAATCCAAAGTATCCCTAAAATTAAATTATAATGTAATTATTTCGGTATGACTTGAAAAATAGAATGTAATACTTTGGTACCTAGTAAAAATTCAATGTGATAGCTCCCAGTGTTTGACAAGGATTAATATCAAGTATCTTGATATTATGTTATTCTTTATGAATTTTTTTCATAATGATACCTAGTATTTTTGAGACAATAAAACATTAAATACTCACTCTTTACATGCTTGATAATATTTCCATGTATTTGATCTTGAATAAATGGTGGAAGATATTTATCTATGAGATACTTAGAAGGTAATTCTTAATTATTGAAGGTGATTACCTTGTTGACATCCTTGATTATATTCATTATAATAATAAAATGATATTGGTTTTGTGTCACTAGGGAGAGTTGTATCATGCAAAGATTCACATAATATGTCTTTATAAACTATTGATATTTTTAATAGCCCCAAGATATAAATTTTAGTATGGGTGTTCATAAGTTAAATTATAATATTATAACCTCTAAATTGATATTATTTCCTTATGAGAGGTGGAGGGGGTTGAAGAGTAACATTTTGGCCACCTTCATTATGATATGGTGGGTGGGGTATCCACCCTTGTCTAGTGTTGATAGCATGTACAATGGAGCCTAATATGAGCCTTGGGTGAATAATAAAAATAGGATGATGATTAAGATAACATTTAAGCATAGGATAAGGATGAATAAATTGAGTCATAAATTCTTGTTGGCACCTAGTTATGACAAGTAATAACTTGGATTGGATATTGGAACAATAAGAATTTTGGAAGGTTTGATTTTTCATATTATGTATTGTATCCTTTTTATGATATTTGGATTTAAATAATGTACATATATAATTAATCTAAATAACCATTTTAAAAGTGAGATTGAAATAAATGTTGAATTTTAAAATACGTAAGTAAAATGCATTCATTATTACCATGATTTAAATTTAAAACTTTGAAATTATGCCACAAGGATTAAGGGTGAAACTATTTAAGGTGTGTTTTATTTCTAAGATCTTAGGTACACTAATACAAATCATAAAATATTTATCATGACCACAAGCACATGTATACATATAAAACTATTCATTACATTTTTGACAATGTTTATTCTTGACATCCTTACCCTACTTGGCTTATTCACAATTTTGCTAACTCTAAATTTATATGAGAGATTTAAATGTATTGAAAAAATATAAAATAAAATACAAACATTCATATTTAAACACCATTAATTTATATTCAACCTAAAGGCACCTATCAGATCTTTTATAGCAATTTGTATCTTTCTAAGATAGGGCCACTCTAGGTTAGATAGGGACACACTATGGCCTTATCCCTTATGCTCTAATTGATAATTTTTAAAATTGAGAAATTTCACAATGTCTCTCCCACACATTTTGTAAATATAGGTAGTGAAATTATTCTAAATATTTCCCTATAAAATCACATCAAGGCATTCACTCGAAACCCCCTAGCAAGTTTATTTCAAATTTATACACACTATTAAAAAGAGTAATATTTCTTCCAATTCTAATTCTATAGATTTCTAATACTCATAGGCCAAGTTTTAATATTGTTTATTTTATGTCAAGGGCATCCATTTTAAATTATTTCAATAAATATTCTTATTATCTATTGTTGATAAATAATAAAAATAGGATGATGATTAAGATAATATTGAGGCCTAGGATAATGATGAACAAACTGAGTCATACATTCTTTTTGGCACCTAGTTGTGACAAGTAATAACTTAGATTGGATGTTGGAACAATAAGAATTTTGGAAGGTTTTAATTTTCATATTATGTATTGTATCTTTTTTATGATATTTGGATTTCAATAATGTGCATAATAAGGAATCCAAATAATCATTTGAAAAGTGAGATTGAAAGAAATAGAGGATTTTAAAATACATAAATAAAATACATTCATTATTACCATGATTTAAATTTAAAACTTTGAAATTATGCCACAAAGATTAAGGGTGAAACTATTTAAGCTATGTTTTCTTTGTAAGATCTTAGATATACTAATACAAATCATAAAATATTGGTCATGACCACAAGCACATGTAGATACATAAAATTAATCATTAAATATTTGATAATGTTTATTCTTGACATCCTTACCTTGTTTGGTTTATTTACCATTTTGATAACTCTAAATTTATATGAGAGATTTAAATGTATTGAAAAAATATAAAATATAACACAAACATACCTATTTAAACCCCATTTATTTATATTCAGCCTAAAGCAACCTATCAAGGATTTTCTAGTAGTTTGTATCTTTATAAGATAGGGCCACTCTAGGTTAGATAAGGACACATTGTGGCCTTATCCATTACACTCTAATAGATACTTTTTAAAATTGAGACATTTCACAATGTCTCTCCTACACATTTTGTAAATATAGTTAGTGAAATTATTCTAAATATTCCCCTATAAAATCACTTCAAGGAATTTACTTGAAACCCCTTAGAAAGTTGATTTCTAATTTATACACACTAATAAAAAGAGCACTATTTCTTCCAATTCTAATTCTGGAGCTTTCTAATAGTCATAGGCCAAGTTTGAATATTGTTTATTTTAGGTCAAGGTCATTCATTTTCAATCATTTCAATAAATATTATTATTATATCTATATAATTTTATAATCATAGATCACACAATAACCCTAAGAGGGAGAACTACATCAGCTTGAGGCCCATTTGGATTGTATAGGCAACACTTAGATTACATGACATTTTTTGAGAATAAGTTGGATATTCCCATTATTAATTTTACCCATTTGTCATTTTATCTCTATATTATTTATTATGTAGGAACAAGGTTTGTGTTTTATAGGTCTTTTATGCATCTATTCAACTCTCACACATAATCACTAGTCAACCTTGATGTAGTTGTGGTCAATAAAAAAGGATGCATTATGCCCTTTTCCTCCTTATGTTGCCTTGTCCCAACATAATTTATAATTTTTTTTTATATGTGACATTATTTATAGGTATTTTAAAGTAATTTGTATAATAATTAGAATACATAGTTTTAAATTTATTTTAGGGAGGTTTTCATATTCTTAGACTCATTTAATATTGTTATGAAATTATAAATTATATAAAATTATATAGCATATTGTATTTTTAATAGCATATCTATATATTCCAACATTTACATTTCAATATTTTAATATCTATTAATTTAATTCAATTCAGTTAAAATATATTGAACATTATGATGAACCTATAATTTTTAGAACATTGCTTGCTTGTTGTTTTCTTAAATTTTATCCTAGGATTTCATCAAAAAAAATTGAATTCTTGACATTGAAATAAAACAACCTTCGATATTGGATAAAATCATACACATAAAAATTCAACTTATTTGACCTTAGATATAATCTAACACTAAGGAATTTTATCTTATTATATTGTATAAATCTAATACATAAGTGCATTCTTTCAACCTCAGGTTGAAATTTTATGATTTATATAAACAAAAATCTTTCAATTTTTTTTTTCATTTTATTTTGCTTGTTTTATAAATTTTATTCCAACAATTTTAGAATTACTTAGTGACTAACATGAAGGTATTGGTGATCTATTTATAAATATTATGGCATGAGGGATTTACCCTAATACTTAAAGACATTTCACAACACTAAACATGAACTTTAGCTTCCACATACTTCATGGTATCTAATAAATGCCTAGGATCCCTTGTTTAAACCATAAGAAGGCTCTTTTAGTTGTTTAATTTGTGGTACACATAATAGGAGCATATCTTCCACATAATTTACTCTTATTATACCCTTAGCAATACGTTTAGTGGGTTATAGGCATGGTTTTACTTTTGTATTTAGTACTCTAAAAGATTGGGTTGACACTAATCAATGAATGACCAAGTATATTTGAGAGTCTGTAAAATCATTCAAACCCTTTTCTAGATCACCCCTATACCTTGATTTTTTATTATAGTGTATTCATAAGTCATTATAACTTATTGATTCATATTATATCATATTTATCATGTAATCAACAAATGAATGTTTCTTTCCCATGGTAATATAATTATAAAATTTATTGTAAAATATTATTTTACTTTCCAAGATGCTATTTATTTCATTGGTACATGTTTAATATTTAATTTTTTTCACAAAATTACCTTAGAGAAATATCCATTTTATGTTACTTCATATTATTATAATATCCAATCTAAATTATTTCCTATCACAACTAGATGCCAAAGAACATGTGAGAAACCTTTTGTGACTTCTTCTTTTCACCCTCAACTAGTTTTATTAGTCATCCATTCATATCATTCATTTAAGGATCATATTATATCCCCATGTACATTTTATTCAAACTAGAAGAATGTGGTCACCTCTAGTTACCTAACCTAATCCTACTACTCACAATGTTCCTCCTCCACCTCTTCCAAGACAAGTTTCTCAACCCAAAGGGTATGATATATTTGACCAATTGCATAATACTCCAAATAAAATTTCTATTATATATTTATTTAGTAAATAACAAAGTTACAAGGATATCTTATATGACATGTTGTGAGATACTACTCTTCCTATAGATACATAACCAGATTTATTTGCTTCTATCATGAACAGCTAATAGGATATTGACAATACCATTAATTTTAATAAATAATATATACCTCCCAAACATATCATTTATTATAATCTTCCATTATTTATTCATATTCAACTACATTGATAGTCACTCAAATGTGCATTAGTTGACAATGGTTCTAGAATAAATATTTATATCTATGAATTCATACTAAAATTGGGTTTCAACATGGATAGTATTCACATATTATAACAAATTACACATGTTTTTTATAACACTCCAAATAAAATATTAAGAAATATCAAATTGCATTTATTATTAGGCCCAAAAATGGTACCTATTAATTTTTAAGTCATACCTAATTAGATACAATATAATTTTTTCTTGGGTTGGCCTTGAATTCATTTAATGGAAGATATATCTTCTAAATTTAATATGTGTATTAAATTTTTTCATGGTACACATGAATATACAATTACAATTGATGATGTACCTTTTTTTATTAAAAAATGACACATTCACTTACTGATAAGGTCTCCATTATACCACCTAAAAAACCAATTCCAATGTAAAAAACACATACCTATGAAGTGGGTGAATCAAGAAACATAAATGACATATCATAAAGTGTTCAAATTCCTAAGAAAATAAAAGAGCATATCAAGTAAACTATGCCAACAATATAAATTTCTAAACAAATAGAGGAATTTATCAAGGAAACTTTGCCTAACAAAATAGAGGAATTCCTCAAAATAGAGATGTGATAAGTAATAGTTTCCATGGTTATAATATATCCCATTCAAGAACTACCATTATTGGTCAATTCAAAAAATTATTGTATAATTGAAGACTACTATAGCAATGATTATGAAGATACAAAATAACTAAAAAATACAAACTATGCAAGTTAAATTTTAATCCCATTGATGAAGATGATTAATCATCCCATTATTTATTCACATATGTTAGAGTGGGTGAGTATATAGATATTTATTCCATACTAATAAGGGAAAGGAACTCATACCAAATCAAGTGGATCTACAAAATACTTCAAACTATTGTAATATTATACCACAATCAATTTACTCCAATGCATTGTCCACTATTATTAAATAAAAGATATAAAAATATCAATTTGTGACTCACATAGAGCAATAGTCATAGGTAAAATTACCAAAGCAAGATAAAAATCAAAAAATAATTTCTCAATTAAGTCATTTTAAAGCAAGGGTCAATATATAAAGTTATACCTTATGATTACAAAATAGGGAAAAAACAATATTTTTATTATCTAGAAACTCTAATTATTAAACTAATTGTGGATGGTAAACAATGCACTAATATTGCAGTTACTCACTTAAATATATATATATATATATATATATATATATATATATATATATATATATATATATATATATATATATATATATATATATATATATATATATATATATATATATATATATATATATATATATATATATATATATATATATATATGTGGTCTATCTTTTCTCATATATCTTGAGTATGATACACAACATCTCAATCAAGATACATAACCAAGGCATTGCATTGGGTCTATCACATTACCAATCACACTTGGTCTTAAGTCATATTCATCATTATTACACATTTATCCTACTTTAGAGGAATACAAATCAATTCTTGGAAGATCATGGGAAAGATTAATGGGAGATACATTAAGAAACCTATGATTCTCAAAAAATTTAGAAATAAAGTACAATGATCACCATTTCAAAAGAGAACATAGAGAACATAATTGTAACACAATAACACATAGTAAAGCATACTATAATAAATACCTATAATACAGTTATGATTGATATGTAGTATAATGGATAAAATTGCTCTACATAATTACATCATATCCTTATTGATGGTCTATCACAAAATAAAGTAGGTGTATATACCCTTTATGCAGGAACTCCATGGGAGATTTCCTCTAATAAAGTAATTGGTAATACCCTTCATGAATATTACCTTTATACATAGCCTATTTTATTTTATTTTATTTACTTTCTAATTATTTTATCCTTTATCTAAATATTATTCTATCCCTTGTCTTTATTTTTCACTTTGGGCACTTTCCCTCGTCATTTTCAAACCAATTCAAAAAATCCAAAGTAAATGCATTACAAATACTTTTCAATGATCATTATTTATCATTATTGTATAATTATCATACTATAAATTATCATTTTAGATACATAATCATATTTTTATTCTTTTCCATGAGGATCATGTACATTCTTATATATCTTAATCACTCAAGCTACAATGTTATGATTCATTTACACATACAGGGGGCACATGGCTTACCTTATTATGATATAATGCTTTATCACCTTGTTGAGTATTGTTTGAATCACTTCATCTTCATCTATTTTCTAAAACTTAATCCTTCAATCATTTTTCAATTCAAATAATGAAAAAAATTCAAATATGGTAAAAATTCTAAAAAACTAAAAAAAACAATTTTGTTTTTTTTTTAAAATCAAGACCTAAAAATAATTTTTAATTGTTGTCATCTCACTTATTTCTATATTTTATTTATTATATGTTAGGAATATATAATATTTAAATTTTAAAATACACATTGGTTTTCACAAGGTATTTGAGTGTGGCACAAGACATAAATTTAAATGGTTTCGATGTTGAGCTTCCCTCATTACCCATAAACCTTGATAAGTTTGGGGCATATATTCATTATCTATGAAAACTTTAATAGGGTTCTATATTTTATTTATTATATGTTAGGAATATATAATATTTAAATTTTAAAATACACATTGGTTTTCACAAGGTATTTGAGTGTGGCACAAGACATAAATTTTAATGGTTTCGATGTTGAGCTTCCCTCATTACCCATAAACCTTGATAAGTTTGGGGCATATATTCATTATCTATGAAAACTTTAATAGGGTGTATTAATCCAAAACATTTCTACCATTTTTATCTATATATCATACAAATATTTTTATAATAACTCATACTATATACATTTCTTACATGAATATGCTACTTGCTAGCAAATGGCATAGATCCATATGGAAAATGTAAACTAGTTTCATCTGCTTTATGCTTATTTCTCACTTTACTACATGATAGGTTACAACTTGATTTATTATTGAGCATGTGAAAAATCTTGATTTTATGGCATAACCATGCCATTAATGTGTGTTCCTTGAAATTGTGTACTTATGTGACATTCACATGTCCCTTGTAAGTGGCCTTTGGGCCTTTATGTGTAACATCATATGACAATTATTTGACATTAGATGACATTATTTGTATACATTTTTATGTTAATATAGTTTCATGATTCATGTCATGAATTACTTATATGTTATATTACTTTAGTGTCATGATTCATATCATACACATAATATTTATATTCTTCACTAATACGTATTTTTAGTACATACTCATATGTAAATTCCATGTTATATTCAAAACTATGATGCAAATACATTCAAAATTTCAAGTGGTATAACATAATTACATATTTCATATATTATATGCAACAAACAAAGATAGATCTATAGCTTATCTGAATCAGTAAATCCAAGATCGTATAAGGTAATTAGCTAACACCTATTACAATACTATTTATATCAAGAGCAGGACCAAATTAGATCTATTATACCTAACCAAGGGATCTTTTATCACACAAAACTAAATGAGAGGGTTCCAAATCCTCTAGGAAAATGATACTATGAAATAAACCTATCTTATGGTAAAAATGGGGATGGTTAAACAAAAAAATCAAATCAAAAGAACATGATATTAAAATCGCACCCTAGATCGCTTAATATAGAAGATGACAAGAAAATAAAACTACACACACACACACGCACGCACACACACACACACACACACACACACACACACACACACACACACACACACACACAAAAATTTTAAGTATATGAGTAATCTAAGCAAGGATTTATACATTAAACAAACATTATTTGATACATTATCTATTTATCAAATGAAATAGTAAGATTTAGGAATACTAACTTTTGGATGAACCTATCAAGTCTCAATCTCTCCCTTAATCAATGGTGATTTTCAAGAGGTTATTGTGGATTTTTAAGGATCACACTATAGAAATCAACTATAGGATAAAATACTCCTACTTTGCATCAAAGACTTTTCCAAAAGACAAGTATCTTCCCTCCATGTCAAACCTTAAGAAATAGCTCCTTCAAATGCATATTTAGTAGAATTATGAATTTTAATGATGTAAAAATGAATGTTAGCCTCTATTGAATTGGAATGAGCCTTGTACTTATATAAATGGATAAGCCTTAACCTTTATATAAATTTAGATAATGAGGTCATCCAATATGACCCATTTTTAATAAAAAATTTATTGTTAGGCCTTAAACTAGGTTGACTAGTTCACCTGGTTCCTTATTGTGTGCTTAATCCTTATAACAAGGTTAACCCTAGATGAATTAGTATAAAAATAGGGTGGATACTTAGTTAAGTGATATTTTAAAGGAGAATATCTTAGGTAAGTATATGTATAAGGTTTGAGTTGATTGGGAAGTTATATAAGTGAGATTTTTAATGGGTTTAGGTAATGATAGAGTTGACCAACATTATTATGAAGCAAAAATTCTCTACTAACCCATTTCCAAATGAACCCTTTAAGGTGTTCACTCAGAGAGATCAAAAATCAATAGGTCCTTATAAGAGAGAAAGCATCAATAAATGATAAATTTTAAAAATATATTTTGTGTATACATATTCCCCACTTGAATCTCAATACATGTCACATAGGTGTAACATGGGATGGTGATTTGAGAAAGAACATAGACATACACATATTTGAGATAATAAATTGTATTAAAATGCATAAATGGAAATAATAGTAAGGAATTTTTTTAAATGATTGAAAGTACCCTATACATAAATTGACTTAACTTTATCACTAAATGGTTTCCTATTATGTTTGTAATCTTTATCATAGAGGACACATTAAATAATTTGGACAAAACCTAAAAATACAAAGCTAAAGAGTAAAAATGAAAATCCATAGAAAAATCAAAATGACATCTTTCATAATTAAATAATTCACCTAGAAAATTGGCAAGCTAGGATGAGAATTGCTAATTTAGAACCAAATACCAAGGAAAATAAATGAAATTAGAGTAAATAGAGTATCTAAAAATCAAAAGTTACTAAATAATTGATAGACCCAATAAATTCATCTTTAGTAATACATGTATCAATATAAATCGAACCAAGGACACATGAAACTGAAAAAATGTAACCAACATTGATGTAAGACAAGTAATAATTTATACTAAAAAAATGGAAAAATAGCAAGAAATGTAAATAACATTGTGGAAAGATGTGTAATAATTCATAATCTATCAATAATGGACAAATTAAGATTAATTTAAAATAAATAGAACATAATTGTTCACAAAAAGGTGAAAAATAACCTCAGAGTCTTAACCATAACCAAAGGAAATCTGAAAAGGATAAAGTAATAATTAGGAATGTATCTCATAACCACTCAAATATTCAACTTATATTCTCATGATAGATGAAATAAAATAATCATATTCTTAGTTTTTTTGAAATAAATGAAGAATAAAAAGTAGAGAAGCTAGGAAAATAATTATAAAAAAACTTACCTGTCAAAGGGGGAATATGAAATTTATGGTGAGTGAAATGAAAAGCATCACCAAGGTGAATAATATTTATAATAAAAGACATTCAAATAAATTGGGTGATAAAAAGAGACTTTAGACATTAAGGACTCTATAGAACACTCAGGACCATGGATAATATTTTACAATAAAAATTAAAATAGACTTACCTTCCCACAATGTGTTCTCCATTCCTCAGGACCCCTTACAGAGCCATTGGTCTATTTTGAAGACTGGGTACTTGAGTCAAAAATGAGGTGGCACTATAAATATATTTGTAAAAGTATGATACCTCCTACCTAGTCTACTAGCCTACTGTACCTCAATGGACCTTGGCTCTATCATGAGACCTATTGTGGAGTCTTAGCTTCAACTAGGATAGGAGATGTTTATGATAATAATCATGTCTTTTGGTCTAATTTTGAATTTTAATTATTGGTTTTATCCTTTTGATCACTACCTATTTTTTAAATGATTTAGCTTCTAATTTTTATGGCTTTTATTTATTTCTCCTCCATATAGATATGAAAAACCAAGTAGGGGTGTTAAGTATGACTATCAATAGAAAATTTACACTTGATAACTAGGAAAAATAAATTAGAAAGCATGGTGTTCTAAGACTTGTTAGTGCAGGATTTTCTTACTTTTGGTTTTACCTACAGGGTTATTACTCAGCTTGCTTAGGGTTGTTAAGATCATTAGGAGAAATACACTTAATGTATTTTTTAATTATGAACTGAGTTGTTACCTTTATGGTGGCCTAATATATCACTATATAATGGAACTCCTTTGTAATTTTTAATTATCTAATCAGCTATTGAACATTTATGAAACTCACTTTTTGTTTTGCATCTTGCTCTCACTACTCCTAGGGTTTTCATGCAATATATGACATTTAGAGATATTAGAGCGTGTATGCAATTAGAAATGCATCATGTCTATAAATCAATCCTAAATTAGAGAAGAAAGATCATACCATACACTTCTGATTGGGGACACAGTAGATAATTGAGAACATAACCAATATGGGAATCTACTAGACCCGATTGGGGGATCTCTTATCATATTACACAATGCTAGGGAGGGTTCTAAATCCTCCAGTTAATAATAATCACACAATAAACCTAAAGGAGTCCTATGTTTTATATTCAATAAACTAATAACAAGTAAAGTAAAATCTAATCTAGTGCTCACAAAACTTGTGGCATAAAGTGGGGGTTATAAATAATAAAATTAAACATGCATAGAAGACATATAATCATGTCAATGTATATAGAATTATAATGCATTAAAGAGAAGTAAAAATTCATATGATATACTCTTACAAAGGAGGAACAAAGTTAGGAATACTTACCTTTGAAGATGAACCCATCAAGCCTTAATCTCTCCCTTGGCCAAGGTGATTCAAAAGAGGTTATTGTGGTATGTAAGAATGATAAAGATAAATTAGCTCTAGGACACACAATCTATCAATGCATCCAAAAGCTTTCTCCAAAAGACAAGATCCATATCTCCAAAGAAAGTATAAAATCCTAAGCTTGTTCCTCAAGTAGAATGGTGACTAATTAGATGCACAATAGCTCTTACTTCTTATCTTCTCTAAATAATGAAAAAAATAGCTTGTATATATAGGCAAATTTAACCCTAAGCCCTTCCAAAAGTTTTGGTTGACAAGGTTGAGCCAGTTAACCTAGCATAGTTTTGGATAAAAATTCACTAGGTCATGGGCTAGGTCAGCCAAGAGCTAACCTAGACCCTAAGTGAATTTCACCTAAAACTGTATAGGGTCAACCTAGTTGACATATTATAGTAAATAGTCAAAAAGGGGCCAAGGATAGGAAAAAGGGGGGGGGAGGTCGAAAATGGATAGAGAGTTTGCAATAGAGAAGAACAAGCTTAGGGATAAGGATTTTAGGAGACAAATGTGTAGATAAGAAGTGAAAAAAGGGAAAAAAATCTTAGGAAGCACCAATGGTTTACCCACCCCTTTCCTAGTGCACCCTTAAGGCATACACTTAGAAAGGTTGAGACTCGATAGGTTCCTATAAGATAAAGAGCATCAATAATAGATAAAAATTTGAAAATATTATGTGTATACATATGCCCCACTCAAACCTCATCATGTGTCACTTGATTGCAACATGGGATGGTGCTTTTGGAATAGAACATGATAACACATAATGTTGATGCTAAGTAAAATGTAGTAAGTAGAAAATAAAATAAATGAAAGGACATAATTGAAAAACACATACCTTTACTTACCTTAGTGTTTTAAATAAAAAAGTAGACTACAAGATAAGTGAAGGTGTCCAATGTGAAGAACATGAGGTGAACCTATAGAGATTAGTGCAAAAAAAAGAGCCAAAATTAATTTTTTTTATAATATAGGCATATAGTAGTGGAAATGATTCTCTACATCATCATTATTTTAGAACATTTTATGGTTTGAAAAAAAATTTATTAAAAACAAAGATATGATCAAAAGTCTATATGGCATATTATCTTATTGACTACATGGATATATGAAAGGTTCCTTATGTATCAGCCAGCTAGGTTTTCTCATATGGTCAATGATAGGTTACCTCAAGTATAAAGGTGGTAGTAGGATCAGGTAGTATAGGTTGTGTCCCACGTGCTAACACTGTAGATTGTTAGGAAAGTATACATTGTGTGGTATCCTTATGGACACATTACTATGATGTGGTTGATTTAGGAGATAGTGGCACCATCACTAACATGAATAGAGATTATAGGCCACTATACCTAGTAGATAGAGTCACATCCAATGGAACATGTACTAGGATAGATGGGACTCCCTCACTTAGTAGTGTTGATAGTGGTGCCCATATTTTAGGCCAAACATGTGAGAGAGCCAAGGGGGAGAGGAGGATTAGGGCCACCTATTGTTATGCCAATGATCAGACTAGATTGTGAGAGATCATGGACTAATTAAACATGATATACAATAGATAAAGAGGATATGGATGCAAATACATGAGTGATATAGGTACCATCACTAACACCATAGTAGGAGTAGTGACTACCTCAGTCATACCAATGATGGAGACATCGATAACATGAGAGAGTAGAGACAATGGTCATCCTAAATGACCCATTAGGTGGGCTGGGATAGAGTTGGGTGATATAGGTAGCACTCAAGCATAGCTTGAGATGGGCACAAGTGGTGACCCCAAGATTTTCATTTAGGTAGTGACCTATAGAGGAGGTACTTAGAGAATGTGATTATGGGGAGACCATGCTTAACAATCATGTGGGTGGTGAGATGATAGTATACAACACATATACAGGTAATAATAGATGGTTTAAGTTTTGATTAAGCTTATTTGAGATAGACTATAGATAGATAGATATATTTTGAAATATATCAATGATCTAATATCTATCTAGTTTAATTTTTGTATATCTTGTAGAGGAAGAGACTAGATGGGGATCTCGAGTGATGGGATCACTCCATGATATCTTGAGGATCCTTAAATAGTGAAGGAGGAGACATAACTACCAATAGGGGTGGGAGTGGGAGAGGAATAGGCATGATAGGCATTGGCTTAGGAGAGAGGTGCACACATGGCTACCATGACCCAGTTGGCATAGGTACATGCCTAGCTAGCAGAGGTACAAGCCCAAGTGGCCAACCTATAGAGGGAGGTGATAGGAATAAGATTTTAGACAAGCTCTTTATAATTTAATATTTAGAGGGGATATTTTTAGGCATCTATGGGAAGTGTGGCTAGGCCATGAGATAGATAAGAAAGACCCTAGTCATAAATTTGGGATGATATATATCACATTTTGGTAGTTGGATGATGATCTTTAGGTTTTTGTATTATGGTTGTGGTTTTAGATGCTTGGATATATTTTTTTATATCACATGTATTTAGTTGTTGTTCTATATGGTATAATAAATATATGAGTTGTGGTTTACTTTCTAGCATTATCTAGGACACATGCATGCTTAAAAAGAAATAGGCAAAAAGACTTAGTAAAATATAATCAATCAAAAATGTACTACACATTATTTCATGTTTAGAAATGTGTAAAATAATAAAATCACTAAGTATACATAACCAAAGGGTGGTAAACAAGATGGTAAAAATAGTTTGTTTTTAAACCAAGATAAAAATGAGTACAAGAGAAAACAAGTAAGATCACACTAAATCACATTGGGAAGTATGAAAGTAATGTAATAAAGTGGAAAGGCATGTAAAAGAACAAAATGGTATAAAAACAAATCAATCATACTAAATCATTTTGGGAAGTATGAAAGAAAAAAAAAATGACAAAATTGGTCTTAAATTTATCACATTAATTCAAGCTAGGAAGTATGAAAAAAATTCAAGAAATAGTTGTATTCTTACATGCAACCAAAAAATAAGAATATAAAAGTGAAAGATTAATTAAAAAAGCATAAAACATACTAAATAAAGTTGGGAAGCATGTCAATGACATGTAAATTCATAATCACTCACATCTTATCTCATATTTGACACATGTAATTTTAGTTGTGACTTGGATTATTGGAAAATTTTGTGAAGAAGGCCAAGTCCTATCTGTGGTATTACACTATAACTCACAAAGGGAACACCAATGAGGTGGAAAAAATGTGAAAATATAGTAACAAGGGATGTTGGTAAATAGGAATGTGAAATTTTGATAATTTGTGAGGAATGCCAGGTCCTATCCATGGTCTTACAATGCAACTCACAAATAGAATCCCTAGGGGAGTGATCAGTGAACAAAAAAATATTTCTAAAGAGGAAATATAAGAAATATAGGGCATGAAATAAGGAATGCAAAAATAATAACTTAGGCATATTATGAGAAGACCTTAGGAGACAAGAGGCATACTAAGAACATGAGAAGACATTAGGTGACTAGTGGCCATCAATGTACAAAGCAAACATGTTTGCTATAGACAAAAATCTATGTAGGCAAATAAGCATGCTACTACGATCAACTCATGAAGGTATATTGGTATAAGAAAAGTAAAATTGACCTACTTTTCCATGATGTGTTCCCCATTCCTTAGAACCCCTTATAGAGTCATCAGTCTACTGCAAATATTAGGTACTTGAATGAGAAAGTAGGTATCACTAAAATAAAAAAATTTAATTCTCCTTTTCTAATATATTGGCTTACCACACCCCAATGAATCTTGGATATATCATGAGTCCAACTATGGAGTTTTAGCTTCGACTAGAAGAAGGAGATGTGATTTGAATTTTAATAGTTTTGAATATTTTTGCCTTTTGTATCATTGCCTTTTGTGAAATGATTTGGATTTTGAATGTTTTTAAGGCTATTTTTAAGATTCTTCCTCCATACAGACTTGGAATGACCAATCATGAGAGATAGAGTGATACACAAAAATGAGATGTAGACTAAGGCTAAAGGAAGCTAAAGTGACCAAAGAAAATACTGAATAAAACACTTAGGCTTAATAATGAACTAGGTTTCAACCATGTATATGCTTATTTTATGAAAAGGGAATAAAGGAGATCCAAAGTGGATCAGTGAAAGGAGATTATAATGAGATGAATTGTTTATTAACTCATCACTTGTGTTGTACCCAATATCCCCCTTCTTTCCATAGGAAATGGGGACCCACCTTTCTTAGATCATAGTCTTAACTTTAATCCCCTCTTATATATTTTTTTGCAAAATTTTGGGAAAATACTGACTATTGGCCTTTCAAACTTTAACAAGATGGAATTAGTGTTGTGTTTTCATAGACTATCTTTATAATTATTTTGGACATTTTGTTTGACAGAATCGAGTCTTTGGCATATGTGTTTTGTAAATTTTTTATGATGAAGTATACCCTTTGTAATTTTTGTCATGGTCAATTTTTACTATGAATTAGACCCTTCTAATTTTTTTAGTTGACCTTCAACCTTTGTTGTCACCTTTTTTCTTGACAGAATTACCCTTCGACCTTTTTGGAAAGACCCTTTAGGTTTTTTATCAAGGGCACTTTTCCCTATGAAGTAGATATTTTAGGATTTTTGTCATGGGTACTTTTCACTACAATGTAGATCCTTCACACAATTTTTATTGATACTTTTTCCCATAAAAATCTTGTCGATATAATTGTGTCAAAATAGACCCATAGGGCACATAATTTTTAGACTTTTTGAACATACCCTTTGGAATTTTTGAATATACCTTTTGGTATTTTTGTTACAGTAGGTATTTTACTTGATGAAATAGGTCTTCAATATAGTTTATTTGGAAATTTTGTTTGAAATAATTTCCCTATGTAAAAAGAACTTGAATATTCTATGATAAATCAAAAGACCTAAGTTATATATACTAAGTCATTTTTTATTTATACTTGCAAGAGTAGGGAGTTTGAAAGAGATGACAAATGTCAAGCTTGTAACTTAAATTTTGACGGTCATGTGGATGTCATTGATGGTTGTGAGGACATCATTGATGATCATGTGAACATTAAATTTAAGCTAAATAATAAAACATTAAGGATACAAATTTTTATGGTCATGTGGATATCATTAATGATCATGAGGATATCATTTATGGATGCACAAACATCAAAATTAAGCTCAACAATAAAATGATAGGGGTTTAAATTTTGACAGGCATATGGATGTCATTGACAGTCATGAGGATGTCATTAATGGTCATGCAGATGTCAAATTTAATGTTGTAAATTAGCCATTTATATTCAAATGTTAGTGGGCCCAAAAAGATCAATAGTCAACATTAACTTGGGTACAAGTAAATAGATAATGTGAGATCAGCATGGACTTATTAAAGGTCCTAGAACTAATGAAATACTACCACTTGGCATGAAAAAATTAGAGATATGACTATAAAGAGCACAGAGGCCCCACAGAGCTATCAAATGACATGCTCACATTCTCTCATGTAGAAGATTGAACTATGTGAGTCAATAGTGGACTTTTCAAAATCCAGACTCAATTAAGTTTTGACACATCTTAGGACAATAGTCACATTTTGAAATATAGCAAAAAGGACCATATAGATAGAATATATAGAAATGTTTAACACTTGGGCTGTATTTATCGATAGCCATTAGGTCTCACATCTAAATCTAGATCAGGAATATGAACATGCATGGTTAGAAAATATAGAAATGAATAGCTAGTAAAGGTTATAGTTAAAATAGGAAAACATGCAGCACATAACCATGTTAGATTAGTCATAGTTAAATAGTATGACTAGTTCTAAAGCATTGGTAAAGTGATTCTTGTCTTCGATACATGTTTGAGTTCCATTTGAAGGTATCTAATCTAAAAATATTTAACAAATTATTCTCATAAGCCATGAAAGGCTAAGACTTTGTGCATGAATAGTTTTATAAATGATGCATATATTTTGAAGTTTGCATGTAGTTCGAGCTATAGTTATAAAAAATTACCTTTATCTTTTATACACATGTTGCATAAGTTTTGTAGAGGCTAACTTAAACTGATAATTGTAAGTAGACTCTTATACAATTTTAGACCAGAACTACTACTTCGGTTCTGACTATCACATGTAATGACCTTACATTATCTTGGAGGATGAGGCGAACCCTTCCCCAAGTTTATATAAAAAATTGCAGTCCAAATTGGATTTTTTTGAGACAAGTTTTAATATAGGAGCAACATAAATTTTGATTGTTAGTGAATATGTTTAAGTATTTTATTTCTAATTTCTATGTAATTAGATATTACTTCTTTGGTTGTATGCTTCAATAATCCTTAGTGTGTAATAGCTATGAATAGATTCTTGACTATCTTAATTAATGTATTAATCTATATATGTGCAACAACTATTGAAATATTGGTGAATTATATTAATTAAGTCAATTAATTTGATTGATTCATAATTTTGAATGTGCATGATTGCTTTATTTGATGTAGTTTTTTATGTGTGTATAAAAGATGCCTTAGATAATTCACTAGCCTGAGCCATAATCTCCTAATTAAGGGTGTGAAATATCTACTCTAAAAGGTACAACCTTTGTCCAAGGCTTTTGAATTTCTTGCATCATTATATCCTTAAACTTCTTATCCACATCTAACTATGTGTGTGAAACTACTGCTAGAAATAGATGTAGGTCTTAAGAGCACTTGTCCTATTTGAAACCAAATATAAATTTAGTTCCTAAAAACCCTAGATCCTTATTTTTTGACTTACCCTTCCCTATATTTTTGATTTTATTTTGAGATCTACCCACTTTATATTAACAACCATCCACCCATCCAACTCACGTAGAGATTCACTATGCTTTACAGGCCACACTTCCATCCAAAAAACCTTGTCAACAACCTACATGCCCTACCAAATATTATATCAATAGGTTTTCAAAGACCACATACCTATAATTCATGCCCTAGAGTGGAGTTTACTTCTATTGATATCCTAAAACTTTAGAGGCTACCTTGTTACATTGTGGTGTGCATAAAACCTACATCAATAGTTAATTGGAGCTAGAAGGAGGGCCAACACCCCTAATAATAGTATTTATTTTTTACATAGAGTTACACTAGAGTCACCTAGGAGAGTAACCAGATCTAATTCCTAGGTTGGTTTACTAGTCTCACCCTTGGCATATCATAGGAGACCTAGAACTATGTTAATAGCCCCAGTCCACAACAATCCACCTCTAAGGAATTTTTATCTAGTAAGGAATCATTTATATGTTAACCAACCAATGGCTCATCTTTAGTTAGTTGGATCTATTATTTCCATCCCTAGAGATGTGCATGACTTACATCAAAATCTTGAGAGGTACTTACCATCCTTTTCTCCTATGGGATTAAGGATAATAGAGGAACATATCCAATCTATTAAGGATGGATTAAAGATAATGAATGTTATCCATGAGGATGTTGCATGTAAATTATTCCATTTTAATTTAATGAATTCTACTTATTATTTTTATTTAAATCTAATGGGAAAATCCATCACTTATTGGGATGAGTGTCAAGTGGATTTTCTTATGCAATTTGGGCAGGTCACCAATCTTGGTCTAGTATACCAACACTTCACTAGTATGAAGAAAGAGCTTAATGATCCTATCTAAATTTTCAATATAACATTTCATAAGATTTAAAACTCATTGACCCTAAGATATAAACCAAATAAACCATTAATGTTGGAGATGTACAAGAACACCTTGGACCTAATCACTACCATTTTCCTAAGGAGAGATATTATTGCCAATAATTTGGAATTAACATATAAAGAGGCTATCAATATAGATAAGCAACTTAATTATTAAATTCCTAGAGTGCCTAATGTCAACAATGGATTTCTAGTACTCAATTCTATACCATAAGTGAAGTATAATGTTTACATGTTCAATCAAAATCAATTATATGCACTACCTCTATTGACATAGATAACATAGCCAAATTTTAGGTTCTTAAATAATCATATGATAGAAAATGGTTATCAATAGAATAAACAATTAATTGTACTTCTCACTACTATTTTATAAGGTATAAATTCTACAAAGGTAAAACTGGATTCTATCTAGAAGATGGTTCAAAAGTTGAGAAATGACTTCTTAAATATGAAAAAAAATATGGGAAATGCAAATTCCCTAATTGGTAATCAAAATACTAGACTCCAAAGATATAACAAACCATTCAATAGACCTGAATAGCCTAGAAAGATTTTAGAGATCAACATGATAGAAATAACTCTTCTGTATTGGTGCAAAATTTATAATACCTCTCAACATGGTGAACTTGATTGTGTAAAATTATGTAAAACATTAAAAATATTTCAAAGAGAAGTAGTCAAGTAGGACCAGATGAATAATCCACCAGAATCCTACCAGGATCATGAATCTTCAAGTACCACTATATTCTTTAAAACTCATAAGTTTCCTTTCCTAGGTGAAGACAACAATAAACTAGAACATAATATGGATGAAGTTCACACTTTCTAGTAGTTCTAGAGAGGTAAATATAATATAAGAAATAATCATTCACTTACAACATTGACTCCTCCAAATAACATGGTGATTCCTCCTAATCCTAATGTAGACAATAATCCACCTCCTCTAAAGGGGAATGATCAATAATAGATCAAGGAAGGACCAAACAAAGGAGGATACAACATTGTAGAGGATATGAAAAAGATCAAGGTGAATATAACTCTTCATGAGTTAGCAAAGATCCTCAAATAAAAAGAGTTGTTATGGAAGTCCATTACTAGAAAGGCTCCTATAGAAAGAGCTAAAGCATCTAAAGACAAAGTGAAATTTGTTGATGCCAATGTCATCTACAAGAGTAAGATAGAAGTTCCACCCTTCTTATTAACTATCCAAACATTTGATAAGAACATTCATAATTGTTTAGATGATTTTGAAGCATCTACAACTATCATTCCCACATCCATATGTCATAATATTAGTCTCACTTTGAGTCCTTCAAAGAGAATAGTTTCAAAACTAGACAAAATAGTAGTACCAATAGTTAGATAATTGACCAATGTGCATATTCTAGTAGCATTTTAACTATTAATCTAGATGACCATTGATATTATATTGGTAGAAATACCAAAAGGCTATGGACTATTGTTGAGTAGGGATTGGTCTAAAACACTCAATGGATATCTCTCTACAAACTTCTCTCATATATGGTTACCAGGGAGAATAATTACAAATCAAATCAGGATTGATAGAGAGTTGAGAATGAAGTATCACATTATAGAATATATTTTCAAGAATGAAGAGGTAAATTATGAGTCACCAAGCCTTGGTATTTATAATTTTACTACTCAAAATAAAGTACAAAAGCCAAAACCTAAAGGTTTCAATTAGTTGTGAACTCTAAACTTTGATGGTGCTAAATCCAAACAAGGATCAAGTGTAGGAATTGAGTTGATTGATCCACAAGGTAAAAGTTTCTTGGTAGAATACAAGTTGTAATTTCCTTGCACTAACAATAGAGTTGAGTATGAGGCTCTAATTCTAGGATTATAGTTTGCACTTAAGACCAATGTAAAATAAATATCAGTATTTGGCAACTTAGAGTTGGTGGCTAATCAAGTTAGAATTAAATACCAATGAAATATCTCTTATTTAAATAGATACAAGAATAGAGCATGGGACCTAATTGAAATATTTGAATCTTTCAACATAATAGCACTTCCTAGAGAGAAAAATAAAGAGGTGGACTCACTAGATATTTTTATTGCTAATTTGGAGCCATTACAGGAGTCTACGGTAAAAAGGTTCTCTATTGATTTTGTACCATGTCCTTTCATTCTGGATAATGTAAAAAAAATTAGGTCTTTGATGATGACTAAGAGATTATTCAAATTTTAACTAATTTAGGGGAATTAGAATCCAAAATCATTGATGACAAGGACATTAATGACCTCTATCAATAGGAATCAAACAAATAAGGCATTCTTAAACTTAAAGAGAATCAAATTTTAACTGGGTTGGTCTCTTTGGAAAGACCATTCAACATAGACCCTCAAGCTCAACAACTCAAATAGCCTAAGGTCAATGAATCAGAGTTTAAAAGAGAAAATACAGGAGATGTGCATAGCCCATGCTACATTAATATTGGTCTTAGTTTCACCCCATAAAAGAGACAATGAATGAAGGATCTAAACACTTAGTATAGGGACATTATTTCTTAGACATACAAAGACTTAAAATTATATGACCTGTAGGTCATTACTCATATGATTCCCTTGAAGCCAGATCATAGGCTATTCCAATAAAGGTAGAGACCAGTCAATCATATTATATAAATTCTCATTTAGAGAGAAGTAGAGAAGATGTTAAGAGTAAAAATCATTTTTCTAGTGAGACATTCTACTTGGGTGGCCAATTTGGTCATAGTAAGAAAGAAGAACAGTGAGATTAGATTATGTGTAAATTTTAGGAATTTGAATAAGGATTCTGAAAAGGATAATTATCCCCTACCTTATCTAGATGAGGTGATCCATATAGTAAGTTATTCTAAAATGATGTCCTTCCTGGTTGGATTTTCAAGCTATAATCAGGTACAGGTACAATCTAAGGATAAAATGAATACAATGTTTACCATGAAATGGGGAACTTATGAATATAAAAGGATGCCATTTGGACTAATAAACATAGGAGATACCTTTCAATATGCCATGGATCATGCCTTCAAAGGACTAAAAATAAAATTCATAATCATCTACATGGATGATCTTATGGTATTTTCAAAGAATAGGAAATACCACATAAGTCACTTACATTCCATATTCAATAAATACAAAAAGTTCAAGGTTTCATTAAAACCAAATAAGAGCATATTTAGAGTGATTGAAGGTAAGATTTTAGGGTACATCATCACCAAAGATGGGATCACCATTGATCCAGATAGAATTTAGGCAATTTTAAAAATTCAACCACCAAAAAATAAGAAAGATCTCAATTAATTCTTTAGAAAGATTAACTTCATAAGGAAGTTCATCTCAGGATTTATAAAAAACATTAGACATCTTAATGCCATGCTCAAGCAGGATGCTAAAATAGAATGGACAGTTGAAGCCCAAAATTCCTTCCAAGACATTAAAGATGTAATATTGTAAGCTCTAGTACTAATCATTCCATATTTTAATAAAGATTTATATTTATATTCATTTGATTTAGAGCATACAATTTTAGTTATCATCATGCATAAGAAGGATGAGATCAAGTATCCAATCACGTTTTTGAGAACAAAGCTAAAATATGTAAAACTCAAGTAATCCATGATTAGAAAAAATATTTTCACCCTTGTCAAAGTTGTAAATAAGTTTTAACATTACATTTTAAGGAATAAAGCCATTGTCATTGTGCCTAATCTTGTATTCAAGATCACCCTATCATGGAATGAACTAGGAGAATGATGAGGCAAATGGATGGCCGAGTTGCAAGAATTCAACGTAGAGATCAAGCCTATAAAGATAATGTAGTGCCAAGGCATTGTTCAGCTCATGACTGAACTAGATCTTCGTATCACTATTGAAGAGGTATGTAAATCTCAAGTATCTAAAGGATAGTGGTATAATGATATAATATAATATTTAATATAGGAACTCTTTCCCTAGAACCCAATAGAGAGAGGAGAAGATCTTTGAGGCTTAAATCTACTCATTACATGATCAATAAGGGAGTCCTCTATAGAAGAAACTATGAAGGCATTTACCTCAAGTGTGTATTTATAGACAAAGCTAAATAAATTTTAGAGAACATGCATCAAAAGATAGGCATTGGTCATCCATATAAGAATACCACAACCTAGAAGATATTAAGAATGGGATACTATTGGCCAGCCATCTTTAAGGATGCTCATACTCATGTCAGAACATGCCATAAATGTCAATATTTAGCCAAGAGGGAGGTATATGTAGCAATGCCTTTATAGTTGGTTGTTGAAGGAAGGCCATTCAACTAGTGGGATTTATACTTCATTAGCGTCATCAACCCAAATTCCTTGATAAGACATAAATTGGTACTTACTACTATAGACTATTGAACTAGATGGACTGAACCCATAACCATAAAGAATTATAGAGCACAAGATGTGATTCACTTCTTGGAGGAACACATAAAAACCAAATTTGGCATGCCTATTTCGCTAGTTTGTCATAATGGACCATCTTTTATATCAGTAGAATTTACTAAGTGGGTACATGATAACCAAATTATTATCAGGTTAGTTTCTAACTATTACCCCTAAGGAAATGGACTAGTAGAATCAACGAACAAAAATTTGATTGATGTAATTAGGAAATCAGCAAGGGACAAGCCTATGGATTGGCATAATTTATTAAAGTACGCTCTTTGGGTAGATTAGAATAGACACAAGCAAGCCTTTAAATCTTCACCTTACCTATTGGTGTATAGACATAGGCCAGTGTTATTAACTATGATGAGTTTACCCACTTATCAGTACATGCAGGACTATATGAAACCAAACAATAAAGCAAAATCAAGAATACTGGACATAATAAAAATGGAATATTCAAGGAATGAGGCCTTATAGACATTTAAGAAACACCAAGATGTGGTAAATATATGGTTTGATAAGAGAGTAAAGGCCAAATCATTCAAAATTTTATATCTAGTGCTACTTTGAGATAAATCCCATGAAAATAAAGGACAACATGATAAGTTTACCCAATTATGGTTTGGACCATACTAGATTTTGGAGATCATGGGTAATAACACATTTTGTCTAAAGGACCTACAAGTTAATGAGCTTACATATCTAGTCAACAAATAGTTCTTAAAGCACTACTTCAGGGTTGTGACATCTGCTGATGTCACTGAGTAACATGGGATAAATAAGCATAGACGTAGAATTAGATTAGATTCCATGCATTCTAGACTATATTTTAGTGCTTTATTAAGATATTTTATTACTTTCATATATTATTTTCTTGCTTTCTAGATTAATCTTTCCTTCTTTCAGTATTTTGATTTCTTATATAGATTCCTACTTTCTTAGTTTAGGTTTTGCACTTTCTATATTAGTTATTTTTTGCTTTCTTTGACAATCTAAATTATGTTTTCTTTGACTATAGCCAAAATAAAAATAAAAACCAACTAAGTTTATGACTTGTTAAAAGGGGGGAAATTAAAATTTTGGCAATTTAGAACTAGTTTATAGATTGGACATATTTCTATGTTTTTTAGTCTTAGGGTAAAGGTATGTGATCATGAATTATTATGGATTGTGTCACAATTGAATACTTTCACCAGGTATGTGAAAGTTTTTCTTAGAGTACTTCATATAAATTTATAAATTTTTCCTATTTTATTAGATCAAATTCACTTATCATGTTAAATACCTATTGGAAATGATAATTCTTTATATAGGTGTAACTGGTAGGGACATTCTAGTAATGGTTTGTTTTATAAGTATACCAGCTCATTGGGGTTATATCTCTTCTCTTTTACATTAAAAAAAAATACAAAATAATAAAGAACCAATGAGTTCAAAAGAGTCAAAGAAAATCTAAAGAAAATCAAAAGGTTCACATGGTGAAATAAGTTCAATGTACCATGCATCATGATTAAAAGAAAATAATGGAAAGAGAAGAGGAGCCTAAGGTATCTATGTTGGGGCTATGGATGCCTAGCTAGTAGTAGAGAAATTCCTAAGCTTCCCTTGATTTAATGAGATTTAATAGAAACTAGAATGAAACCTATAGCTTTATCAAGCCTTTGAAAAATTCATCACAATAAGGGTTAAATGAACTACATGTTTTGACACATATAGATCCAAGAATTGAAAGGAAAGTATGTTATGTGAATGAACTTACGAGCTTCTTTCATGTTTCTAATTTAATTATTCTTTTGTAACACACTTCATTATTGATTTAAGATCACAAATCAGAATTTTGGGTTCTTGAATACTTAGTAGTATTCTCCCTGTAGGTCTCCATTTATTCTACCCAACATCCCCTTCTTTCCATAGAAAATGGGGACCCACCTTTTTTCAGATCATAGTCTTGACTTTGAGCCCTTCTTATATATACTTTTTAAAAAAATTTAGGAAAAGACTAACTATTGTCCTTTCATACTTTGGCAAGATGGCATTGGTGATATGTTTTCATAGACTATCTTTATAATTATTTAAGACATTTTATCCAATAGAATTAGGTCTTCGGCATATTTATTTTAGACATTTTGTTTGATGAAGTAGACCCTTCAAACTTTTTTCATGGGAACTTTTCCCTATTAAGTAGACCCTTCAATTATTTTGTAGTTTCCCTTCAGTCTTTTTAATGATCTTTTTCTTGACAAAATTTCCCTTCAGCCTTTTTGGAATGACCCTTCGGGTTTTTTGTCAAGGAAACTTTGCCCTAAAATAGATCTTTTAGGATTTTTATCACAAGCACTTTTCCCTATGAAGTAGACCCTTCACATAGTTTTTATTGATATTTTTTTCCCATAACAATCTTGCTGATACCATTTTTTTGAAATAGACCCCTAAGGTACATACCTTTCAAACTTTTTGAACATACCCTTCAGAATTTTTAAACATACCTTTTGGGATTTTTGTTACAATAAGAATTTTTCCCAACAAAATTGGTTTTCAAAATAATTACCTTGAACATTTTGTTTGCAATAATTTCCCTGATGATACATGCTAAGGGATTTAAGATGTGGACATTTTGTCCAACAAAATTAGTCTATAATACACATACTCTAGACAAAAAGCCTAGAATAATTTCCCTATGAAAATAGAACTTGAATACCCTATGGTAGATCAAAATACCTAAGTTATATATATGATAAGTAATTTTCATTTATACTTACAGGAGAAAGGAGTTTTAAGGAAATGATAAATATCAAGCACACAACTTAAATTATGATGGTCATGTAGATGTCATTGATGGTCATGAGGACATCATTAACGATTGTGAAAATGTCAAATTTAAGCTCAATAATAAAACATTATAGATCCAAATTTTGATGATCACGTGGATATAATTGATGGTCATGAGGATATAATTAATGGTTGTGTGAATGTTAAAATTAAGCTCAAAAATAAAATTATAGGGGTTCAAATTCTAACAGTCATGTGGACATCATTGATGGTCATGAGGATGTCATTGATGATCACATATACATCAAATTTAAGCTCATAATTTAGCCATTTGGATTCAAATGATAGTGGGATTAATAAGATCAATGGTTAGTTTAACTCAAGTACAAACATATAGATAGTGTGAGATCAACATGGACTTTTCAAAGGTCTTATAACTAGAAAAATACTTCTACTTGGTATAAAAACATTCAAGCCGTGACTATAAAGAGAATGTAGGCCCCATGGAGCCACAAAATGGCATGCTCACATTCCATCATGTAAAAAATTGAATGGTATGATTTGATAGTGGACTTTTAAAGATCCAAACTCAATCAATTTTTGGAACATGTCTTAAGACAATGGTCACATTTTGAAAGATAGTAAATAGGATCGAATGGATAGAATATGTTGAACTTTTTAAAACTTGGGATATATTTATTGATAACCATTAGATCTCAAAAAAAGTTGGATCAAGAATATGAACATGCATGTTTATCAAATATAGAAGTGAAGATTTGGCAAAGGATGTAGTTACAATGGGAAAACATGTAACACACAACCATGTTAGATTAGTCACAGTTAAGTAGTGTCACTAGTTTTGATACATTGGTAAAGTGATACTTCTTTTTTATGCATGTATGAGTTCTATTTGAAGGCAATTAATCTAAAAATATTTAACATGTTATTCTCAAAAGCTATGAAAGGATAAGACTTTGTGAATGAACAATTTTGTAAATAATGCATATATTTTGAAGTTTGCATGTAGTTCGATCTATAATTATTAAAAAAAAATGCCTTTGTCTTTCATACACATACACATGTTGCATAAATTTTGAAGAGGCTAACTTAAATTGATAACTGTAAGGAGACTCTTATATGGTTTTAGACCATAGTTAGAACATATGTTTTGACTATCACATGTAATGACCTTACATAAACTTGGAAGATGAGGTGACCCCTTCCCCAAGTCTATAAAAAAAAATTAATCCAACTTAGATTTTTGTGAGATAAATTTGAATACAATAGCACATTTAATTTTGATCATTAATGAATGTTTTTGAGTATTTTCTTTCCAATTTATATGTAATTAGATATTACTTTTTTAGTTTTATGTTTCAATAATCCTTAGTGTGTAATATCTACGAATGGATTTTTGACTATCTTGATTGATGTACTAGATGTGTAATAGCTATTGAAAGATTGGTGAATTATATTGATTAAGTCAATTAAGTTGATTGACTCATAATTTTGAATGTGCACAAATGCTTTCTTTTATGTAGCTTTATGTGTGTGTGAAAATTTTTAATTGGATACTTCACTATCTTGAGCCATAATATCTTAATTAAAGGTGTACAACAACTAATCTAAAGGGAGCAACCTTTGTCTAAGGCTTGTGAATTTCTTGCATCATTTTATCCTTATAATTTTTAGCCATTTGACTATGTGTATGAAACTGTTGCTAGGAACAGGTGTAGCTTCTAAGAGTATTTATCCTATTAGAAACTAGCTAGGGAAGTAGTTCCTGAAAACCATAGAGCCTTATTTTTTTTCTATTCCTTCCCTCTTTTCTTTGAGTTTGTTTTGAGATATACCCACTTTATATTAACAACCATCTTCCCATTGAACTCACGTAGAGATTCACTATCCTTTAGAGGCCACACCTCCATCCAAAAAACCTTGTCAACCACCTACATGCCCTACTAGCTATTCCATCAATAGGTTGTCAAAGACCACATACCTAAAACTCATGCCCTAGAGTGGAGTTTACCTCCATTGAGATCCTAAAATGTCAGAGGCTACCTCATTATGCTATGGTGTGTATAAAACCTGCATTACTAATTTGGTAGAGAAGGAATGACTAAAGAGAACAAGTTTTGTATAACCAAGTCACAATGATAATTATCCATGTATATAGAGATAAGAAATCAAATAATCATGAAAAAGAGAATAAGGGATTTTTTAAGAAATAAACTTAATAAATATAAAGAAAGCAATGATAAATAGATATCCATATACAAACATAAATGACATTACAAGCAATACGAAGTGCAAAATTAAATTCACCATGTAAGATAAATAAGAATTTGTCACAATGTCAAATGATATAATAAAGAGATAAAGATAAGATTGGAGCACATGTCCAGTCTAAAATGAAAATTTAAGAACACTATGCATGTGATCATAAGTATTGATATATTTTCCTACACACATTATCCAAAACATCTGGTAAGTATTTATGAACTTGGATGCAAACTATAGCAAATGTCTCATCTATCTTTAAAAAAACTAGGAAAATACTTCATTTCTAGTCTCCTCAACATAAAAGGTAGGAATTCTTGATATATTATGATGAGGAGGGATTTTAATCAAGGGATGCTCAGAAGAATTCATGAGATTTGACTCTATAAGAGATGAAGGGATCACCGATGGGGAAGGATCCATAGGTGAGTGACTCATAGGTGGAAAAGTATCCATAGGTGAGGGAAGGTCCACAAGTGAAGGATCCATGGGTGGAGGAATATGAGGTGAACAAGGGACCATAGGGGGAGATCAAACCATGGGAGAAGAAGGGGGTGACTTATTTTTGGAATGACCTATGGGAGGAACATTAGAATGTGTGGGAATAGTTAATATATGATTTTTAAGGTGATGTTAAAGGATGTGACAATGATCAATGTGATGGGTACCATATTGGTGCAAAAATAATACACCTCTCCATACTTAGGAATATGCATAGAAAGTACCTTTAGGGTAGGTATGGCCTTATCTGAGGAACAAGGGGTAGAAGGATGAAAAGTGTAAATATATTATCATAGCTTGGGAAAATGCATGGATGAATGATTATATATGCCATGGAAGTAATAGATATGCCTATGAGTAAGCTTAGTAGAAGTACTTATAGGATGAGGTGTAAAAAAAATGGAAGGATTTTGGGGAGGCTCATCAACCCATTTGGTGGGTGATAGAGCCATCTATGGTAAAGGAAGTAAACCATCACTAAGAGAAGGTAGTGGTAGGGAAGGTACTAGACTAGGCTCAATAGAAGGAGAAATGGGATCAGAAGTAGGAATAAACATAGTTAAAGTGGGATTAGGAATGGTCTTTGAAACAAGCTCTATTGAGGGAAGGGAGAGCGAGAGTTACATGCATCTCAAGGATAAGTAATCTATAGTGGTCTTGGTGCCTATCAAAGTAATAAGGGCCAATCATAATGCTGTCCCCAAAAATAGCTTTCTTATTTTTGGGACAACATATGAACTATTTTAGTCCTACATGAACAAAATTGTCTCTCCCCTTTTTAAAATTTGTTCTGAGCTTTCTAATTCCTCATTTTTCAAGATTTTTTAGTAAAGGGATTAGTAGGTTCAATAGGGTCAAAGGCTTCCTCAAGCGAGTCCAATCAAAAGAACCATTTTCCAACACTTAGTCATTTTCAGGACCGGTTCAATGCCTTGGTTCAACCAAAAGAATTCAATCGGCAAGATTCAAAGAGAAAGGAATAAACCATTAAACCATTGAGCTATTGAACCTTGAACCAAAAAGGTTCATGAGTCTAATGGGTTCAAGGTTTAATGTCATCGACAAGAGTTGAGTGCATTTTTCAAGTTCAAAGTTCAACCACTTCAAAGTTCCATGGCTTCGAACACATAATGAAAAACAAAGGCTTGAACCGCTGAACCTTGAACTACTTTGTTTCAACGGTTCAATGGGTTCAATGTCCAAATGGTTCAATGCACTTGGTTCAAAGATATCAAAAAGATAGCCAACTCAAAAGAATGAACCGATCGAACCATTAAACCTTGAACCTCTTCATACGTTCAACAGGTTCACGGGTTCAAAGGTTCAAAGGCGGCCTCAGTTAAGGAAAGAAGTAGTGAACAAATGGTTCAATATATGGTTCAACCAAAGGCACACACAAAAGAAATGGATGAGAAAAAAGTGCCAAGTGTCAATGATAGAAGGTTTCAATATGATGCAACGGATGATGCCACGTGCCCTTGGTGAGAATCAGTAGAAGCTGACAAGTGTCATCATCCGTGAGACTACTAAAAGTGAGTCTAAATTTTTTCTATAAGTGTTTCTAGAGTTTGGTAGAAGCCACCGCATGTCCTCACCTTTTTTGGTGGAAGGTGCCATGTGTCAATTGTTAAAAGCAATGGAAGGCACCACATGTCAAGAATGGAACACTCCTAATGTAGAGATGCAGAGCCAAGGAGAGATTTCCTTAAAACAAATTATTCAAAGTAATTCCCTTAGACATTTTATTTGAAGTAAATAAAGGGATGATAGTCCTCTAAAAAAACTAGAGCTCGAAGGCCACCTGGAAGATCTTGAAGGGCAGGTACCCTTATAGGGGGACACTCAACACTCAAAAATGGACCTTGTTTAAGACCCCAAAGGGCAAGTTCCCTTTGGGAAGGGTCAAGCCTCAAAGTGTAGCAAAAGCTTCCAAGTGTCTGCATCCATGCTCCCAATCTCTAATAGGTCTCAAAGTAGTGAAACTCACCATGTGTCCCATCCTAGTGCAGCAGAAACTACCAAGTGTCTGAATCCACGCTTCCAGCCTCTAACAAGTTCCAAAGATTATTCCAATAAGCTTATTTCAAAGATGTAGATGTCACCATGTGTCCTCACCCACGTCATAGTGAGAAAGACACAAAGGAGTTTCTGAGGAGAATGATAGGCCTATGAATGTCAAAATTAGGATGATTGACTAGCCGTTAACCTTTAAAAGATGGAAGACCTGTAGACATTAAATTTGTTGCAATGAAGTGTCTTTTGATCTTTGTAGGCTTAAAATGTAAACCCGATGCATTCAAAGACCCTAAATCCAAGGCCAAGAGGAAGAAGAGACAAAAGAGGGAAATCTCAGTGAGAGTTATTCCTAGTAGGTAGAGCAGCTCACCAAGTAGGTATTTGGGGCCTACAAACATTAAAAGCACAGCCTATTTGTCCCCTTTGGAGTAAAGGTAGAGTAGATAGCTTCACCAATATAAAATGATGAAATGAGTGATTCAAGATTAGGAGAAGACAATAGAGATGAATCAACACTCCACAATTAAGGCGGCTGCCCTGCTCCAGCATGGCTATCCCTAATAGAACCAAAAATGCATCTAAGGCATTAATGCACTGCATGGGTCACTCCATGGGACAAAGTGCCAAGCCTCCCTTGGCCTTTATATAATGTAATCTCTTGTATCATTTGAAAGAGACCTTTTTGATCATATAATCAAAACTTTGCCCAAATTGAAAGGTGAATATTGAGACTTTGAGCTCAGATTGTTGTTCATATTATTTTATCTGAACGAGAAAGCAAGTTGTTTGTAGACTTTGTGCTATAATATCTTGTATAATTTTAGAAGATTATTCTTATGTCTATCATTTGAATGTATTCTTGTTTATTTAATCTAACAAGTAGAATTAGTGGAAGTGATAAGGAAGGTGTCTTGAAGCTAGCTACTTTCAGACTTTGTGTTGTCATAGTTGTCTTTAGTGTGTGTTTTCTTTCTATTTCTATGTAAAAGACTTTGGGACAAATTTGTGCCCTCATTGTCTTTCATATCTCACTCTTTAGGTAGCTGAAGTGGAGACTATGTGTTACAATTCATTCTACTGGTTATTGCACCCTTTTGCCACCAGTTACTTTTACTACCTGAAAGAAACTCCTACTGTTTCCTACAAAAACACTTCTGAAAGAAGAGAAGTGCCTTCAGTGTTTCCATGAAGATTTTCTCCTCTATTTGTTAACATCATCTCTGAAAGAAGAGAGATGGATGATGTATCCTACCCTTGAGTGTTATTTTCAAAATATATATATAGTATATAGCACCTTTATACCTATAGGGAACCTCCCCTTGATGAGAGGAGAGATTAGTCCCCTTTCAATGTGGTAAACCTACACATTTGGCTAACCAATCTTCCTACTGTGGTTGATAAGACCTATTTTGTTTCCAATACACTGATTGACAAAATATTCACCCAATAGTTTTTGGTGACTCCACTAGGGATGAACATGCAGTCTAAAGCCTCAAGTTTTAGATTAAAGTAGTCCCTACCCTTATCCATTATAGATTCTAGAGACTCTGTTCTGTGTCTTACCCATTATCATTATAGCCTTACCATCTTCCTCCATCTCCATTATATTATTTGGTCTGCAAAACTAGAGCCACTAGGATATAATGCACAGTTTGAAGCCTTAAGCTTTAGGCTAAAGTAGGGCCAATTCTTTCCCATTTTTGTTCTACAATCTGGCAATTCCACACTATATAAGAAGCCAGAGAGCCCAAGGTAGAGCTACTTTTTTTGCTATTAGTATAGCTTTGCCTATCCATATGCCACCCAAATTTTTTATCCTCTTTTTCATAATCCCATCATGGTAGTTTGAGGCCCTTGGGGTAACTCTTTTGGTCCAATAAATTTGACTTCACCCCTGCATGAACTTCCACGTAGCTCAAGAAAGAACTTTCCCAAATTCTTTGGTGATGGGAAAGTTCACCCCGATGAACACATTATAGCCTTTAGCATAGCCTATGGTGTGATAAGGGTGGAATTTGAGGACGTGGCAGTCAGGCTTTTCATGGAGACACTACAAGGTGTTACTACAGACTAGTTCTACCATCTACAAGTTCAGTCAGTGACTGACTGGGATACTATTAAAGCTAAATTTGAAGCTAGGTTCAATCTTGTAGAAGATGCACATGCCTTGCTTTCCCAACTCACACAGATGAAGAAGGAGCCCCATGAACCTATGAGGGACTTCACTTCCAAGTTTGACAAGCTCAGGAATAGAATTCTTGCAATTGCTCAGCCAACCCTTGAAAACCTCAAATGCCTCTTCATCAACTCACAGCTACCTAAAGTGAGTTTTCTACTAAGATGTGTTAGCCACATACACCTTGAGGCTGCTCAAGACTTGGCTACTGAGCTAGAAGATGACCTCATCTTGGTAGGAAAGATAAGGAGAGACCCTAATAAAGGTAAACCCTCTTCATCTTATGAATACTCACCCACAGCCACCACTAAAAAAAAGCAAAAGCTGGCAAATGAATTGCTAGCCTTGAAAAGGCAAATGGCACAAGGTATGTCTTCTACTCCATACAGAGATGTACCAAAGAGGACATTCCCCAATCAGGCATACCAAGGCAATGCTACTAGGAATCAAGGGAAGCCAAGTCGGCTTCCTCCCCCATGGAAGAACCTTGCCCATGAAGTGCTTCTAACCAACTCAGCAGTTAGATATCTGGAAAAATAACATGATTTCTCTTTCTAACCTAAGTTTGAGCAATAAAATGATGTTGATTTCTTCACAAAGGACCAAGAAAAATCAATTGGAAACTCCCACATTAGTTTCTTGAATTATCAGGATGAACCCAAAAGTAAAGGTGAAATAATTGAGGGATCATATGTTGTGTTCACCTGGTCCAAGAACCAGTCAGCCGAGCAAGCTGATAAAAAAAAGATAGAGGAGTGACCTCAACCAATAATTTCAATTGCTAAACATGGGACCACTCTACCTTTCTAGCCAAAAGACTTGGTGATTGCTAAGAAGGTAAGTACATCAAATATCCCTATGCCTTATACTTCAAATTCACAGGCCAGTCCTTCCCCTCCCAAAAACCAAAAGGATGAACTCCCATCCTCTCTTCCTAGTCCATTTTAGTCATTTGACATAATTGATCAATTTAAGAAATCTAAAATTCAAATGACTGAACTTGGATTCTTGCAAGCCAATCCTAAGCAGTTGGATGCTAGTGGAGAACTAAGTATGGACCTATCTGAGGCAAGGATCCCTGTTAAGGGAATAATGAAGAGATTGCTCCCTGAAAAGGAGGCAAAATATGTGGTCACCCAAACTTCATCCCTTGCAGCTCAAATTCTATTTGATTCTTTAGGTAGGGGTAATTATTTCTTGACTATAGAGGATGTTCATGTTTCTGTAGATGAAAGTCCTGTAGTTGGCAATCCAAGAATTGATCCAAATAAGACATCAGAAGAATTGGTAGGGCATAGTATAAATGAAGAAGGATCTTCCATCTCTAATGAAGAGAAATTTGATAGAAGATCAGCTTCTGATGATGCTTGGATCCTAGAATCTAATGGCAATAATTTTTTTACCAATGTTGGAGCTAGGACTATGTTGATATCTCCTCAAGGAGATATTTTTCCTTCATGCAAGTTGCAGTTCAACAATGCCAACAATGCAGCTAAATGTGAATATTTTTTTCTTGGATTGAAGGCTACTCAAGACCAAGATGTCAAACTCCTTCACACCAAAGGAGATGATGAATAGGTGGTTTGTCAAGTGTCTAAAGGGGACAATCAAAGCATGTGTTGGACTAAACTACTAGAATAACAAGCTATGGTGGTGGACCATACTACTGTACTCTAAAGTTAGCAAAAGGAACTCTTCACCAAGAGAGCAAGGAGTTACGGTTTTTAGATTGAAGACCACGCCTTGCCATGGGGAAAGAAGAAGAAAGAACTAAGAGGAATGCATAGAAAATGTGATTCCTGGTGGAGAGTTCCATTTGCCTGTCACTGATTTTGGGGACAAAATGGTTTCCTACTAGTTTATCTGGATGGAACACCATCTTCATTATCTCACAATGGGTGGCATCTGAAGTGCTTCAAATCTTGAGGCATCAGATAAGATCATTTGTACATATGTATATTTGTGTAGTCTTTAGTTCTGTTATTCTTTTTGTTTTCATTTTTTAGAGCCTTTATTTTTGGGTAGCATGACTCCATATCCCAATGGCATACTTCAAGGCACTAGAGATTCTAGTTTCTACTCCCCTCAGCTATTCTGAGTTTTCATCTGATACAAGTTCCCTAACTGGAGCTAGTTATTGTCCCCAAAAATAGCTTTCTTATTTTTGGGACAACATATGAACTATTTTGGTCCTACATGAGCAAAATTGTCTCTCCCCTTTTTAAAATTTTTTCTAAGCTTTCTAATTCCTCATTTTTCAAGATTTTTCAGTAAAGGGATTAGTAGGTTCAACAGGGTCAAAGGCTTTCGTAGGTGAGTCTAATCAAAAGAATTAGTTTCCAACACTTAGTCATTTTTAGGACCGGTTCAATGCCTTGGTTCAACCAAAAGAGTTCAATCAACAAGATTCAAAGAGCAAGGAATGAACCATTGAACCATTGAGCCATTGAAACTTGAACCAAAAAAGTTCATGGGTTCAATGGGTTCAAGGTTCAACATCGCTAGCAAGAGTTGAACACATTTGTCAACTTTAGAGTTTAACCACTTCAAAGTTCTATGGTTTTGAACACTTAATGAAAAATAAAGGCTTGAACCACTGAACCTTAAACCACTTTGGTTCAATGGTTCAATGGGTTCAACATCCAAATAGCTCAACACACTTGGTTCAAAGATATAAAAAAGATAACCAAATCAAAAGAATTAACTGATCAAACCATTGAACCTTGAACCTCTTCATAAGTTCAACGGGTTTAAAGGTTTAAAGGCAGCCTCAATCAAGGAAAGAAGCAATGAATAAATGGTTCAATGAATGGTTCAACCAAAGGGACACACAAAGGAAAAGGATGAGTGGAAAGCACCAAGTGTCAATGGTAGAAGGTTTAAATATGATGCAGCAGATGATGCCACGTGTCATTAGTGAGAATCAATGGAAGTCAACAAGTGTCATCATCCGTGAGACTGCTAAAAGTGAGTTCAGATTGTTTTTGTAAGTGTTTTTAGAGTTTGGTGGAATATGCCATGTGTCCTCACCTATTCCAGTGGAAGGTGCCATGTATCAATTTTTAAAATTAGTGGAAGGCACCACGTGTCGAGAATGAAACACTCCCAATGCAGAGATGCAGAGCCAAGGAGAGATTTCCTTCAAACAAATTATCTGAAGGAATTCCTTTATACATTTTATTTGAAGTAAATAAAGGGATGATAGTCCTCTAAATAAATTAGAGCCTGAAGGCCACTTGGAAGATCCCAAAGGGTAGGTACCCTTGCGGGGGGACACTCAACACTCAAAAATGGACCCCGTTCAAGACCTTGAAGGGCAAGTTCCCTTCGAGAAGGGTCAAGCCTCAAAGTGTAGCAAAAGCTACCAAGTGTCTACATCCATGCTCCCAATCTCTAACAGGTTTCAAAGTAGCATAACTCACCATGTGTCCCATCCCAGTGCAGTGGAAGTTGCCAAGTGTCTAAATCTGCACTTTCAGCCTCTAGCAAGTTTCAAAGCTTATTCCAATAAGATTATTTCAAAGATGTAGATGCTGCCACGTGTCCTCACCCACGTCACAGTGAGAAAGAAATAAAGGAGTTTTTGAGGAGAATGATAGGCTTGTGAACATCAAAATCAGGATGACTGACTAGCCATTAACCTTCCAAAGATGGAAGACCTATGGACATCAAATTTGCTGCAATGAAGTGTCTGTTGATCTTTATAGGCTTAAAATGTGAACCCGATGCATTCAAAGACCCTAAGGCCAAGGCAAAGAGGAAGAAGAGACAAAAAAAAAGAAATCTCAGTGGGAGTTATTCCCAGTAGGTGGAGCAATTTGCTAGGTAGGTATTTAGGGCCTACAAACATTGAAAGTGCATCCTATTTGTCCCCTTTGGAGTAAAGGTAGAGTATACAATTGCATCGATAGAAAATGATGAAATGAGTGATTTAGGCTTGGGAGAAGACAATAGAGATGAATCAACATGCCATAATTAAGGTGACCGCCCTGCTCCAACGTGGCTATCCCTAACAAAACCAAAAAATGCATCCAAGGCATTAATGCATCACATGGGTCGCTCCATGGGACAAAGTGCCAAGCCTCCCTTGGCCTCTATATAATGTAATCTCTTGTATCATTTGAAAGAGACCTTTTTTATCACAAAAGCAAAACTCTGCCAAAATTGAAAGGCAAATACTGAGACTTTGAGCTCAAATTGTTGTTCATATTATTTTACCTAAATGAGAAAGCAAGTTGTTTGTAGACTTTGTGCTATCATATCTCGTATCATTTTATAAGATTGTTCTTATGTTTGTCTTCTGAATGTATTCTTATTTATTTAATCTAACAAGTAGAATTAGTGAAAGTGATAAGGAAGGTGTCCTGAAGCTAGCTACTTTTAGAATTTATGCTGTCATAGTTGTCTTCAGTGTGTGTTTACTTTCTGTTTCTGTGTAAAATACCTTGGGATGACTTTGTGCCCTCATTGTCTTTCATATCTCACTCTTTGGGTAGATGAAGTGGAGACTTTGTGCTACACTTCATTCTGTTGGTTATTGTGCCCTTTTGTCACTAGTTACTTTTACTACCTGAAAGAAATTCCTATTATTTCTTGCAAGAACACTTCTAAAAGAAGAGAAGTACCTTCAATTTTTCCACCAAGATTTTCTCCTCTGTTTGTTAACATCATCTCTAAAAGAAGAGAGATGGATGATGTATCCTACCCTTGAGTGTTATTTTCAGCATATATATAGTATATAGTGCCTTTATACCTATAGGGAACCTCCCCTTGATGATAGGAGAGATTAGTCCCCTTTTGATGTGGTAAACCAATACATTTAGCTGACCAATCTTCCTACTGTGGTTGATCAGACCTATTTTGTTTATTAGTACGCTGATTGACAAAATATTCACCCAACACATAACATGATCCATAAACATACTCCTATGTGGTTCTTTATAAATTGGACATGTCTACACCATCTCTACCCTACCATAAAGAGGGAAAATATTAGAACTAGGAACATACACTAAAATGGGAAGATACACTAAAATATTGAAGTAAAGAGGAATGATAACAAATAATCTTAGCATCATGGGCTTGAACAAGACCACCTAAAAATGGATCATCTAAGGTATAACCATCATTATAATCAAGTGTATGAAGATCAATTACATAGGTAGGAATGAAAATTTCATCTAATGAGGTGTGATGAATGGAATGTTAAGTCTTGGTTAAGATAATGGGGATATCATCACAAGGTGGTTTGCGAGAATGAGGATGCAAAGAAGTAGGAAGCTGAGAGATGAGATGGGGTGAGAGATCAAATTTTTTAATATTTAGACTGATCTTATCAATATTATCATCATCAAAATATAAATTTTTTTGGAAGAATATTCCCAATAAGTTCAAGATGACCATTGTAACCTTGAGTGGAATTGATGAGAAAGTTGAATTGTTAAGACTCAAAATGGAACACTAGGCAAAGGTTCAAGAGTAATAATCTTGAAGATACCATGGCCTTGAAATTATTTTAAATTCTAAGGATTAGTGTCACCTTGAATCCTATAAATAGTTCCATTTTGAGGGAATTTAATGCATTATCAAGCAGAAGAAGCAACTTCTCTCATATGATGAGTCTATGGCCTACCAAGCAGGATGTTGTAAGATAGATTAAAATTAAATATCATCACCTTTACATAAATGGTGATAGGTGGGATGGTAATGGGAAGCCACATAACCTAAAGGAGGCATATACCTTTAATCATAGCCTTGATATGTGTTACATGTGGAATTGAGATTACATTCATAATATCTAATTATTTTGATAAAATCGATATAGGTAAGATAGGTGCCAAAACCCTCATCAATCAAGGCACACTTGACTTAGATATGACCAATTTTGAAACTAATGAATAGAAAATGATCATCCATATAAATCATAATCTCATAAATAATCATAGAAGTGATGGGAAACTTGAGGTAAAGACAAGTGTCCATTATTTTGTAAACATAGATGGATATCTCTTCATATTATTGCAATATGATATCTTCAGATCTACATAAGGTTGCTTCAGGAGGATGAGGGATGTTCATTTTGAAAAAAAAAGTTTCATGAGATAGTTTTGATGATGTAGAGAGGTCCTAATAATTTCAATAAATTGAATTTGGGATGGGAGATTAGTGAATTCTGTTATAAGATACCATTCATCATAACCCATAAGAAGATTGTTATAAATAGGTGAATAATGTTGAATGAATTCCTTAGAATGTGGAACTAAAGTACATTGGCATTTATGTTGATAAGAAAGAGAAGGTTTAGAATAAGGTTTTAAATTATTATGAGTATTTGAAGTAGTTAGTTTAGGTTAGGTTTGAGAATTGTTAGAAGAAATGTTGATAGAATCTTGAGTTTTATTAGTGTTAGGAAAAGAAGATGAAGGGATGGTAGAAATAGAGTGAGAAGTGTTATCCAAGGGAGGAGTGGGAATTGGTTTATTTAAATTTATAATTTCATCTTTCCCCAACTCATTTAAGTGAGTTGGAAAGGAATATTTGATAACATGAAATGTGTGAGACAATGGAGAGATGTAGATGGGTTGAGGATCAATGAAAGAAACCACCCTTCACATCTTAGTCATATTAAACACATTCTCTTCAAATTCATGTGAATAAGACTTTATAAACTATTGGTGGAAGGGGTGGGATTATCTTGGTTATCTTGATGATTTGGAAGAGGGTCTTTATAGATGGCCAAATGAGCATTAGCTTGATTCAAAGCTTAAGATTTAGTATGAGTTTCATGGGCTTTGAAAGTAATGTTATAGGATTGTTGGGATTTTTAAATGGTATAATTATGCTAAAAATTGAGACCAAGAAGAAAATACATAGCCAAATTATGAATCTACCTACAAGTCTCATGAGAATGACCCTAACTAGCATAAAACCAACAAAATTTATTAGGATAATACCAATATTTCATAGGATGAGTGGGATCAAGTTCTCATGGTAGAGGCCTAGGTAGATGTTTGAGTAATTTAGTTTAGGATAATTTTTTTTGAATATTGATGTCATTATGTGGAGATAAGTGACGATTGGTGAATTTTTGAGAAGAGGGAGTTAGTTCTAAAGATTGGTTAGGAACAATAGCTTGAATAGTATGAATGATGTCATAAGATTCCATGACACTATCATTGGTAGCATGATGATTAATTTTTTAAATTAAGATACAAGTACCCATAGAATTTTAGGGTGGATCAAATTGATTCATAAGAAAATTTTGACATTTAGCTTGGTTAATAGCCTCCTCTAAGGTATGTAGAGAGAGAAGGTGAACCTGATATTACAACTTGGGAATAAGAGCATTGGTAAAGAGATGAAAAAGGTTATCATCATCCATGTTATGTTCAAATTTGTTGGATAATATTTTCCACTTTTTAATTAATTCTTGGGTATTTTTGTTTTCAAGTTATTTAAAAATGATAAAATGGGCCAAAGTATTCTCACGAAGATCACTAGTTTGGAACTCTTGGACTTGAGCATTGACTAAATCTTCCAAAGTAGTATTGGAGTGAGTTTTAAGTTGGTTTTAACAATATAAAACATCACCCATGAGGGTTTTGGATAAGATATTGGTAGTGGTAAAGGTGTTTAATTTAACCTAGTATTTATATATATTTATAAATGTTTTTAGATGAAAATTAGGATCAGTTGATCCATTGTAAGAAATGCTAGGGTTGATAACTCCTATATCGATATTAGAAATTTGAGATGTAAGAGGTTCATTTTGAATATGCTTAATTGTATTGTTGACAAGAGGAGGTTGAGGGATAATATTAACATGGGCATCCCAAAGAGGAGGTGGGGGAACATTTTGATTATGCATGCCCCATGGCATCAGTTAAGGGTGGGTTTGAAGATGGATAAGGTGGTTTTACATTCTCAAAATTTGATTTATATTATGAGATTAAAAAGTATTAATTTAATTAAGAATTTTTAATAAGATTTTATGGGTTTAAATTTCATTGTTGGTATTATTTGTAGCATTATAATTAGTAGGAGCTTGAGAGGAAATAGTAGAATGTGAGGCACTAGTGGAAAAATTTGCTTGTGTGGTAAAATATGAACTAGTGAAGGGATGAGAATAGGAAGCATTAGAAGCATGATTACCATGGGTATAAAATGATGCATTAGTGGAAGAGTTGAGGAGAGTGGGTTTTAGAAGAGGCCCACTAGATGTATAACCTACCATGTTAGTGGAGATACTAGGCATGGAGCTATAAGAAGTCAAAAATGAAGAAGTCATGATATGAGAAGAGGTTAAAATAGAGGGAAGAGGTTGAGAATAAAAGAAACTAGTATCCCCAAATCCATGTGAGAATGTGGGAGAAGGTGAATGAGGCTCTTTAGCTTGACCGCTAATCATGATATGGTAAATGGTAGAAGGATCCTTTCCTCGATGTTGAATAAATTCATAGATTAAGAAGAAAATCTTAGGCATATACTATAATTTGTGTTGATCTTCGAGTGAGAAGAGAGGATTATGAATTAAAGAGGAATGAGGAGGGGTCCCATAATTCATTTTACAAGTGACTATATGAACATTAATCTCATTTAGGAGAGGAGCCCTAAGCTACTTATGGGAGACCTTATGAGGGTTGGTAAGACTCATCATATCCATTGAAATAAACTTAGTATTGTCTTCAAAAATGAAGTTCATGATGAAATATAAAGACTAAATAAGGCAAAAGTGATGCAAAAATAAGGAAATAAGAATTGATAAAAATATGTATAGAGTCAACTGGGTTGACTTAGTATAGAAAATAGGGTCTAAAAACTTTATAGAGTCAATAAGGTCATCTTAGTACTAAAAATAGGAGTTGAAAAAGTATATAGAGTCAATAGGGTCAACCTAATACTAGGAACAGAGGTTGAAAAATTGTATAAAATCAACAAGGTCAACCTAGTACTATAGGCAGGGGAAAACAAATAGTATGTAAGAGACCATATCTAGTAGAATGACTATGTATTGAAATAGGAAAAAAATTGTAAGTAATTTTGAAATCAAGAATGAAAAGAAACACACAATCAATTAGGTTAATTAATTTGATCCAATTGAGGCATATGGCACAAAACCTTGCACCAACACTAGCTAATGTGATTTTTTATAATACAACACATAATTGAGTAAAGAACAAGTAGTCAACATAGAAAGTAATATCTAACTAAGTGGTCAACTTGAATGTTTTTAGATTATTATAATATTATTTTAGATGTGATAGGAAGTTGGATATAAGCAAGGAACTAGAAATCAATCTATGTATGGTTTCAGGATGTTTAGGCTAAAAGGGATCTATACTGGTAATGATACTAGCTTGGTATTGGGGCCTACCCCCTCACTTCACACACCATAATGACAAGGGTTTTAGGTGATTAGACAATATATACCATTAACCACATGTTATAATTGGCCATAAAACCAAGTCAACTTCCCCCTTGGTGATGAAATCCAAGTAGGTAGGTAATTAATGCGTTTTTAAGATTTTGTGATTTGATAGTGTGTGCATAAAAGAAATAAAATAGTGAAACTAAATGTTATATTGAAAAACCACCTAAATAGACTATATAATCTATTATAATCATGCAAGTAATAATAAATGAAAGTGTGAACTAATTATGAGCATATAAGTGTTAATTCTAACTTTGAATACTAGTATAGTGTCATTTCAAATGATAGTGTATGTAGAGATTATAGAATAGAGTTGACAATGAAACTATTGTACTACAGAAGAAAGGGTTTTGAAAAGAACTATGTCAACAATGTCAACCTATTTTTCTAGACATAACATAAAATATGGAAATATGTTGACAGGGTTGACCTAGTTAACTATATAGGGGTGGTTTTAAAGACTGCAAACTATGAAAAATAAAAATGTAATGAATAAAAAAATAATAAAAAAGGATAAAAAGGAACCTTAGTGGGTTTTAGGATGCAGAGGAAAATGAGATTGTTTTTAAAGTACCATGATTCATACTTGCAAATTCTACCAACTATGTTGACTAGTCAACCTAGTTTTACAAATCCCTATTTGTTGAAAACCTGTAAAATGTACTATGTTGATAGGGTCGACCTAGTATGTTTTCTAGAAGTCTAGAAATGTATAGAGTTGACATATTATCCTTATTTTGAAGTCTAAAAATGTACTGTGTTGATAGAGTCAACCCAATAGCCTGTACCTAATGAAAAACCTACACAAATAGATCAAATTCATAGTAATGTGACTATATGGTAAACCTGTGCATAAAATTTAGATATATATCAACATTGTGAACCTAGTATCAAAAATATAGTGAAATAAAATGACAAAATAATGAAAAAAGTGAGATAAAACCTATAAGGGTTAGATTCATGTTAGGTTCACCAGAGTGTATGCAATCATAAATACATCATGTCTATAAAATAATCCTAACTTGGAGAAGATAAATCATACCATACACTTCCGCTTGGGGACACATTAGATAATTGGGAACATGACCAATACAGGGATCCATTAGACCTAATTAAGGGATCTCTTATCATAATACATAATTCTAGGGAGGGTTCTAAGTCCTTCATTCAAGCACAATCATGTAATAACCCTAAGGAAGCCCTATGTTTTATATTCACTAAACTAATAACAAGTAAAGTAAAATCTAATCTATTTCTCACCAAAGATTGTGGCACAAAGTGGGGGTTAGAAACAATAAAATTAAACATGCATAGAATACATATACTCAAGTTAGTGTATATGGAATTCTAATAGATGGAAGAGAAGTATAAATGCATTTCTATCTACTCTTACAAAGGAAGAACAAAGTTAGGAATACTTACCTTTGAATATGAAGCCATTGAGCTTCAATCTCTCTATTTTCCAAGGTGATTTTTAAGAGGTTTTTGTGGTATGTAAGGATGACAAGGATAAATCAGCTCTAGGATACATAACCTATCAATGCATTTAAAAGACTTCTCCATAAGACAAGATATGTATCTCTAAATAAAGTGTGAAACCCTAAGCTTGCTCTTCAAGTAGAATGGTGGATAAGTAGATGCACAATAGCTCTTACTTATTCTTCCCTTCTCTAAATAATGTCAAAATGAACTTGTATATATAGGTAGATTTAACCCTAATCCCTTCTAAAAGTTTTAGATGACAAGCTTGACCTAGTCAACCTAGCAAAATTTTGGATAAGAATTTACTAGGTCATGGGATAGTTCGGCCAAGAGCTGACCTAGACCCTAAGTGAATTTCACCTAAATATATATAGGGTCAACCCAATTGACCTAGTATAATAAACAATCAAAATGGGTTAAGGCTAGGAAAAATGGGGACAGAATATATGAAATGGTTGGAGAGTGTGCAATAGAGAAGAACAAGCTTAGGGATAATGTTTTCAGGAGATAAGTGTGTAGATAAAAAGTGGAAAGGGGGAAAATAATCCTATGAATCACTAATCATCTATCCACCCCTTTCTCAATGCACCCCTTAAGGCATACACTCAAAAATATTGAGACTTGATGGGTTATTGCAAGATAAAGAATGTCAATAATTGATAAAAGTTTAAAAATATTATGTGCATATAGAGTGATTTGACATGATATCAGAGCTCTGATCTGATGACCATTTTTCCATTTTTATAAACTTTGGTGAGATCTTTCTTGCATGCATTTTGATGGCTTTCTTTTTTATTTCAATGGTTTCATAGGTTCGATGGGATTTCATGAAAATATATGAAAACTATATATTTAAAGTTTCCAATCACAAAATGGACAACACCATGCTATTCAAAAACCATCAAAACCCTAAAATTGATTGTAAACATGACCTAGATTCATGATAATAGTTTTCAACCATTTTTTGAGGGTTTCAAGGCTTTTTTGATCATTTCACACATTTATATATAGTAGGATTCTCAAACCAGGAAATAATGTTTGGGTTTTTAAAGCTCTCAAATGATTATTTACTAGTTTTTGGAGGATCCATACTAAATCTATCATTTTTTAAAATTTCTACTTTCGATGGAGTCTTAACCCCCTGGTCATATGGTAAATAAGCCCTTGGTCACTTCCAACCCAAAGGAGCTTAAATTTTTCTCTAAAGGGACTTAAGTTTTTTAAGGAAATTGGTTCATAATTTTTTCAAGATTTTACTCCAAGGGTGATAAAAAAAATTTCAAAGTTGATTCAAAATATTTTCCACCACTATTTCCACCCAAATTTTTCATGTGAGTGTAGATTTTCAAATGGCTATAACGTTTGATTGGTAACTCAGATTTGAGTGCCATCTTATTCAAAATTGATTAATTTTACATGTTATACACATTGATGGTGATATTTATTCCACTAAATATCCCTTAAAACTAGCTATTGTACACTATTGGGTGCATTATCAACTCAGTTCGACATCCCTCTAGTTCTTTCATACTTATGCATAGATTAATCAAGATGCATTCTTAGTTGTGCCTAATTTCTATATGATTTTGATTGTATTTAATTTTTTTTGGGGGATCACTATAATAGTTATAATGGGGTAGTGTTTAGTGATTTTACTTTTTTTTTTTTACTTATTTACCTTTGCAACATATTTTCCTTCTACACTATGGATTCAAGTCCAATAAGTCTGATCACTCATTTTAATTATCATGAATAGAAATCTAGAATGGATTTTACAATCTAAGGGTTATCATAAAATTATAATGGGAACCGAGACTAAACCTTCAATATCAAAAGTGAAAATCAAACTCAAATGTGAACTACTGTGTCTTTCCATCTCTCTTGGTCTACTCTTTCACAAAGAGTCTACCAAAACACCTAATCAAGTGTGAACCACTATGGGAATGCTCTTCAAAAATTAGGATGTCATGAAAGGTCATGAGCTAGAGAATGAGATCATTAGTTTGATCCTATATGACTATGACACCTTAAAATACTTATTCACCCATTTCAAAGTTATGAGGTTATAGCTGAAAGAATATGGAATTGACAAGAAATATGAACAACTTGTTTTTTTAATACTCTCCATACTGGGTCTAGAGTATTTTTTATTTGTGTCCACTTTCCATGCCATAAAAAATGAGCTTAGAGATACATCGAATATGCCTTCTTTATATACCTTTGTTCCCTCTTGATTTTAGAGTGAGATAAATTGATATAGATGGGCACAGTGAAGTCCTCAAAATCTCATACACTTTTTGCTAAGAAATAAAAGGCTTCAAACAATAGAGAGAAGAAAAAAATTAAAAATATCAAGATAAAGATGTAAATCTTCCCACCTAAAAATTAAATAATGAGAGCTCTTATTCCAATGTTAAACCTAAGATATCTAGGATCAAATGTGGGTTTTCCTTGAGAAAGCATAATAAAAATAATTAATTAAAGAATCAGATTGACCAATTAACTAAGCTGATCGAGAATCACAATATCAGTGTCCCTAATTCTACCAATCGAAATTAATCATACATGAATACTCTAAGGAAAATGGCCATGGTAAATAAAATGAAAAAGAGAATAGTAATGGGGAAGGAAAGGGCAAGGCCGTAGTTAATGTTTTATCTTTAACTCCTACATGAGTCATTAACTCTAGTGCTTCACATCACATGGCCTCTTCACATATAAAATGTAGTGCCTTAAAACTATGTGGCATGTACTCTATACAAATGGGTTATGACACTTATAAAAAGGTTCTTAGGAGAGGGTATTTTAAAGGGAGTGGTGGAACATTTAATAATATTCTTCTAAGTGTTCCCTCACTTTCAATTAATCTCATGTTAGTTTTCTAGATCACTCATCCTAGCCTGAGCATGTGAATTGAGTTCACTCCAAATTCAATGTGCATTAGAGAGATACACAATGACATTATATTGGCAGTGAGAATGGTTTATCATCATACTCAATTTTATAACTTCTCACACTTTGATTATGACTCTCCTTCATATTTTTCTTCATTAGACTCACCTAAATTTGATGACATTTATGAGCCTCAACACTCATCTGATATTAATGACTCTTATTATAGAACAAATGAATTTAACAGTGATGGGTACACACCTCTACCATCTCTTTATTACCTTACATGTGTTGAGGAGTTATTTCCTAGTCAAATTATCTTTAATATACTTTAGACATTATAGAGTGTAGGTATAGTAATCCATGACACATCATATCTCAAGCAATCTATTCCATAGTTTTAGGGCATTCTATAGTCATTCTTATCCTATGTTCCCACTAAAACCTTCATTGCTTAGAGAAATTATCCCTCCTACGTTGCATGAGGATAATAGTTACTTGTACATGAATCACACCTTGGTTTAAGATCCATCAGACACTTGGTAGAAGTAGTCATTGTTTCAAGGTGATCCACTCCTTAATGCATCTACTTCTAATCCATAATCACTTATAATAACTTTGTTATAGGATATAATATGGCTATAGGTAGTTGCAGACTCTAGTGGGGATTTTTATCCCTCTTCTCTTATTTGATGTCTTTTGGAGAGGAATTTTGTCCTACATTTTTTCTCATTTTCTTTACTTTATGAGAGTTACATTTTAATTGGGTACCTCATCAAGGCTCATTACTGAGACCCAATTCTTCTACCCACTTAAGCTATGATTTAGGGGGTGTTAATGTAGGCATTTTCTCACTTTTGGTTTTACCTACATGGTTTTTTAGTAAACTTACTTAGGGTTGGTAAGGTCATTACGGGAAATACACTTAATGTTTTTTTTTAAATTTTGAGTTGAGTTATTACCTATATGGTGACCTAATGTCTCACTATATAATGTACTTCCTTTGTACTTTCTAGATATCTAATAAGCTAATGAACATTTATAAATCTCACTTTTTTATTTGCATCTTGTTCTCACCTACTCCCAATATTTTCATGTAATCTTTGACATTCATAGATCTTAGAGTGATCCAATAAGATTTTTGTACTTTCATGTTAAAGAAGAGTGTTATATTTAAACTAACCTTGGTGTGCCCATAGTGAAATGGAATAGAGGAGAGTATGGAAGTGAACATGAAATGATTAAGCTATCTCAAATCACAAAAAAGTGAAGATTTTAACATGGTATAATGATAGGTAAGTATGAATCATCATCATAATAAATAGTATATGTGAATGGAGACGTGAGAATAGATTATTATATTTATTGAAATAAAAATAATATGATTGTGTTTAAAGGTATAAAGATGCAATTATCAAACTTTACCTTATTTTTTATGGAAGACACTTAGCTAAGGTTATAAAAAATTTAAAAATGAAGATTTGTGAGGAAGGCTTGGTTTAGGTATTATAGTGAAACTCGCAAAAGGAAAACCAAAGAGGTGTAAAAATGAATAATGTGTATAATAATGGCATTTTTTGAGGAAGCCTTGGTCCTATCCAAGGTCTTACACTAAAAATCACAAAGGGAAAACCATGGAGGTGTATAAATTAATTAATTTTGTAAAGCTATAAACTATTAATTATAAAGAGATTTGAAGGTTGACTAATGAAAAGAAAAATAAATAGAAACATATTCATGAGGACCTTGATGTCCTATCCATAGTCTTATGATGAAAAATAATGAAATATATAAGTGAAGGAATGGAGATAGACCAAAGGACCAATAATAATATCTAAGGATACTAAAATTGATGTAATATTAGATTTTGGGAAGCTTTAAAAAAATTATAAGAAGTGTTAACACCATAATATATATAAAGATATGTAATATGACAATGATAATTTAATTAAAACATTTATTTAAAAATTGAGCATTAGTGGGTTGTTTTAAAATATGTCCTTCATTAGTTTGTATTTTATAGGTACTAGAACCAAGAACCTCTTTAATGAGGTAACGACCCCACCAATTTTGGGTGTAATTTCCTTCTTTGTCATGGGTATAATCTAGTTTAAGGACTAAGTCACCAATATTAAAGGTATGAACTTTGACATTTTTGTTATGTTATTTGGCAATTCAAGATTTGTATTAGTGGTTATGTTGTAAATCACCCATATGATACTCATAAAAAAGGTCTAAAGCATGAATATGGGCCTCACAAAGTTATTCTTCAAGAATAATACCATGAAGAGATATGTGTAAGGAAGGTATCTCAAATTCTAAAGGAAAGATGAATTTAGATGTGTATACTTAGTAAAATGATGTTGGTCCAGTAGTGGTATAAATGCTAGTGTGATAATTCGAGAGTGTAGGATAACGTTTGAGTGATAGTCAGAACATGAGTCTCAAATTGTATTTTTTAATATTTTATTAGTGACATCTACTTGGCCATTACATTAAGGATGATAATGTGTGGATAATTTGTGTGATTTTGAATTTAGCACATAATTGTTTCATATCCTTATTTTTTAAATTCCCACCATTGTAAAAAATAATGGTGTTGGGAATTCCAAAGATCCAAATGATTTGATTAAGAATAAATATGGATATAATGATATCCATGACATTAACAAGGGTCATATATTCAAACCACTTAGTGAAATAATTAGTGGTTGTGATGATGAAGATATGATAATCTTAATAATGGGATAATTTACCAATGATATCTAATCACCACATGGAGAAAGGCCAAGGTAATTCTAATGTTTGAAGATTGATCAAAGGAGAGTGGATAAGGTCATGATGAAGTTGTTAGGGATTGCACTTTTTAGAGAATGAGATAACATATTTTTCAAGTGTGATTTAGATGTATCCCATGCATAAGCACTTATATGATGTAGCATGTCCGCTATAGTGACTATCATAAATGCCCCCATGTGCCTATTCAAGAAGAGAAATAACTTCATCTTGGGTGAAATAATGGATCAAGGTACCTTCAACATTATGATAATATAGTATTTCAAATCATAATACATATTTTTAATATTGTTTATGAATTCTAGTCTTTTCATGAGCATTAGTGTTAGTAGAATAGGTGTGGTTCTTGATAAATTGGATGATATTCTTGTACCATGAACTTTATCAAATACTGACAACCTTGATGTGGTAGATAAGATAATTGTTTGTGGTTGGTAACAAGATGGATATTTGCATATGTTGATGATAAATTATGAATAATTAATAACTTGATGAGGGTGAAAAAGTGAAGTAGATGAAGAAATTGAATTAGTTATGGCATTCTACTCTTGTAGAGTTGGTTCAATAGTGAAGGCTTTGAACTATTTAACAAATGTGGTGTAAATTTGATGATAAGCAATGATATTTTCACCTTTAAAATGGTATTCTTTATTAACTTGATGAAAAATGAGTTATGAGTCACCTAAAACTTGTAGATAAGGGGTGTTTAAATTGATTGTGGCTTACATGCCCAGGATGAGAGATTTATACTCATCCATATTATTAGTAATGTTAAAGGTTATATAAGAAAGCAATAGTTATGATTTTTCCATAAGGATCAACTAAGACACATCCTACCCCAACTCCTTATAATAATTTATCACCATCTAAATGAAGTGTCTAGGTATTTACATATAAGTCAATTGTTAATTCAGGTGATTCTTTGATAATGACTTTGGATTTTGGTTTTAAAATGGAAGTGTCTAGTTTATAAAGTTACTTGTTTAGAGATCAGCTGTAAAATTATGAAAATAATCTTTAAGTGAAATAGCTTGATTAAGACCTTCAATATATAGGACTTATTCATGAGGAAGAGTATCTTGAAGATGATTAGTGGTCAGTATATGAGTGTTAACAAGTTAAGTGGAAATTACTTTGCATTTAATTGATTTTTTATGTAGTGATACGTAAATCAATTTCCATCAAGATAATCATAAATTTGAAAATTATATCATCAGGTAAAAATGCTTTGGATAAAAAGAGATGAAGAGGATCGAAATGGATGATGACATAATCTATTTTATAAAGCATGTAGTGGTGAAGTTTTTGAGATGTAAAGTAAATGGTGAGACAATCACATTTGATTTTGGTATAACATATGTCATAGTATATGATAGCACACCTAATATAATATATAGCATATTAATGACCTATTTCATCTTGTTGAGAAAGAATTACCCCAACTAATATGGGGGTAAAGGAAGTGTACAAGATGAGGGTTCAAACATTAGAAAGAGGTCAAAGAGTGGGAGGGTGTAGGAGGATTATTTAATGTTGTCTAATGTTTTTTGACATAAATTAGTCCATTCAAAAGAACTACCTTTTTTTATAATGGAGTTAACTGAATAAATATTGTAATCCATCTCAGGTATGAATCATTGGTTTGACCTAAGTTTACCAAGGTATCTTTTTATGTCTAGAATGGAATGAGAGATAGGCATGCTAAGAATGGATTAAATTTTAGTAGGTTATATATCAATCCCATGTAAAGAGACTAAGAAACTTAATTTAAAACATAGTTGTAAGGATTGATTTTATATTTGTATTTAATTAGATAATCAAAATGATAATAAGATTGTGAAGATGATTTACATGATACTTGGATTTGGTGATAAGGTCATCTACATAAGTTTCAACTATTTTATCTATGAGGTCATGACATATATGGGTCATTGCATGTTAATAAGTGGCACCATAATTTTTAAGACCAAAAGGCATTTTAACATAAAAATAGGTGCCCCATTATATTGTAAATGTGGTTTTATGTTGATCTTCAAGAGCGATATGAATTTGATTATATCCCAAAAAACCATCCATGAGAGATAAAATTTCATATCCATTAGTGGAGTCAATAATAGAATTGATTTATGGTAAATTAAAATTATCTTAGGGACATGCTAAGTTAATATTTAATAAGTATATACAAATGATAATAACCATGGTGACTTTATTATGTACAGGAATAATTTTGGAAACCCATTCAAAATAATATAAATATTTGATGAATTTAGCATCTAGGACCTTAATGATCTATTTATGACATAAATTATAAATATCAAGAGGAAATTTGTGTTTATTTTGATGTACAGGTTTTGCATCAAGATAGGTAATGATATTATGGACCACAATATTAAGGTCAATCTTGGGCATGTCTTCATAAGACCATACGAAGGCTTCATGATATTTATGGAAAATAGAGTAAATTTATCATGTTATATAAGATGAATTTATTTGTAAAAAAGTATAGGTCAAGGGATAGTAGTGGTTACATAATTAATTTCAATGGTTTCTTCAATAATCATATCATTTCCATCTTGGAAATGATAAGGATAAAGAGGAAGTGAAGAAACAAGATGTGTTTTAGGATGGATACTAGCAATGAAATTATTGAAACAAGGAGTCTATTTCTCAAAATAACCAAGATTATGATGTTTTCATGGAACCTAAGGTTCATAAAAATGGAGTGGTTCTAGGATAGCTTCATCAGTAAGGAGCATGGGTAAGGGTCCATAATATTCAACATATGTTTCAAGATCCAAAATTTGATTTCCATGAGCACTGAACTCAAAATTTATTTATCGAATTGATATATCATGTTAATCTAAAGTAGTTTTAGGAGTAGATGTATAAGATTGTGTATGCACTAAAATCTGCTCACCCTGTTAATTCTAATAATTATGTTAATTTTTGCTAATTTTGTTAAGTTAATATTTCCTAGCTAATTTAACTAATAACCAATTATACCACATCCCATTCCTACATCCTAAAATCCTTAACCCATCTCAAAAATAATTAATCCATTCATTAGAACCCTAAAAAAATCTATTTACCTACTAACCTACTCCTTAAACCACTAGCCAATTTAAAAATACAAAATAATCTACCTACCCAACTACCACCCTATTCTAGCATCTTCTAAACTCCTAAACCCTAATAGAAGATTTATAGAATTAGAGGATTATATAAATCTCCTCCATTTTATCCCCCTTCCTCTATAATTTTCTATTTTAGAGATCTCCATAGAATTAAAATTCCATGGAAAATCCCTAGCCATTGATTTCTCCCTCCATGCCTATATAACCAATCTCACCCCATCCCTCAAAATAACTTGAAAAATTTACCAAATTACTACCATTATCTTACATCCATATAGGCTTCTTGTATCCATCCATATCTAATATCAAGCTTAATCATCTATTGGAAGCTATTATCAACATCAAGCAAGAAATCCAACAATCTTCAAATTTTGCATCAAACATCCATTAGACAATCTTGGAGAGGAGATATAAAGAGTCAAAGTGATGGTAAGAAAATTATTATTAATCTGATTATCTAGTTTATCCCCTCCTACTTGTGTGTTTAGATTTTAGGTTTTATTACTAAAATTAGTAATAAGAGTTGAATCTAAAATTTAGGCTATTTTTTGGCAACCACGGTGGGAGATTACTCCCTTAACTAAATTTATAAGCTTACTTAAATTTATTTGGATGCTTGTAAGACAAATTGGATTTGAATTGAAGACTAAATTTTGAAAAACTTTAATGCACAAGTGAATTATAATTTTGAACTAGTATTAGTGATATTATAGTAGCGATATTACAGTTCTAGTTATGATCTTATCAGTTAAATACTAATATTTAAGGTCTTTTGTAGGTTTTTGACTTTAAAAAAAAATCAAAACTTCAATAATTGTGTTTTTTCCATGCTAACTATGGTCTTGCAAGTCAAAGTTATGGTTTTGTGAAAATTAGTAGTTAGGAGGCATATCTATATCATGTCTTTGCTAACCCCCTTTTGCAGGATAATTTATTTTTTATCTATTTGTTTGGAAGTATTACACTTTTGTGTGTAGGGAAAGGAGAGACCAATCTGATAGTTCATTGTTGGTATATAAGAGATAAATTCACAACTTAGCTAGTTATGATTTTGCCCTGGTAAAAGTGATTTTATAAGATTGACTCACAATTTTCTCAAGATTTAGATTTATACTAATATTCTTGTTTCTTATCTATCTATAAATCTCTCTACAAGATATTATTGGTTTATTTATTGTTTGGGGATGTTTTTTATCTTTTATGTGTAGACACAGGAAGGATAAATCAAGTTTTTATACCATTTGTGTATAAATTACAAGATCATATATTTCCTATTAGTGGATTTGACTTGATAATTATGGTTTTATCATGAGAATCAAAGTTTTGTCCTTCATTAAACTGGTAAAACTTTGACCTATAATTTTTTTTATTTGTATATGAAGGGTTCTCATCTCCTATAGGAAGTTATGACATTTCTTTTAATAATCCAAGATTGTCTCTTTCATCACCTTAACCATTCTTAAATATAGACACTTTTAGCCTTAACTATGTGTTGACAGGGGATACTCATAGGTTTACTATTTATGTGTAGCATTAATATGGATAGAGGAAGACCAAGGAAAATATTAAAGACCTCACCATAAACTTGTTTTAACCCCCTACTACAAAACCATAAGTCTTGAACTTGTGACTTTGACCTACAAGTAGCAGTTTTGTAGGTTGCAATTGTGGTTTTATAGTTAGATAGGTAATAGATTAGTTTGGGTCATATATTAGGCTATACAGGTTTATCATTCTCTATGTATATTAGCATTATAATTTTGTTTTTAGCATAAAAACCATTTTAAGATAACTTGTTCATTTAAAAGGTATTAATAATATAACTATCATAAGAGGCTGAGAAGAAACTTTTCTGTTAATTTGTCTATTTTATAATTATTTTAAAGACTAGTTATCTCACTAGCATCCATTTTCCTTAGGCATATTTTATAATTTCCTTATTTTACACAAAACCATAGATTGTGAATTCTTGTGAATCATGATATTTCCCTATGTAATTGAGGTTTTATCTAATTGACATAGTTTTTTTAGGTAAACCCTCATGATTAATTAACCTCTACAAGATTACAACTCATGATCTATAATTTTGTTTTGAAGTTATGATTTTGTGCTCTCTGGCTATGATATTGCACTATGTATTTGTGGTTTTGTAGGGATTTACAGTTTTATAAAAGTTAAACTACTAACCCATTTTGTTGTAGGACCCTTCAAGACCAAGGCATCCCACTTTGTCTTCTAATCTTTGTGCTTGTAGGAAAGGGTGACAATAATATATTATCTCAATTTTTACTATATATAAATCCTTGTTGTGTAAATTTGATTCATATTTTCATATTATGGTTTTTATTCTGTATATTTTCTTGTCACTTGATTATATATACTTTTACCTCTCACACATAGGTAATTAATCAATAAATAAATCATGTTGTTCTTACTTGTTTGTTATCCACCCTGAGTCTAGGATAACCCATGACATGGAATTCATCCCCATGTATGGGTTTATCAAATATGGGTTGGTGAGGTGGATTTCATCACCACACACTAAATAAACTCTATGTTTCAATGGAGTCTAAAAATTAGGAGAGCTATCATTTGGTGCCTAATCAAAATTCCCCATAAAAGGTTTCATGGAGTGAGGGGCGGTTAAGATCCAATACATAGGGTGGTTAGACAACATCCAATATGGACTTGGGCCCCATCAAACCTTCAAATATATATGGGACATACCTAGAAACCCTTTTATATACCTAAATTATGAGACTTTGACCATAATAGTTATACTATTATCAGAGTTAGTATCAACTCCTAAGTAGCTATTATGTGCAAATGGGGTCAAGAAGGTTTGGTATATTCCTTATTGGGTCACCAGCCTACAACCTCACCCATAAATACATTTGATGGTGTGATCATTGAGTTATACACCCTTATAAATTGACTAATTTAGTATTCATGATTTTGTGTGTTGTTTGAAGGTTGTGTCAGACTTGTATTATTCATAATTTGAGTTAGCCATACCCTATTTTATGTGTGACACCTTAAATACCCATAGATTAAACCATCCTCATCTCAAATTATCTTTATCCTAATCTTCATTTTGTATTGATCACCCATCCCACATTTATGATTTCCTATCCCATACATCAGCTAATATCTAGCATCCATCTAATACCCATTTTATATCTCCCTTACCTCATATAATTAATAATATCCATTGTATATTCTAGGTAACTTCAATAATCCTTCTTGTCTATCTTATATCTTCCACCACTTACCCCATATACCATCCTATATCTACCCTATATCTTATATCCACCTAACATCATACTATAACCTCCATTTTCCTCCTCACTTCATATACTATACCCCATCTATCTCATATTCACCCATCACCCTTGAATATTATACTTGGTCTTGGAATCAAGTTCTAGTGGTTTCCCATCCTTTTAAGCATCATTATCACTTCTTGCATCCTTAGACTAGGTATTATCAATATACATAGTGTTATTAAGATTCTAATCTAGCACCCATCACTCATCTCTATCAAGTGCCTTTTTCACCTAACACTCATCAAAATATCTCTTTGCTAGTGGACAAGGTATTTTATCCTATCGCTCTCTTTAATCCTTACTAGATTAGTCTCTTATGAGGCTTTGTTTGTGGGTAATTCTTAGTCACACCATCCCTTTCCAAAAAGCATCATATCATTCTCTTTGACCACTAGTAGATTTGGTATCTAAATTAATTTAGTATTATAACACTTCCACATCATCTATCACACCTCATCACATCTCTCTTTTAAAATCGTGATTCACACCCATACCCAACTTAGGATTGGACAAACTTATAACCAAAATAATGATCTAATGGGGAATGTAAAAGATCTAAATTGAGATTATGATGATACCCATAGTGATATGCATACCCCTAGAGAATAGGATGAATGATTTAATCCCCTCCATAATGAATAGGTTAAAAACTTAATTGACTAATACCACTATGAAAACCATGATCATGTTTTAACCCAAGCCATTTAAATAAGGGGCACACTACCCCCAAATTTTAACTAAAGTCTCCTACAAAATATAGTTTGTCCTCCCACTTGACCAAATACACCACATCAAAATGTGCATACCAATAAAATACCCCAAGAAGAGGAAGGTGTGGACCACAAATTTATAGAAGAAAAATTCCCATCACTCCTCTGAAATAATCATATTGAAGCTAATAGGAGGTAAGTTGTCTTAGAGGACTAATTAGAATAACTAACATAAAAAATAAACCTTTTACTCTGAGACCAAAATCAATGTCCTTCATCCCCCCATAAAAACATCCAAAACACCTAAAACATCTATAATACTCAAAACATTCATAGCACTCAAAACACCCATATCCCCCAAAATTGTCAAAATCAAACCACTAATCATCTTGGGGACCCCACATTTGTATAAGAGTGAAAAGCAATGGAGACCCTATAGAAAATAGACCCTTGTTTGCAATCCCTAAAGTACAAATATGAAGATTTTTGTTATTCCCCTTGGACATGAGTATCTTACATATATCTTTTCCTCCACACTTTAAAGTACCTAAATTCAAAAAATATCAAAGGAAATGTGACCCTCAAGATCATGTATAATAATTTTATATGGCTTACCATGAAGTAACATTCGAAGATGCCTATTTATTGAGACTTTTTCCAAAAAGTCTTTCTAGACCTAATTTAGAATGGTTCATGCACCTACCCAAGGTGTATATATCTAGCTTCAAATAATTGATAGAATAATTTATCAGACACTTTTCATTCAATATTTAACATGACATCTCTATAATAGACCCTATAACACAAAGCAAATAAGCAAGGAAAGTTTGGCATACTTCTTGCAAAGATGGAGAACTTTAACAAGTTGCCTGAGATGTATAGTACCTAAAAAAGAGTTGGATAATATATTTGTGGATAACCTTAATGTTAAGATCAAATATCAACTAAAACTCTAATGTGATAAGACCTTTGATGAAATAATTAAGAAAGGGATGCAAATTGAAAATGCCCTTATTGAAAAAGGGAAATCAAACTATACTCCTGAAGTGAGTACAATTACACCTAAGAAAGATTATTTCTAGGGAAGTCAAAAGTCTTCAATAAAAATAAGAATGTTGTGGGGATTTGGTAATTGATTTTAAGCAATAGCATGTATAAATAGTCAAAATAATAGCCCCATAGAATTATCAAATGTCTCCTCCACTTGAGTTCTACAAGGCAAGCCAAAGCCTCATAATGGCAGAAGACTACTTACTAGCTTGGGGGTACCTGTTGAAATGATCCTTGACCAATTAATTTTTTCCAATATGATCACCCTTCTTGAAATTAGCCCTATGGATGATTGACAACCAAAACCAAATTAGTACCATGAAGATGAATTTTTTAAATACCATAGGGTCAAAGGCCATGGTAAGAAAGATGTATAAAATTGAAGCATTATGTTCATGACCTTATTGAAAGAGATGGCATTGAAATAGGAGGAAATCCTTCCAATCAATATGAAAATGAATAGCTAGGCATCTATAAGGACCTGCTTCCTAATCATATTCAAAGAAATAGGAAACCACTAAGAAACCAGGGTCAAACCTCTTCCTCTAACTACACTGACTACCATGCCATGTCATACCACTATATCAACACCATCAAAATTCATAACCCTCAATATTCCACTCCACCTTCCTCCACCATTTTAAAAATTCACTGGGTTACTACTGATTGTGTTGTCACCACCAAATATAGTAAATTTTTATGACACCACCCAAGGACCCATCTACTTCATCTACTAAACACAAGGTAAATATTTATAAGAAAGTCTTAAGTTCTTATGATAAGTATTATGATATTATTTAGTATCTTGAGAAGACACCAGCCCAAATTTTAGTAATAGATCTTTTCAAAACCTCCACTTTACATCAATAAATACTTAATCAATTTTTGAATGATTTAAGGTACCTAATGACTTGGATACCAATAAATTCTAATAATTAGTGGGACATTTATCCCCTTAATAAAAAATTACTTTTGGTACCTAGGACATGCCTCCAATTGCCCCCCACCATAATTATCCATTTTTCATTGAAGTCTCTATATCCTACCATTATGTCTCTTATGTTCTCATAGATGGAGGATCAACATTAAATTTATGCGATATGGACTTCTTAAAAAATCAAGGGTATTTAGAAGCATCTTTGGGTCCTACCTTGATTATGATAAAAGCCTATGATGATAATGAGAGGTCATCTATAGGAACTATTTACCTTCTTATTATCATGGAACCCATAATTCACCAAACTCTACTTCACATTTTGGATGCTGATCTACCTTATAATATGCTACTAGGATGTTCATAGATACATGAAATATAAGATGTTCCATCTAATTTACATTAGTGTCTCAAATTCCCCCACTCCAATATGGAAGTCACCATCCTTGGAGAAATTGATCACTTTTGTAGTTGTCAAATGTACCAATCTTCATCATCATATCATTATCTAGGTATATATAATTTCTCCTAAGTCCCACATGTGCCAAGTATATATACCCTAATTATATTGTACCTAAAATAGATCAAGGGTTTTTTTTAGTGGTGAATATTCTTTAATTTATGAATATTCCATTTTTCAAAGTTAGTATTTGGTGATTTTTGTGGAGTGGCCAATAAGGTGGGATCACCTAAATTTTTGGGGTCTAAGTTAATTTCGAGGAGAGGTTCACCTACATTTGAATATAAATTTTCTCATATAAATGTAGTTTGTCAGTACCTCGAAAGCCAATATATAGGAATTCACCATATACTATTGGGTAACTTTAGAAATGCTTTTGATGGCTTGTATTTTAGGTCCAAGGAGGGCTTCAAGAATCAATAGTTTCTAGCAAGGTATGTAATGATGTTTTACAATATAATTTCTTAGTATTTTTTAAATGTAATTCCATTTACTATGCTTTAAGTTCCATCATAAAAATTAAACATAAGGGCATCCAATGATATATTTTAAGAAATTGATGGCATCTTGTAAATGTGGGCACCCAATGGTAGCCTATGGGCACTTGACTATAATCTACTAGTGCTTAACGGTAGCATGCAAGTAGATGATACTAGGCTATAGGCAGATGATGGTAGGCTATGAGTAGATGATGATAGGCTACCTATAGGTGGATTATGGTAACTTGTGGGTGGAATCCTACATCCTTTGGGTGTCTACTTGTAAGCCTACATGTAGATGCCTACAAGCTAAAAGCATCCACTTGTAAGCTACAAGGTGAATGCCTATAAGCTATAGGCATCCACCTATAGGCTATAAAAAAACACTTACAGCATATATGCATCCAATTTTAGCCTATAAAAAGACACCTATAGCTTATGGGCATCTACTAATAATCATATGGGTGGATGCCTATAGGCTACATATAGATGCCCATAGGTTACAGGTATCCACCTACAGCCTATGGGTGGACACTTGTAGCCTATGGGCATCCTCCTATAACATATGGATAGATGACTATATCCTATAGGCTTATGAGTAGATGCCCATAGGCTTTAGGCATTTGCTTGTAGGTTAATAACATCTGCTTGTAGGTTCTAAGCTACTAGCATCTACCTATAGGTTACCGATATATGCCCGTAGGTTACTAGTATCTACCCATAGGCTACTGAAATCCACTCGAAGGCTATAAGCCTCTACCTGTAGGATGTATTCAAGTGCCCATAGGGTACTATCAGGTACCAATAGACTATATTTAGAAATTAGAAGGCTTTGTGTGATTTACTATGTGGTATCATATGACTCACTTATGCAATGATATGTCTTCCAAACTGATTCACCACCATTGTGAATTTGATTCACCTCAAGACCTCCATGTATTTTTTATATGGCCCATTAAAATGAACCCTACAACATATCCACTACCTGAAGTTACCCACTTTAAAATCACATCCACATATTGTAGAGAGTACAAATATAAAACCTTTTTCATAGGTGATTTACCACTTTCCCCATGCAGTTATGGGTCCTCAACCATGTGGAAGGTCAATCCAATTAGGTATCAATTTGGACCCATAACCTTCTCAAGCATAGGATTATTATGTGAAGAATTCATTTAATAATTAGATTACTCATGCCTTATTCTAAATGAGAGGCCCTTATATCTCCATGAAAATAATACCCTTACATCTAGAAGATAATGGAAAATATAAATTATCAGGGGAAAGGACTAGGGAAATAAGAGTAAGGAAGGCTTGAATCCATCATAGTTTAAGAATATACGTAGTATCTTGGTTTAGGTTATAGACTGTTCGATGATGACCTCAATAATATTATTGTGGATACTCCTCTGATCCATGAGCAGTCTATCTTTGATGAAGAAATTGAGATGGGTTTAGTTTATGGTCACTTCAAGGAGCTTCCTACCACCAACCTCTTCCCTAACACTAACATTTCTACCATCAAAATTTCCATTCACTACCCTTCACTCATCAATTGGGATAAAAAATAGGATCCCTCCTTTGATACATTTCAAAATGATGAAGTAATCTTGGAGTTTTTAGGAGCCTAAGATTTTATGCCCTCCAGAGACCATAAGAAATACTTTTCTGTAAATCTCTATAAATCTACATATTTTGGGGAACAAAAAGAACCCTATGATAAAAGTGAAAAAGATAAATCTAAAGAGGAAAAGCCTCCTAAAAAATTGGATGAACTCCCACATGTTTCCTTTGAATTAGAAGAGTACTTTGACATTGATACAAAACTCCTAGATTATTTTGCTTTAGATGTTCTAAAAACATCATTGCTTCCCTATTTATAAGATCAATCACCCTCTCTTATCAAGGAAGTGATCTAAGTCAACATCAAGACTGAATAACATCCTAAACTAGTCAAACTAGGAGCATCTCTAACACTTAAGGAATGTGAAGTTATCATTGAGCTACTCAAAGAATTCATAGACATATTTGTATGGAGTTATGTAGACGTGCCTGGACTATACCCCTTCTTAGTAGTACATCATTTGGTCATGCATCCTAATGCTAAACTGATTAAATAGAAATTATGGAAGATGCACCCCAAAGTTTCCTTGTTATTCAAGGAGGAGTTACAAAAGTTCTTGGAAGCCAACTTCATCTGACCTATTGATTATTCTAATTGGATCCCTAATATTGTTCTTGTGACTAAGCCATAAGGTAGAATTTAAATTTGCATGGACTTCTATGAAATAAAAAAGGCATGTCCAAAGGATTACTTCCCCCTTTTGAATACTAACATGATTGTGGACTCAACAACATGCTATGAAATGCTATCTCTCATGGATGGTTTTTTGGTTATAATCAAATAAATATTGTGCCTAAGGATCAACACAAAATGACCTTTATCAATCCATATGGGACATTTTACTATCAAGTCATGCCCTTCAGCCTTAAAAATGTTGGTTCAACTTATCAATAGTCATGATAGTCATTTTCATGACATAATGCATGATATATTCAAAGATTATGTGGATAATATCTTGGGGAAGTCTCGACTTAGGTCATGACATCATGTTGTCTTAAGATGAATCTTTGAATGATTGTGAGAATATAAAGTTAGGTTAAATCCCAAAAAGTGTGTATTTGGGGTTACTTCAAGAAAGTTATTAGGATTCATAGTTTTTAGAAGAGGCATGGAAGTAGACCCATCTAAAGTGAAGACAGTTATGGAAATGCCTCCACCTCACAATCTAAATTAGCTCAAAAGTATTTAGGGAAAATTTCAATCCATTCGGTGCTTTATCTCTTAGTTTGTAGATAAATGTCACCCCTTCTTCCATCTCTTAAGGAAGGGGAAAAATTTTAATTGGAACTCTGAGTGCCAAGAAGCTTTCAATAATCTCAGATAATATTTGGCAAACTCAACTGTGTTGTCACCTCCTATTTTGGGAATACCCTTGATCTTGTATATCTCAGCAACTCCATATGCAATAGGTGCCCTCTTAGCACAACATAATGATCAAGGCAAGTAACAAGCCATATACTACCTTAGTCATACCCTGATCTCTTATGAGATAAATTATACCCCAATTGAAAAGGCATGCTTAGTCATGGTCTTTGCCTTGAAAAAGGTCTAGTAATACATGCTCAATAATTAATTTCAGATCATCACCAAGGTTGATCCTCTCAAGTATTTATTGTCAAAGTAAGCCCTTACAAGAATATTGGCCAAATGGATCATGTTACTCATCAAATTTGATATTGAATATGTCAATAAAAATGCCATTAAAGGACAAGTCATAGTCGGTCCTCTTGAAGTGACTAAACCTTTTATAACAACCTTCCCAAATGAGTCTATAATGAATACTTCAGAATCTAGTAGCTAGAATTTATATTTTGATGGCTCATTTACTATGTATGGATCAGGGGTAGGCATCCTCCTTATCACCCCATGTTGGCACAAAATTTTGGCTAGGTATTGTCTATTTTGGCATGGAAGGACCATGATGTTTAAGGACCATGGTATGGAACTTTCTAGGTATAAAATCATCATGGCACAGAACCCAAGGGCACAAGAGGATAATAGTGTGAAAGGACTAGTGTAAGAAGACCTAATAAAAGAAGAATTAATCATGAAAAACTCAAATAATTAGGACTCAGAACTAAAGTGAAAGACTAGGGGAGTGAATGGAAAGTAAAATCAGTTAAATAAATGATTCATACAAGACACATGGACCTTATTCATAGCAATTTTTGCACTAGCCCACAATGAGAGGAACACACAACAACCAAGATCTAGCATAAAGCATAGATATAGGGGCATAAAGGCTTAGATCCTTAGGAAGATAGTTTTTTGAATGTCATGACTCCCATTCTATTAGGATTTCATTATATAATTACTCAAGTCATTAATTATTGTAAACATTTGGTCAGGAATAAACAAGTATAAATACACTTATTGTAAAGGACTATGGGGATGATGATGGACAAATGTATTGTTAATTTTTATGTTTAAGCTTAGTATATTCCAAAATCCTTATTCCTTACCTTCCCATGTAACAATAACATTATAGAATACAAAGGTTTGATAGCAGGTCTTCACCTAGCCATTCAATGGAATATCCAACATTTACAAGTATTTGGTGACTCACAGCTTATAATCAAGTAGGTCAATGATCAGTTCCAAAATAAGGATGATAATTTACTCCCATATAAACAATTAGTCAATAAATTAAAGTAAAAATTTCAATCCATCACATTCAAGTAAGTACCAATAGGGAGTAATAAAATAGCTCATTCAATGGCCACTATTGGCTTACTTATTGATCTCCCTAGAGATGTTTTAGAAGGAAACTTTTTAATAGAACATTTTATTCTTCCATCATATCAATCCATGGCTCCTTTAAAAAAATTTATGATCAATAATCCCATTCTTCCCTATTATCATGAGATTTATAGGTACCTCCATGATAACATATTACCACCTAACCGTAATCACCACTAATAAAAATCCTTCATCTACCACACTTCTTATTACACAATCCTTAAGAACATGCTCTATCATAGGGGATATGATAGGACTTTGTTAAGATGTCTGACATAAATAGAGGCCTTTCATATAATCAAGGAGGTTCATGATGGTATTTGTGGTACTCACATTAGTGGAATGGCCCTGGCTAAGAAACTACTCTAGATTGGATATTATTGGCCAACCATAGAACAATATTGATAACAATACATGCAAAAATGTGTCACTTATCAAAAAACATGGGAATCTTATTTGTGTACCCATACAATAATTATATCCCATAATTATTCCATGGCCATTTTCCATATGGGGCCTTGATTTGATCAATAATATAAATCCTACATCCTCTGATGGTCATAAGTTTATTGTCATAAAAATGGAGTAATTCACTAAATGGGTAGAGGTAATGCCACTCACTTATACTACAAGCCTCCAAATTTCTAAATTAATTCTCAATCAAATCATTTATTGCTTTGGCATCCCTTACAACATCATCTCTAATAATGGAAAAACATTTTAAAACTAGGAAGTTGAGGCCTTGTGTCAATGATATCACATCAAGAAGCATTTCTCTTCTCCTTACTACCCCAAGGGAATATATAAGCCAAGGCAAAAAATAGGATCCTTAAGAAAATAGTTAATTATCTGGGTAAAAATATGTACCTATAACTATATCCAACTCTTTGGTCTTATTACACAAGCATCCACACACCTATTGGGGCCACTCCATATGCCTTGGTATATGGGATAGAAGCAATCTTGCTAGTGGAAGTAGAGCTCCCCTCCCTTCAAATATCATTAAGAGGAATTATCACTAACCACAATTGTAAACAAGAAAGACTATAAGAATTGGATATCCTTAATGAAAAGCATAAAAATTCCCTTCATCACTTATGCACATACCATAATAAACTAAAAGGCTAATATCATAAGAAAATCTAGTCTAGAGAATTTGAGTTTGGTGACCTAGTCTTGAAAGAAAACCAAAAAAATACTACTGTCGATAGGGACAAGAAGGGAAAATTTGAAACCAATTGGTTAGGGCCATATATTATCATCACCAAGTTTGGATATATAGCCTATAAATTAGCCACATTATAATGTGAAGAGCTTGATGATCCAATGAATATCATGCATCTAAAGCTTTTATACACCTAACAGGATCCACCATCCTCTATCTGAGTCCCCACTCTTGGGGGCATGTCCTTTTTCACTCCATCACAATCCAAATAATTAAAAATATGTCTAATTGTGAAAAATAGTTCTCTAGTGCCTTGGGAAAGTATCATGATGAAAACCTATTTCTGGCATCATAGTAAAATAATCCTAACCCTGGTCTTAAAAGTGGGCATCCATCATAGTTTCTTATACAACAATAAAATAAAAATGTTATAGCACAAGGTAGGAAGCATTTATTGCTGAGTAATGAGGATGTTTATTGGGGAAGACTTTTAGATTTGCTTGTCCATATTTGTCATACATACATCACCAAAGTCCCATCACATCCTTATAATTATCCTTTATCCTATCACCTCATCAAAACCTATTTAACAAGTGTGTCTCCTTTTATCCTTAAGCTAAATTTCATCCTTGTTTGTCTCTTACTATCCCTAAGATCATGACTCATACCTTCCCACTAATAATGTCATTACAGAAGGGTCAAAAGAATAGGTTTTCTATGTTCAATATTTAATATACATTATGACACTTAATCTTAAGGGATCATCTCAACCCTTATTTACAATTACTTTTAGACTTGGTTAGAATCTGGTCCTGACATATAATTATTTTGGGTACTACACACCCCGTGTACATATCCCTAATCATCACTAGGCCCATTGTTTATAATCATTCTATTCACATCATTATCCATGTATATCCATGTTAGTATTTTTAATTTTTAATTTATGATTAACTTGTGTGTTTGTTTTGAATGTGGGGGGTTGTTTAGTTAATCATATACATATAGTTTAGTTAATAAGTTTGTATTTCATTTTATTAACTTAGTGGGAACAAGGATGGTCTAAGTGGCCCCTAAATTCATTTTAGGTAATACCACTTTTTAATAAATTTCCCTTACACATTTAATATTTAAAGTGTCTGTGACTTATTCATGTCAGATGGAACATATTTACCTACCAATGCAATATAAAAAATTGATTGTAAACATTCTAATGGCTTCCAAAATCACCACCTAGCCCATGCATTTCCTATATCCTACCATTTGTACTATCACAACTATTCCCACCCTATCTAACCTCTCATTATCCCATCTAAAACCCAATTGTCCCCTAACCCATCATTATCCTTCCTCCATGGTGCAGGATGACCCCTACTCAACCCCACATTTTGAAACATAATGAATCAAAGGGGATTAATCTATCATTAAATATATTAGTTTATATCTACCATTTCATCACACTATATATCATCACATCACATCACTATAATATATAAACATCATCTATATTACAATCCACATAACAATAAATATATGACAAAACAATAGTACCATAATCTGTTCCCATTTATCTAAGTCATCATCCATATGTCACCACATAATCATACAAGTATATATATATATATATATATATATATATATATATATATATTATTGTTTCATCTATGCCATAAAATCATGCATTTAACATCACACCCAACATAATGTATCTAACCATAATTGCATTTAAATCCATCACATTACAATATACATAATAAATTAATGCATAATGGCATACCTAAATCATGAATCCATCACATTACAACCAAGATCCATTACATCTAATCTAATCACATAATATAATTAAATAACATAATCCATCACATCATACCAACATCATCATCATCAATGCATAAAAATACACATCACATCTAATATAATCTCATCATATAGAAAAATAATAACAAATCCATCACATCAATTGTATGATAATTATCACAAATACAACACATCAATCATCTAACATCTCATTGCATATATATAAATCATATACACCATCCACATGGAGTCCATGTCAAAAAATAAGATACAATACATGGGCCCATAGGGAAAGAATGAGATACAATAAAAAAATCCCCTATACATCTATATATCTCATTTTTTAGGGTTATGGTCCTAGTGGCCTTGGTGGTCCTAGTCACCCTCTAAAAGGTTGATACACTGACTGATATGAACTGGCTTGAAAAGATAGATCATATCACTCAATTGGTACTACTACATCATATAGAATCTTATAATACTATGCCTCATAGGTCAATCTCATAATGTTCTTCATCACATCTACCATCCCATACCCATCTATCACCTAATCAGCCTTACCTTTGGCCCTCTCAGCCATCTCCACCTCCCCTGTCAAAGTACGGATCCATGCCTACATCTATGTGATCTAGCCTTGAAACCATTTAATATGGTCATCCCTAATTTGAATCTAGATTTTTAAGGTCATAATATGTGCCTATGATATAGTGAGTTATTCTTGTATCCCTATCATCTATGTCTAGGCCTAGGTCAACTACCCATCTCTCTATGCTACCTAAGCCTACAAAGCTAAGATCTATTCCTATAAACCTATCTTATGAGCCTATGCCTAGGTTAGTTTCCCATCCCTCTATGATATCATCACTTGTAGCTAGTCCTATAACCCATATTGCTCCTGAGTAAGCCCAATAATCTCTCATAAGTGTGCCTAAATCTCAGTATGAAATTAGGCCAGGAAAGCTCATTGATTCTCTAATAATGGTTATTATGAAGGGCTTGCACCATCTCCCCCACTACTACCTCCTTCCTATGTCTCTAGCTATACCTAGGGCTACACCTATGGACTAGCCTATCTCTAGGCCTAAACTTGAGGTCTCACCTATCCTGCTACCATCATCTGATGACCATCTCCTCCATCTACATCCATGGCATCATGTCCATCCTATATAGGTGTTTGCCTCATACACCTCTAAATTTTGGAATGAGCCTACATCACTCTCCTCACCACCCCATGCCAAACCACTACCCTAGGATGAGTCAATCTCAATGTAATCTTTTGTCTCCACCAAGCTGTGTATACAACAATAACCCTTAGATCTAAAATAGGTGTCCAAAATTCCCAAGTCATTGGGATAATACCCTCATAATTTGTATGGGCCTTGGACCTATATAATGGCCTACCATATTGAGGCCTCTCTTTCAAACTCCAATAAAATATATGCTCCTCTCCTAGTACATATTGAATAAAACCAAATTATCACAATATGAGATTAGGTCTATACCACTCTATCACTAGGTCCCTCTGACCTGTCAAATAACACTCTGTTAGCATATGCTAGGTCACTATCACCTCATCATCCCATCCAAATTTCAATCCCCTATAGGGAATCCATGTAATATGATTTAGATGAAGGCTATAAAATGCATCACATTAAAATCACATCTCTCTAATGTGGCCCTGATGTACTCCCAATAGAATTTACCAAGCAAATACCATTGGCTGCTCATGTTGCCAAGTTTCTAAAGTGTCTAATGGCCACTAGATGGAAATATGCTCCTATCTCCATAGATATAAAATAATGAATGGACCCAATGATACATAAACCATATTTACCCCTTAGGATTTTTTAACTAGTTTACCAATGGATATTTAAAAATGGCATTTAAATTTATGATAAAATTGAATCAAGAAGTGTTAAAATTGAATAAAAACTGAAATATGAATGTTTCCAATGTTCATTCATCCAAATTACACCTTCAAATGACCATTATCCACTTATATGATTTTCCTATAATTATCATAAATTGATTAAATATTCTTTTCTAAAAATTGAACTTGACTGATTAAATGTGGAAAATAAATTAGAAATCAAAATGCAACATTAAAATAAGGATGACACCAGAATTGTTTACAGAGTTTGATAATTACCTACATCTCTAGGCTCATTCAAACTGACCCATTAAAAGTCAATTTTAAGTACAAATAAAAAACTTATAAAACCATAATGGAATCTCAAAACCTAAAAATTCATGTCATCAAACCTTCAAAAAACTCTGACAATACTCAGTAATCATTCTCCACCTTCCCAAAGCACTTGAAAAATGTCTTCCTAATGTTCTACATCAAAGCACCATTTAAATTTCTCAAAAAGACATCAAATGAACACGAAATTAAGATCAAAAATATACTAAATGGAGCATCTCATAATTCTAAATAACTTTCTAGATTACCCTGATATCTAAAAACTAAAAATGCCTTTAGATTAGCTAAAAACACCAATTTTTATAAATTGCTCCCTATAAATTTTACACAGTTGTTTTTAGTACCCTATACAAATATAATTTTGTGCCTTTTATAGCACTTGAAAAGGCATAGAGGATTGGTAATTCCACTTAATTATTTTACCATGGATCATGGGTTCAAATCCTAGGGTGGACACTTAGACTGACCACCTAGCTCATGGATGTTTGCCATGTTTAAAATCTTGCATGCATTATTTTATGAATTAACGTAAGCCTAAAATAGGCTACCATTGGTGTAGATGATGTGGTTTAGGCCATGTCTAGGAATTTTTCTATGCCAAAATTAGTGGGAATCAACTACTCATGTTTCGTTGGTTGAGCTATCACCACCAAGTTAAGTTGGGAGGTATCTCTGAAGCTTGTTTGTGTATCCTTTGAGCTTGGTTGGAATAATGACTCGAGTTGGGCTTGTGAAATGTAATCTCAAGCTTAGTTGAGCTAGAATGAATAAGTGTGACTTGGAAAATACATGGAATAATTTAATAATTAAATATTATTAGTCCCATATGCAATGTATAAACAACACATAGGCATATATATGAAAGAACATAACAATGGTAACATGAAGTAACATAGGCAAAGGCACCCATTTGCAAAAAGAGTGTGTCAATCCTAGCTGAGGCTCCCCAATGAATAAATAGTGGGGCCCATTTGTTTGAATATGAGTGTCAAAGACTAGAGGTGAAAACTAAACACCCTTTTACTATTTCACAACCATGTGTCACATGTTGATTGGTTCACTTGGCAACCATTTGATTGTTGACCATTTTTTTCCAAACTTTGACCAGTGATATCTAGAGTATACAATGCCCATTTTTTGCATTCTAATAGGCATTGGAAAGCTCTTAGAATACTCTTAAGTAATGTACTAGTTTCAAGATATTTTAGGAACCTTAAAGAATGAAAAATCCTCTGGATGATGGTATCTCCCTTTTATGTTCCTAGTTGTAGTTCTCTGTACAAGTACACTAAAATATTAGGTCCCTAGGTAAAAACTTTTAAGTCCTAGACCATATGAACAACATTTCCTAGGCCTAGATGGAACCATTAGCCACTCTTATTTGGTAGTAGAATTATGGTGACAAGAGACATCACCAAAAGAGTCAATCAATTAATCATACACTTAATAAGACACCTATCAATGTCAACACAAATATCTTGAACTCATGCCTACAATCTCCCTACCAATTGTTAAAGTGTCACAGCCAATGTGTGAAACCTCTAATATATCCTATCCCCATGCATTGACAAATGAAATATTTTGTACACTTCCTCTAATGTCATAGTCATCTCACCTATAACAAAGTAAAATGTTTTGGTCTCAGAATGCTAGTGCTCCACCAAAGCTATGATAAGCACACAATCAATCTATATCACTAAAATCATAACTACATCATGTAGACCAACTAGTTCTAACACCCCAAACTCTACTTCCATCATAAAATTTATCTTTTGGAGTAGTACAAGATGTCATGATCAATATTCCATCACTCCTAGGTCCTCTTGCATTAATCATAATCAACTTATCACTCCATATATTATTTTTCTTACTTAGCACAAATCACCTAATTTACTCTCATCCCCCTTAAACCCTATCCATCTTACTTATATTCACAAAACCTCACACTAACCTATCCCAACATATCCCTAATATTATATACCCTTAAACACTCACTTGCTATCCCTTACCCCTATTACCCTTACTCAACATTCCTAACTACCCTTAACTAATTAAACCCCCTTCCTAATCATACTAGTATATAACTACCCCTACTACCTCTCCACCCAATCCTACTATCCCTAGCTAACTACACCTTATCTCACCAACCCTAATCAACCTAAATAGCTCCCTCTCCATTCTCTCCCTAATTGCATCCCTTACCCTCCCTCCATCCCACTAACGTTATCTCACTAATCTATACTCCCTTATCATACTAACATCCCCTTCCTATTCATATCCTAATCTACTGACTACATCTCATAATTTATCTCTAATTATTCCCTAACCCATCCATAACAACTATTTAACTACATATCTTACCTAATCTATCTAACCTAACCCCCCACCCATCTAACCAAACCCTCATAACAAAACATACCCATTTTCCCACTTCTAACAAAATTGCTAATCAGGATCATTCCCTTAGTAGCAATTTTGACAAAATTACATCACAACTTGAATTTTTACTTGACTTTATGGCTAGGTAAAATTGATAATCTCTAAATCAAAACATTTCAAAGATGTGATTCTATAGTCATAGTATTGTAGTACCTTGACTCTAGACTCATGATATTATAATACTGCCACTTGTCTTATAAAACTGCAAGTCGTAATGGTAATATCTTGATTGAGGGCATTACCATCAGTCATGGTATTATTAGGGTGACTTAACTAGCATCTTTTTTGACAAAATTACACAAAAAAACTAGCTAAAACTAACCAAAATTCATAAAATCATAGATCTAAGGGTTAAACACTCACCATTGGTTTAGCCTCTAGCACTCTCTGAAACTCCCATACTCATTTACCGTAATGGGAAGCTCAGTGAAGCCAGTCCATGGTTTTGACTCAAAGCTCAAATTTCACTAAAGATAATAATGCAAATGAACCAATTTTAACTCTTTTATCCTATTTTACCCCCACTTTATAACCCTAATAGCACTTTAATCATGTATCCCGCACTCAATCCCATAAAATTATCCAATTAACCCAATTAAGTCATTGTTAACCATTTTTAGTATCATTTAGGGAATGGACTTTCCATCCCCCCCCAACTCGAATTGTCCAACTTAAATATCCCATTAGAACTACATTGGCATGAGTTCTTTTAGGACTATGTAGGCAACACCCAATCCCACTTTTGTGTTTAGGGATAGCTCAACCACTAGTCATCATTCATCATTATCCCATCCCTAAACTAGTCATTTGACAATCACATGTCCATATAATATATGAATATTATGTAAAGTATCTAGCTATCATCAATCAAACACTGTTATCTCTATTATTTATTTTCAATCCTTCCTTAGCATGTATCCTTGTTATAGGATTTATCACTGACTTAAACCCATCTCATCTGCATCAATTTCATCATATCAATCAAATCCTTTTTATAGGAATTGGTATTTTGTCTACAACCCATCACTAATGAATTAATTTATCTACTTGCATCTTTAAAATATCTTAGGGCATCCCAATCCCTATTTTTATCTTATTCTTATCCCACCCTAGGATGTATGTTTACATGACCATCTGGGTCAGTTCTCCCCGCATGATCCCTTGAGGGGGCATCAATCATGTCCTACTAACTCATATTTGAAACCACCTAACATTGATTACATAAAATTATATTTATTATTTGAAATACCATTACTCCTTCTACTCCTATCCACTTGTAATGCCCTTTCAAATAGGCGTAAAATGTATGCACTGAAATCTGCACACCCTGTTAATTTTGATAATTGTGATAACTTCCATTAATTTATCTAATTTAACATTTCTTGGCTAATTTAACTAATATCCCATTGTCCCACATCCCATTCCTACACCCTAAAAACCTTATCCCATCCCCAAACCAATTAATCCCTTCACTAAACCCCTAACAAAACATATTTACCCACTAACCTACTCCCTAAGCCATTAGCCAATTTAAATATACAAAATAATCTACCTACTAAAATACCACCCTATTCTAGCCTCTCTCAAACCCCTAAACCCTAATAGGAGATTTATATAATTGGAATATTCTATAAATTTCCTCCATTTTAGTCCCCTTCGTCTAGAATTTTCTATTATAGAGATATCCATGAAATTAAAAATTCCATGGAAAATCCCTAGCCATTTATTTCTCCCTCCATGCATATATAACCAAGCTGACCCCATACCTCAAACTAACTTGAAAAAAATATCAAATTGTTTCTATTATCTTACATCTATATAGCCTTCTTACATCCATCTATAGCCACTATCAAGCTCAATCATCTGTTAGAATCCATTATCAACATCAAGCAATCAATCCAATAATCTTCAAATTTTACATCAAACATCCATTGATAATCTTGGAGAGAAACTATGAAGAGGTAAAATGATGGTAAAAACATTCTTATTGAGTTGATTATCTCTTTTATCCCCTCATACTTGTGTGTTCATATTTTAATTTTTTATTAATAAAATTAGTAATGAGAGTTGAATCTAAAATTTAGGCTATAGATTGTTCAATAGAATCTAGCATCATTTTAGTGTGAGAGGAACTATCATTTTTAGTTACTGAATTATGTATAATAGGTATGAAAGTGGGTTTTTCCATAGGATTGATTAGAGGTAATATGTCTAGATTTACTAGATTGATTTGATCAGTGCAAGTGGAGATTGTAGGTTGTATAAAATTAGAATGCTCAATTTATTAGATGACCCAGGGAGTATCTATCAAAGGTGTAGTGATAGTTGGTACATAGCCTTCTAATTCTAATTCACATGTAGAGGATATGTGAATTACATGAACATCAAGATTAAAGGCATTTATTTTAGATAATGTATTTTGATAATATATGGCATCTAAATCTTGTGACTTAGCTTGTTCCATAATGTAAGTGTCATCATAAGATGTAGATATAACACATGTATCTATTTCAATAGGAACATCTGTAGTGGATATGCCCATATTATTGAAAGTACATGGAGACATGGATAAAGGATATTGAAATAGTTTATCCATGCCATATTCATTGCAAGCTAAATCATCCTCTATATAAGAGGACTCAAGTGCATTTCATGAGGAGGGATATCAATGGTATCATCTATTAAAATAATGTTTCTCTCTCTTGAAAAAAAAGGAGGGAGCCATTCCATGATATAGGGAGGTAATCAAGTAGTATTGAAAATGTTTTGTAAGTAATTAGATTCATCATCATCTAAATTTTCAAGATTTACATGTAGATTATAATACATGTTAATAAATTTAGGAAGAGGAGGATTATTGATGTGTGTTCTAGTAGGAATATGATATTGAGATTTAGGATTGGGAAGTTGGATGCTCCATGGATTAGGAGCAACACCATTTTTTAATGATTCCCATTATCAACATTAAATATGAATTATATAACACTTCAGTCTTGTATATTTGGAAATTACTTATCATGGTTATACCCTTCATTTCTAAGACTTTCTTATTGTCAAAAGGCTCACATCTGCTATTTCTTATGTCTATTTATTATATTTTAGTCTAACCATAAGTTATTTATATGTCCAAGCCTTTTATACTACTCAAAATCCTATAAACCTACTTATTATCATCTTTTGCAAGTTTTAGACTTGTACCTATTTTTACACATTCATGTGTACATGCATATTAGTCAGGCACCTATGTTGATGCTAGTGTCCTCTATAAAACTAAGTGTCTAGTGGCTTAGAGTCATCAAATTTGAAATTTTAATATATCCTTATGGTTGGAATAAGTGATTTAATGTAAAATATTTTCAAAAGGGATTGGTATATATAAAATATCAACCCCTCATTCATCCTCACCTAGCATAGACCTTACAAATCATAAGATAACTTACCAAAATCACTCAATCAAGAATTCAAGTGAACAAAACTTCCCTATTCCTTCATGTTTCAATATCAATCATAGGTATAACCCATATATAGGTTTTATGTATTGAATGAGCATTCCATGGGCCATAGTTTCTAAGTTATAAGCTAGTTTACTCTATGTACTTTCTTATCACACATTACATCTCTATACATGCACAATACAACACATACAAGAGAACTACATGATTCAAATGCCCTCTTCATAGAATTAGATATGTAGGTAGTTCTCATTGATAAAGGGATCTTTGAGGTAGCTTTACACTATGTACCCACTAACCCATTTTTTACACAATCACCCAAGTGTGAGAAATCAATGGTTTGATCATTTGATAAAGAGTAATGACCTATGCATGAGATCTTAACACACCATAATAAAGGTGATAGAAAACCTATAAGTTTACAAGTGTTTACATCTAGATAAAATTTATATTTCATAATAGACACATGCATCCAAGTATAATAGTAACATTAATGCAATAATCCAAATCTGACACATGCATATGAGGCCATAGAGTGATTTTTTTTGGAATATGATGACTGTTCTAAGATCCTAATCTAGTCCACTTCTAACTTGTTTCAACCCAAATCTACATGTGCATAGTAAACTAGTTAAGTATTCTTATTTTTAATTTATTGAAATATCAATCAATAGTTGTACTTTCCATTTTTAGCATATCTCATTAGTTGCATTCAAAATCTTGTTTATCTGAGTTTGTAATTAATTAGCATACTATAGATCTATTTATCACCCTTATGCTTATTCATTTATATATTATTAACCCTATAATATATTGACCCATCTCAATTTAGGGTTAAACATTTGGTGAATTTGACCTCTGAGTCTTCCTTTGTAAATCTAGCCTGATATAGGGTTTCCAACCTCTTAGAGTTTTAACTTATTGTGATTGATGTTCAGATCTGAAACTTCATCCTAGGATTTTACCCATATCTAGTTATAAGGGTTTCATGTGCACACACTTGCAATTTTTTCCTCTTTTATGTCACATTTTAACCTCCAAACAACCCAATTTTAAATTCCTTAGAGGTATTTTCTTCTCAAGTTGGTACACTCAAAAACCTCTAATGTTTTCTAAAATTTGGTATGAAATTTCATTTTTTACAATTTACTATTTTTATTAAATATTGATATACAAGGTGAATTGTGTACTTATTTTATAATTAATCTATAGGTTTCATCAAAAATAATATTTTATTAAAAAACCTCTCTCAGATATCTAAAATAAATTCCTATTTTATCAAAATTATTGATTATTTATTGTGAATATTCAAGGGTTTTGCTTGTGAAGAATTCCACATTGTTTTTCCTATTTTCAATTCATGATACATCAAATTTAAAATTTATCAAAGGTTTTTCATAATTTTATATATATATATATATATATATATATATATATATATATTAGCCAAAAACTTGTGCAGATTTTATGAATTTAACATTTACTATTTTTAGTAAATTTAGACCTATAGGCCATAAAACATAGTTTTGTTCCCTATTTTATAGGCTCATTTAATTTCCTATTTTTCCTAAAATAACCATTTTATATTCCAAAATTTATCATCTAATCACTGTATATTTATTTCTCTTATTTTGGAACATTGTGGTCAACCTGACCTTTGGTCTCCAAACCGCAACTGACCTAAGGTTTCCTATTTTTCTATTTTCCTGCATTCTAATTTTTATTTTTAAAATATTCAAACTTTAAAAATAAAACCTTGTATTTCCTAAAAACATGCTAAATATGGATATGTATATTGATCACTTTCTCTTCCAATATCTCATAGTCATTACTTGTTGTCTTATCTACATTGGTAGAAATCTTAGAACCACAAAACCAAAGAATGATCCTAATAAAGATAAAACTCAAACTTCTCTTTACCAATCTTATTTCAATAATATTAAACTCTTCCTCCTAGCCCTAAGGAGGGTGATAGCTACCATCCCTATAACCAAGTCCATGCTATCACTCCTTCAAGGGGTAAAGTAGATGGTATATGTATGCATATTTGATCTGAGGTACCTAGGGTTTGTACTTATAAATCCTTAAAAGATCAAAAAAGAATTAAAAAATTAATAAAACCCTAGGTACCTCAGACCAAAAATGAATATGTATATGTATATGTATAAGTTAATAAAAGAATTAAAAAATTAAAATGAATATTTTATTTCAAGGCTCACATCATTGAAAAATTAGATTATATACATGCAAAATACAAAACATGCTAGTTTTAATCATGTATGCATATTTGATCTGAGGTACCTAGGGTTTGTACTTATAAATCCTTAAAAGATCAAAATATCACTATGATAAAGTTAATAAAAGAATTAAAAAATTAAAATGAATATTTTATTTCAAGGCTCACATCATTGAAAAATTAGATTATATACATGCAAAATACAAAACATGCTAGTTTTAATCATGTGTTTGCATCTTCCTCTACCAATGTTGTACCAAACAAGGTTTCTAATCCAAATTCAAAGCTACAATAGAACACATATAAAACAAGTGATTCAAGTACTATACCAAAGGTTACTAAGAGACCAATAAAAATACTAAGAGAAATTACGCAAGATAAAGTGATCAAATTACCTCCACATCCAATAAGGCAATCCACATATTGTTATGCATATCATAAAATCCATGGACATCATACATATTGTTGTTTTAAATTAAAAAACAAAATACAAATCCTCAAATATAGTGGATATACTATATTTGATAAATGACTCAAGCAAATCACTCTCATTGTGAGTACCTCTTCTAAAACACAAGTACCAAAACAACAAATGGGGTTACCAAAAAAATTTCAAAGAAAAAATATTTGCCAATATCAAACATAGAGAAATAAAAGTCTTAAAAATAAAAATCAAATCAATAAAAAGATACAAATTTACCTCTCAATAATGACACTCATCTTTCCAAACATTATGGTTTTGGAAAACAATATTTATAAAACTTGGGTTATCATGGTCAAGGATTGGGAAAACATTCCAAAGACATAACTTATCCATCTCTCTATCTAATCAGAATAACCATCAAGGCTTTGGATATATTATAAAAATCAATAAAAATCATAAAAATATGCAATTTCACTTTTTAAATGTAAAATAAAAAGAACCTACAAATGAAAATGAAGTACAAAAGGAACAATTACAAAAAGAATAAGAAATGCATCCAAAGGATAATGTAAAATGTGTGCCTTCATATGTAGCAACTAGTAATCACTCCTCAAACTATAAATTCATTGAGAATCTCATAGATGGTAATCAAGGTCAAAATATCATAGTTCACCTAGTTTATGAATTCAATATATGTACTTGGAAATTTATTACATGTTTAGGATATAACATGGAACATGTGAATAAAGATATTACATCTAATTTATATGTTGGATGTATCTAATGTAATGTCACACTTACATACATCATGATATATTATACTACATATTAGTCCATTTTTAACCAAATATAATTCTAAACTCAAAAAATCATGGTTATAAATAATAAAGGAAAATATCTCTCAACCAAAGACAAGTACACACTTACCAAAAGAGCATGATACACTTTCTGATTCTAATATGCACACATATGACACATTTAGTTCATAAAATATTATATTTACCACTCCTCATATATTCTCATCATCATATTGAGATCATAGGATAGTTTTTTTCTTTTTAAATATTCTAAAAATACCAAAAAATATTTAAAAAAATAAAAAATCCAAAAGTATTTTTAACATTTACTTAATCTATTATCTCCTTGGAAGTTATGTTGTTAGTTCCATATTGGTAGATACAATATCATCTATTTCTATGTATACATGTTTCACACATATTTTTAGTTTGATATAGGCATACCTAGGCACATTATCTATGCATTTTTAGATGTTGGGCCTTACGTCTACTCATGTCATTTGTACATTAGGGGAATTTACTTCTTTGATCATAATACACCCAAGTTATATCATTTTATGATCATTTTCCATTATCATGTTTGTGCTTATATACTTACACATGCCTTTATCCATGCTTATATATTTTATAGTTTACTTGATATGCTATGTACTTATTGTTTTTTGCTAACACATATATCTAGGGACTAATATGGAATGTTTATGTTGATTACTTGTGTTCCATATTTTTTATTTATGCACTCCCTTTAGTGTCTTATCTTCCATTATCTTTATTTTTTGAGAATTTGAATATGTTCCATTGTTTTTGACCCGTGTGCCTATGTTCATCTATTATGACATTTGCATATGTCATAGTTTATTATATGTCATGTCCCTTCAATTATGTGAAATTTGAACATGCCCCTTGTTTGAGGTCTCCTTAGTCCATTGTCTTTTGATTTGATTTTGAGTGCTCTTGTATGTGTGATTGATCTCTTGTTGATCTTGTATTATTACTATCTAGATATTTTCATGATTCACATGATGTATATTAGGACTTGATGTGATCACATACTATATACCTCATCTATACATCTACTTAGACATTTTACTCATATATGCTACATGATATATTCATAGATTACAGTTATCTTATCCTTTTGAGGTAAGGTGACTACCAATTTCTACTTCCCTTCATCTCAAAAGTGGGACATATAATTGGGTTCATGTCATAGGAATATGGATTTCACACATTCACATTTTCATATTTTTATTGGGGGCATGAAATAAAATCATGACTTTCCCACTTATGTATTATTTAGAATTTTTAGATTACAGTGGGGGCAAGTCATGGGAACATCTCTTCCACACTTGAAATTTTTCAAAATTGGCCAAATTACATAGTTATATGTTTCAAATACACATTTTTGGTAACATTATATACATTGGTACCATTGTTTCACCTAGGTTTGAACTTGAAACATATATGAGGTGCATATTCTATGTAAATATAACACCTTAAATTACAAAATCAAATTAGATTTCATATTTAAAATTCTTGTAAGGACTTTATCCTACACTAGGATGAAATTTTATGGACTATTATTGAGCCAATTTACATTGGTCTGACCATATTCTATTATTATGACCAAGCCTTTTATATTGATCAAAATTCTATAAATATGTTTATTATCATCCTCTAAAAAAAATATTGGACCTATACCTATTTTCCATCTGCTTAGACACTCATGTCTGAATCAAATGCCTATGTAAATACTAGTGTCTTGTGTTAAACTAAGTGTCCAAATCCCTAAAGTCAAAAAAATTATAATTGTAATGTATCATTATGGTCAACCTAAGTGATTTAAAGTGATATATTTCCAAAAGGGATGTGTGTGTGTGTGTGTGTGTGTGTGTGTGTGTACACACACACAACACTCATTCATTCCTCACCTAACATAAACCTAAAAACTCACAAGACAACTTACTAAAAACACTCAATCGAGCATTCAAGAGAGAAAAGATTCCCTATAGTGTCCAAAGCCCTAAAGTCAAAAAGTTTATAATTGTAATGTATCATTATGGTCAACCTAAGTGATTTAATGTGATATATATATATATATATATATATATATATATATATATATATATATATATATATATATATATATATATATATATATATATATATATATATATATATATATATATATATATATATATATATATATATATACACACCCTCATTTATTATTCACCTAACACAAACCTAACAAATCACAAGGTAACTTACTAAAAACACTCAATCAGACATTCAAGTGAGTAAATCTTTCCTATTATTTATTATTCTAATATCAATCATAGGGATAGTGTAACTATAGGTCTAATGTACTAAATGAGTATTCCATGAGCCATATTTTTCAAGTTACAAGTTATGTAACATTATGTACTTTCTTGTCACGTGTTACATCTCAATACACACATAATCGAACACATAGGGGATAAATACTTGAGTTCAAGGCCCTTTTCAAATTATTAGATATGCAGGTAGTTCCCATTAATAAAGGGGTCCTTAGGACAACTCAACACCATGTTCCCACTAACCCATTTTTATCACAGTCACCCTAAAGGTGAGAAAGTTAGGTTTTGATCATTTGACAAAGAGCGATAGCCTTACTTGAGATCTGAACACACCAGAGTAAAGCTGATTAAAAAAACCAAAAATTTACATGTCATATATATATATATATATATATATATATATATATATATATATATATATATATATATATATATATATGTCTAAGTTAAATAGTAACATAGATTTAACTATCTATATCTTACACAAGTGTCCAAGGCCACATAGTGATAATTTATAAAATATGATGATTTTCCCAAAATCCTGATCCAGTAAACTTCTAGCTTGTTTCAACCTAGATCTACATGCACATAATAAACCAACTACATACTCTTATTTCTAATTTATTGCAATATCAATGAATAATTGTACTTTCCATTATTATCATATCTCAACATTTAATTTTAGAATATTATTTATCTAAGTTTTTAATTAATTGATCTATTATAGATCTATTTATCACCCTTTTACTTATTTAGGTTTATTACGTGCATCTATATCTAGGTTAAAATAGGCTAGAATTGGATTGGATTAGGATCTTAAAATAATCATCACATTCTATAAATTTTCACTATGTGGCCTTGGAAACTTGTGTAAGATATGGATAGTTACATCAATGGTAATGTCTAACTTGGACATAGGTGTCTAGTACATAATATAAATTCTAGATATATATTTGATGACATGGAATTTTTTAGTTTTTTTTCACCTTTACTTGGTGTGTTCAAATCTCAAGCAAGGCTATCTCTCTTTGTCAAATTATTAAACCCTAACTTTCTCACCCTTGGGGTGACTATGATAAAATTGGGTTAGTGTAAATTTGGTGTTGAGCTTCCCTAAGGACCCCTCTATGACTGGAACTTCTACATTGATCAAAATTATTTAAATATGCTTATTATTATCCTCTAAAAATTTTATACCTATACCTATTTTACAGCTTCTTAGACACTTGTGTTCCAATCAAACGCCTATGTCAACACTAGTGTCTTGTGCCAAACTAAGTGTCCAAATCCCTAAAGTCAAAACATTTATAATTATAATGTATCATTATGATCAACCTAAGTGATTTAATGTGATATTATATTTCCAATATGTGTGTGTGTGTGTGTGGACACACACAAATCCCTTTTGAAAATATAATATCACATTAAATCACTTAGGGCTTTGGACACACTTAGTTTGGCACAACACACTAGTGTTCACATATTTCGTTTGATTGGAACACAAGTGTCTAAGAAGATGGAAAATAGGTATAGGTGTGGAATGAGTGAGGGTGTGTGTGTGTGTGTGTGTGTGTGTGTGTGTACATATATACATATACATATATATGTATATGTACACACACACATGTGTTTGTGTGTGTGTGTATGTATATATATACATATACATACACACACACACACACACACACACACACACACACACACACACACACACACACACACACACACACACACACACACACACACACACATAAACATACACACACACACACAAACCCTCATTCATTCCACACCTAAAAAAACCTAATAACTCACAAGGAAACTTACTAAAAATACTCAATCGAGCATTCAAGTGAGAAAAGCTTCCCTATTATTTCATATTTCAATATCAATCATAGGGATTGTGTAACTATAAGTATAATGTACTAAAGGATTATTCCATGAGTCATATTTTTCAAGTTACATGATAGGTAACAATATGTACTTTCTTATCACATGTTACATCTCAATACACACATAATATAACACATAAGGGATAACTACATTAGTTTGATGCCCTCCTCAAATTATTAGATGTGTAGGTAGTTTCCATTGATAGAGGGGTCCTTAGGGAAGCTCAATACCATGTTTCCACTAACACTTTTTTACTACAGTTACTCCAAGGGTGAGAAAGTTAAGGTTTGATCATTTGACAAAGAGTGATAGCCTTGCTTGAGATCTGAACACACCAGAGTAAAGGTGACAAAAAACAAAAAATTCCATGTCATCAAATATATATCCAATTTATATTCTATACTAGACACCTATGTCCAAGTTAGATAGTAGCATCGATGTAACTATCTAGATCTTACACAAGTGTCCAAGGCTACATAATGAAAATTTATAGAATATGATGATTGTTACAAGATCTTGATCCAATCCACTTATATCATGTTTCAACATAGATATACATGCACATAATAGACCAACTACATACTCTTATTTCTAACTTATTACAATATCAATCGATAGTTTTACTTTCCATTATTAGCAGATCTCAACATTTAAATTTAGAATATTATTTATCTAAATTTTCAATTAATTGTCCTATTATAGATCTGTTTATCACCTTTTTACTTATTCATTTTTATATTATGAACCCTTTACTATATTGACTCATCTCAATTTAAGGTTAAAAACTTGTTATGTATAAATTTGATGCATTGGCTTATATGAGATGCCATAGCTCACATACAATGAGTCCATAGATGACCATGAGTTTGGTGTGGATTATCTTGGGTCCAATGGTAAGAGGAAGCCAAATGTAACCAAGTGGTTATTGATTAGTTTTATCTAATCCATGACACGTGAGGAGATTTTGCTTTAGAATTTATTTAGTATATGTTATTTTTTGAATTAACCAAAGAGAGGTAACATTGATTCATCAATTAATAATTTTTCAATTAGAGTGTTATTTATGCCTATTTTAATAAAGAGAGGTAGATCATCTACTCTAAATATAATTTCATCATTTATCATATCTTTTTCTATAAATTCTATGGAGGTTTTGGTAGATTAAATTATTTTGATAGCATGCATTTCAGTAGGTTGACGAGCATCAAGAGGTAGTTCTTAATTATTAGATGAAGGTTCTTATATGTCTTGTAATTGTTGCATGAAAAACTTGTGATGATAACGAGAAGTTCTTACTAATTCCAGAAGGGGAATTTTACAAGGCATAAAATTTGGTTCATCTAAAATATTCTAGTGAGGTTTAGAAGAAGAGTGAGCATGAGGTTTAGGTTGATTAGGTGCAGTAATTTTTGGAATTATCCAAGGGTCCACTATTGGAGATGGATCCTCACTAGTGGAAAGTTGGGAAGGTGTTGGTTGATAATTGGTAGTGTCTTTAAGTAGTTGATCATTAGTGGATAGTTTATTAGGTATGGTAACAAGATATTTATGAGTAGGTTCACAACAATAATTAAATTTAATTGCATTCACATATTGATAATTTTTATAAGATTGATCATAATCAACATCAATGGCATAAACATATTCATTAGATTGTTGTGTATTGGGATATGAATAAGGTTTATGATATTTTTAAGTTAGAGGTTTCACAAAATTTATCCTTTGATAAACATTGAGATAATTAGGATGACGTATTTTGATCATACCATCATGATCAAATACATCTCCTAACATGAAATAAACCATAAATTTTATGGTCCTATTGATGCCTAAATGTGTATCATTAGGTCAACATATAGTGTTTAATAAACACTTCTAATTTATAGATTCAAATAATTTATGGCATGAGTTGTTGGTTGTGATAATCTTATTATCCTTAATGGAATAGAGGCATAACAAGTTGATTGTTTCACAAATTTATACTAGTTGGTGGTTGGGAGTCACCATGAATTAATGGTTAATATTTGATTTTGAAGATAATCTATGTTATTTAAAGTGAATTATGCTCAAAACTAATTCTAAAGCTAAACTAAGATGAATATTCACAATGAAACTGATCTAAGATGAATTGATAAAAAAGGAGTAAAAGGAAGGCCAAGACAAAAAAAAAAGGTGTTGTTGATCTTTATTTCAAACATTATGACAAAGTTTTAATTTCATCTAAATATGTATTTAACCAATGTGAAACATGAATTAGCATAAGCTCAAATCCTACCACACATTAGGCATACCTCTAAGGAAAGTATGAAAAGATGCAAATAAGAATAAAATTTACTTTAAGAATTTTACCCTTGCAAATAAATAACATTAGCCCAGATGTAAGAACAACAAAGAAAGTGAAGTAAAATTAATAGCTTTAAATTAATATATCATTATCCCAAATTAGCAACTCTGCATTAAAGTATGCACACTCAAAATTCATAAGAACCATTCAAATTTGAAGATGAGACCAGACAAATGAGAGAAAAACCATGATATCAATTCACACAATAAATGTGGACAAAATTTTCAAAACTCCTTGCTTATATTAATTTGCTCAAAAATTACAAATAATTTTTTGGATCTAAAACTTTGTCTCCCTTTTATAATAGGAAACACCTCTTTATATATACCTTTCATGTTGTATGCTAGTTAGTCATGTCAAAATTTAAGGATAGTTGTCCTTTTACAATATTTTGAGAATCCTCTAGATATTCTAAATGACTAACCTACATGCAATGTGCTTTAAAAGTTTCACATGCCTTTACAAAATAATATTCTATTTTCAAAATTATGCAAGATAAATTACAAAAAGAATATTCCTATCTTAACTAACTTGGAGACCTTTTTGTTGATGTAGTCTTATGCCTTCTCTGCAAGATCATAATTCTATAATGTTACTCATTGATCAGCTGGAGGTCATGAATATGTCTCATGAAAAACTCTCTTTCCTGATCTTCAAGGTTATTGAGGTCCTTTTTATCTCTTTCCAATTCCGACTTGATGCTCTTAGGATCTCCTATCTCCTCTTTAGATGACAATAGTAGATCCATGATTTTCTTATTATCAACCTTTGTCTTTCCTTGGCCTTGGTTCTTTACTACATGAATTGACAAGTTATATGTTTAAAATAATCATCAAATATAAATATTAAAGGACTAAGTGAGGTGGGATACTTGATTAAGATTTTCAACATGTATAACATTCTATCTTCTTGCTATTTGAGTTCCTTGGAAATGTCTTCCATCTATTTAGACTAACTACTCAGGGCTTTGATTTTGTCCACCAATATATCCATAGACATATTCAAATGGGCTAGGTTAACTATATTAAATTCAAGGACTTGATTCTTGTTCAATGATTTGACAAAGTCTTTCACTTGATAATTTGAAGCCTGCCATTGGCCAACTTGGCCTGTAGCCATGGAATTTTGCTTAATAATTGCCTCATGTTTAGTTCTTACTAACTTTAAGGAATTAAGCAAGTTAATCATGGTGTCTTCATATAACTTGATTCTATCTTATTAGATTGATAAGATGGTAATCTCTTTTAAATTTTGTTTTATTTCAATATGCCCTTAATCATTATAGTAGAGCCTCTTTATATACCTATTCTCCTCTTATGATGGGTTGTTAGTTTTCAATGGTCCACAATGAGCTCAACTAATTTTTGTCCCTTATATTTAGATCTATGGCATCAAATTATGTGTCTTTCAAAACCCTCTCTTCTATATCTAAATTCAGATATAGATCCACATCTTCCCCTAAAACACCATTTTGAGCTACCATGGATGTGGGATTCTCTAGATTACCTATTAGTGGTCTATAGTTGAATTTTAAATCAAATTATCCTTACACGAGTGATAATTCAGCTTCCTTGGTTTGATTATAATGAACGTATGGTTGAAATAAGGTTTATGTACTTGTCAAGGCTTTCTTAAAGGTATTTATAGTGCTTTAATGATGGTAGATATTTGAACTTGAATGAGCTTTGTTATTTAGATCCCAATTAGATTATGTACTTATTCCCTTGCATTTTTGAGGTTTAAAAATATTCAACTTAGCATATTATACTTACATGGATCTAATGTGGCATACCATAGCATCCTTGTGGCATTTTTGTAGTATTTTCTCATTAATATTTAAAAATTGATTGTTGCCTTTTGAAAATTCTACCTTGATCTTGTATTATTGGGTCATCCTTGCACAAAACAATATAGACTATTGATCTCTATCTGAGATCTCAAAAACTATTTGATACTATCTACATTCTTCATGGTTATGACACTTGTCACTTCTACATTCACTTTGAGCTTTGTTGAAATGTCAACATTGATCTCATACCATTGATCTTGTTTACATGGATCAATCACACTCCATTGATCTTGATTTGCTTAACTATGCCTCCTACTCTATGGACCATTGATCAAAATGTATACGGCATATATGCACTATCAATATTTGAAGGATGCTAAATCTTTAATTTTTGGATCACAATTATGACATGTATCATCTACATGTTCATTTTAAGGGATTTTCACTTTTTAATATTTGCAATGCACCGTCTAATCATCTTCACCCAAACAAATGTACTCTATTGAATCTTGATCCAAAGGTCAAATACCATTAGTTTTTGAGTGTTATTTGATTGAGATTATGACACTTGTCACTTTCTCACTTGTACTAGGGCTCCATTGAAGTTTTGACTCGATACACACCATTAGATCAATCCTACTTGAGCAAACATGTACCGTTGATCTTTAGAAGATGTTTAAACTTTGGCTTAGGGATGGGGGTTTGCCTTTAATCTTGCATCATTGAATCTCAATCACCTAAGAAAATATGGACCATTGATCTTATGGATGAAAATTATATTTAAGTCAGACACAGACATAAAGAAATTAGCATAAAATTTTTAGACTATGGTTTTATTTCATGTTAATAAACATAGGGAAGACCTTGGAATAAAATCTTTAAGCTAAGTTTTAAACATGATAAAGGGGACCTCACAAATTATAAAAGGCATATCATTTAGTTTTAGTCTAACTTTTATTGTATTAATAAATACAACAAACTTTAGGGTAAGTATTTTAGGCTAAGTCTATAGTAAAAGGGGCCCTTCATTTAGTTAGACCATGTGGAAATAAAAGGAACCAAGGGGGCTCAGGAAAATAAAGAGACCAAACATAAAAATTTTAGACTAAGGTTTGGTCATGTTAATAAATATGACTAAACCTTATGATAAAAATTAAACTAAGTCTATGGCATGTTAATGCGTTCCTACGTAAATTGTTCTTACCAAATTTGAATTTGATTCAAAGGGACCTGAGCTAGGGTAATATGAATGAAGGTTTCAATATCATTAAATATAACTTGAATTTGATTTTCAATATAGCAAAGGTTATTAAAAGATCAAATTAACATTAAGATATATAACCCAAGACATTGCTCATTCCAAATAGACTCTATTAGACCTACAACCTAAAATATAAAGATCCAATGTTAGCAACTTTGGGTAAGATTAAATTAGAATTACGAACAAATATACCAACCAAATTAGGTGTGGATGATCTTTAAATAAATATTATGTGAAAACATGTTAGTGGTACTCTGATCAAGTGAATTTTTAATTTTAAGGTACAAATTTTCATAATTTAAGTCAAGGCTCCCCATTTTTTGAAAATAGGGGTATTTTGACCTCAATAAATAGTGACTTCTTGGGTAAACATATCAATATGTTAGAATTTAGAGACTCTAGTTTAGACTAATAACTAGGCTAATTATTCTACTTGATCAGACACCATTATTAAGATCAGTTCATAGTTAGAACAAATCTTGCACATGTAGAGTTAGAATCAAACATCAAGACAACCATTTTATGTGTGTGATTTGATTTCACTTACTAATTGACATAAGATTTATAAAATAACTTCCAGATTCATGATCTTAACCATTAACATTGACTTACAACATATTTGGATGTTCTTTAAGAATCATGATTTAGCTCAAGGAAGGATTGGGTATTGTTTTACTACCATCTAGACATCTATAGCCTCAATAGAGATACCTTTGGCTCCACTCAAGGGATTACTACACTGCTAGCTAGGCATTCATAACCTTTATGGAGAATACTAGAATCACCTCTGCTCAGAAAGCCTTTTGAATTTTGTAATGATCTCTTATTTTTTGTATTTTTTAGTTATTTTGACTTCTATCAAAGGTTGAGAACTATATTAGTTGGGTTTTAGGATTTGGTCACATGTTTGATCTTCAGATAATCATCCTTGGCTATAAAATTTATCCCAGGCAATCCATGTTTTTTAAGTGCAGACATGAATATATCCTGATAATCCAATCTTTCACCCTATATGTGCAATCTTTCTTAGAACCAAACTTAGATCAAAACAAGGTTTATAATCTTAAGGAAAATTAACCTATCTATTAATCTTTACTAGTTTCTCTAAACTATAACATTAAGATCATATTTTAATAATACATGATCAACCAATGTTGAGAAAACATACCTACATTCTTGAACTATGAGGTTTTTTTTAGCATCTAAATGAATTTTGATTTGAGGACTATCTAAAAGGACTTATTTAAATCAAGGAGAAAAGTAGTGAAATCAAACACACCAATCAAGAAGCACACCAACAAAAAGCAAAGGAAATAAGTAAACAAATATATATAAAAACTATGTACAACAAGGGAGAGGAAAGAAAGAATAAGAAAAAACTAAGCTAAGCCTACCTACACTAACTCTAACTAGTATTATAGTTCATTCCATGAAGCATCTAGGTGGGGCAACATATAAATAGTGTTTGAGGTATTGCCTATTGGTTGGAAATGTGAACTTTGCTTCTTGTAAGTCTTTAAATTTGAAGGTGTTGTCTCCTAGTGTTTATGCAATTTGATATGGACCAATCTATAAAGGAGTGAATTTTCCATGTTTACTCTTGGGTTCAGATGCCTTATCCCAAATAAAGACCAAGTATCCTTGTCTAAACACCTTTATCTTTAAACATTTGTCAAACCACCTCCTAACTATGGTTTGGTGTCTTCCAAAGTTGGTGAAAGCCTCTTCTCTTACATCTTCCATCTATATGATGTCAAGTAGCCTTGAAATTACAAATTATTGATCCTCCTCCATGCACTCTTGCATGAACCTGTAGTTTGGCATCTTGAGTGTTATGGGAAATATAGGTTTTTGGCCATATACTAGCAAGAATGGTGATGGCTTGAGAGTTTCATTAACTCTATTTCTATCTACCCAAAGGGTATACTTAAGTAGCTTATTCCATGTTCTTAGTTTATCAACTACATACTTCTTCATGGCTTTCATCAAGTTCTTATTTGTTTATTTTGACACTCCATTACCTTGAGGACAATGGTTTGATGAGAACTTAAGGACAATGTTGTTATCATATGCTCACTCAGTCATCTCAATGGATACAAAGGTAGATCCATTATTACATACTAGAGATACAGGTGTCCCAAACCTTTTGTATATGTTTTATTCTAAAAATTTGATCACCTCTTCAATCCTGCATTACTTGGTTAAAATTATTTCAATCTATCTAATGCAGTAGTCAGTAGTAGTCAAAACATAATTGTGATAATTATAGGAATTAGGGTTTATGATCCCCACAAAATATAGTCCCCATTGGGCAAAGGGTTTATCAATAATTATTGGTTTTAATGGCATGGCTACTTTGGGCTCTTTAGTGTTGAAGATTTGACATGAGTGGCATCTCTCACATGCTTGTGAGCATCTTTGAAGATAGTGGGCTAGTAGTAACCATCTCTAAGGATCTTATGGGCTGTATTCATCTTAGATGGATGGCCACTTCCAAGTCTTTCATGAAAGGTGCTCAATATCTTAGCTACCTCTTTTTTGGACACACATCTTAGGTAAATGCCTTCAAAGTTATTCCTGTAAAACACTCCATCCTTGATCAAAAAATGATCCACTTTGATCTTTAGAGCTCTTTTTTACTCTTTACTTAACCCTAAAAGACAATAGCCATTGATTAGCAAATAAACAATAGGATCATACCAACCATTAGGCTGAAAATTTTGTTATTCTACCTACATGACACTCAGTTTGGGATTAATATTGAAAATCAACTAAATTAAACCTTGGTATCTTACCAACTTTATATTTTTTATCTCTAGATCATATTCTTGGAGAATAGACATCCACTTACCTCTCCAATCTCCAAGTTCACATTGACTAAGTATGAGCTTAGTGACAAGGTCTAGTAGTATTGAATGTACCTTAATTCTAATGATATAATGCCTAAATTTCTTCACATCCTTAACTAGAGCACATGCTTGTTTATCAATAAGAAAATAATTCAATTCAACATTTTTAAAACTAGTAATCATGAAAGCAATAGGATGATCACATCCATTTATCCTATGAGTTAGGATAGTTGTAATTATATGATCAGAATCAAAAGAGTAAATATATAAATCTTTAGTAAAGTTTAGGATTATAAACATAGGGGATTTTCCAAATTCTTCTTTGATTTATTTGAAGGCCTCCTTGGTCTCTTCATTCCAAGTGATCTTATAATAATTATTCAACATGTCATTCAAAGGTCTCACTATTTCTACAAAATAAGAAATAAACTTCCTCACAAAGTTGATTTTAACCAAGAAAGACTTTAGTTCTTTCCTATTATTAGGGGGTTCTATCTTTGATATTGAATTTAATCTATCTGAGTCTAAAGAGATCCCCTCCTTAGTTATAACATGTCCCCACAATTCTACCTTAGTTATGTAAAAAAATTATCTTCTTTATGTTGATATAAATTCCATACCTTCTACATCTTTCAAATACTTATTGTAAGTGCATGATGTGATCTTATTTATTCTTTGAAAATAAAATCAGGTCATCCATGTTAATAATAATGCACTTACCTATGAGACCTTGGACTGTATGATCCATTACTCTTTGAAAGGTTTCACCTGCACTTATTAATCCAAAGGGCATTCTATTATAGGCAAAAGTGCCCCACTTGGTAGTAAATGCAGTCTTCATTATGTCTTCCTTGTTCACTAGAACCTAATTATACCTTAAAAATACATCAATAAAAGACATCATAGCATAACCAAAAATAATTTAGATTACTTGGTCAAGAGAAGGTAGGGGTAATTATCCTTTTTAGATGCTTTATTCAGATTTTTAAAATCAATGAACAATCTGATTTCACTATTTTTATTCCTAACTGGTACTAGGTTAGTTACCCAAGTGGAGTGTCTAATAGGAAACACTATCTTAGCATCTAATAACTTCTTGACATCTTTTTATGTCATTATTTCTAGAACAAGTTTGTTTGGCCTTTGTTTTTGCCTAAATGGCTTGTATGCTTCCTTTAGAGGTATGGTGTGGGTTATGACCCTAAGATCAAATAGCTCTAAGTCATCATAAAACCATGATATTACATACTTATACTTGGTCAACAAATATTTGGATCTCTATATTTCAATTCTTGTGTAGGTTGTACTAATTTTCACCATCTAAGTTTGACCTTGGGAACCCAAGTCAACTACATGGTAGTCCTTCCCATATAATTTGTAAATATTGGCAGTCTCAGCTAGTTTATCAGAATCAAATAGTCTCTCTAAGGCTATCATCCCTTTGAGGATCTTATTTTCACTCAATTGAATGACCTTATCTTCATATTTATCTTTAACTTTGTCATCACCAAGGGTATTTTCACTAGATTCATCAATTATGTAAGCCTCAAACACTCCTAAGCTAGTCATGAAGTCTACGATCTGTTGATCATCACTGAATATTTGTAAATGGTTGACATTATCTAGCACTAAGGGACATGAGACTAATTCAATGGTAAGGATTTGTAACTTGTAACTTTGATTGGGCATAAGGTTGGTTGTAGCTGAATCAATTTCATTAGCATCCTTGTTTTACTCCCTAGGGATTGACCCAATGTTGAAATCATAAAAACATTCAATTAATTCCCACACTCTAAATTTATATTTATTAATATAGGACAACTTGCATTGATATTTACTTTTGACTTGTTTAACTAATAGTTTATAATAACCAAAAACTAATAGTTCCTTGACCTTATGTTTGATTACAAATTGTAATCTAAGAATAATTGATTCATACTTAGCCAAATTATTGGTGTATGGGAACTGAAGTTTCTAAGAGGCATTGCATTCTTTCCCAATGGGATCGATTAATACCACTCCCACTCCAGAACCTGATTTGTATCTAGTACCATCTAAATATAGCTTCCATAATGTAAACATAGTATGAGAAGTTTTGGATTTACATACCTTTGTGGTGTCAAGAGTGTAAACACTTAGATCTAAGTTAACCATGTTGAACCTCTCATTGGTTACATTATACTCAGTGATCATGTGATTCATTTTAGGTTCCCTTTCAATTCTGATTTGATTTGGAACTCCCTTCTATGGAATCCACATGTGTGAACAATTAGTTGACATATAACCATTCAATGATCTAGTCTAGTCCCTACTTAGCAGCATTCCATAAGCATTAGGGATGTCTACTACTTGTATATCAATGAATTGTTAGATCCTTGGTTTAGAAGCAATATGCATATGAACATTCAAAAATTCACCAATCACTTTGACTCTTGAGTTATCTAATTAAGTTATAACCCTATTATATTTAATTAGAGTCAAACCTAATTGTTTATAAATACTCTTAGGCATGACATTTGTAGATGCACTTGAATCTACCAAGCAATTATGTAAATTCTTACCAAAGATCCTAACTGTGAATAGGAAAAGTGGAACATCTAATTTATTGTTTTATATTAAAATGTTAGCATGTGTAGCCTTTTGAAACTTATCAAGCATCTTAGATAAAGATTCTAACAATAGATCCCTTTGTTCTATGATCTAAATCAACTCATGAAAAATAATGTTAGCTTTTATCTTTTTCATGTCCACTATATTATATCCAGTCCTATTGAAAGAATTAGATGTATCAACATTGTGTTTAAAGGTACTTCCCTTAAGAGGTTCTAGATTATTATCTAATGTAATATTAGGAGGAGTATCAAAGTTTTTGGGTGGAGTTAAAGTTGTCAAGGGTTGCTTCTACTTCATGTTCCTCAGAGGATAGGTCTTCTTTAGATATTACTAAAAAGCATGAATCTCTTTAGGGATATCCTTAGTCTCATTCTCTTCTTGGAATGGGAACTCAAATGTCTCCACCATGAGGGTTGAATTAGTAGATTTATATGACCTTGAAGAATTTGAGGTACCTGCACCATTGTCTTTATTAGGTAAAACTTAAAAAGTATCCAATTCTTCATGAAAATCTTTAAAATCATTGCAAAATTATAGATAATATAATTCACCATGTTTTGAAGTGCAATGCACTCTACAATAATTAGGCAAAGCTACATCACAAAGATTTATATCAAGTACATTCTTATTAGATGACGAGTCATTATTATGGTTATTGTTGTTGTTGTTGTTTTAGAATCTATTTGAAGGCCTATTAAACCTTTGGAAAGATAATTTCCTCAAATCTTTCTCCAGTATTGCCAACTTAGTTTTGCATCTGAATGAAATTAATGCTTACCTTTTGAACCATATTTAATATAAAATAATTCTCATTCTTGGGTACCTCAAAATTATAAACTTGAGTATTGTTAATGGTTGCAAGCATAAAAGCTCTCTAATTTGGTGGATGAGACCCATTGGTAGAGTTGTTCAAGAATCCCAAGCTTTGGCTAGGATGTGCATTCTCAAAGGCAATTGGTTCAAAACTGGAAGCTGATTTAAGGAAAGAATATTTTAATTGGCATTTAGAATGACATTAAGAATAGGTAGATTTGGATTAATGTTGGGAATTTTGTATTCCATTTGGCCTTATTTTTGTATTTGATCATTAATGATCACAACTTCAACATAAGTTAGGTCGAGTGTATTAATGATCTAAGTAAATCGTTTGAGAAACACATAGGGTCCAAGGCATTCTTGTATATCTCTAAGGTTAAAGCCTCATCAAGTCTATAAGGAGCTAAGGTTTTATTAAACATTTTTTGGTTTTTAGCATTGAAGGATCTTATGAGTTCATTTGAGTCTCTTTTGACTATGGTAAACTATTGGTACATGAAACATAGACTAATGATTTTGCCAAACTGATCAATGAAGTAATTATTAAAATCATTATAGCTAGCTATGTTATTTCTATGAAGGTTAAGGAACCATTCATATACAACATCCTTGAAATTAAATGGAAATAATATGCATGCTACATCTTCATGAATAACATTCAAAAGTATTAAAGTAGCTTTGAAGGATTTAATGTGCTCTTCAAAAGTTATAACACCATTAAGAATAAAAGTAGGTAAATACTTTATAGGATTTAAATTAATTTCATATACCACACCTAGTGCATTGATTAAAAAACCACCTAGCCAATCCATATCTTGATAGGGATTGAACACATGAGTACCCTAAATTGGTGAAGTTGGTTGGTACTTTGAAAGTCTATGCATACATTTGTCTTTCCTAACTCTCCTATAGACTTCTAATGAAAGAAGGGGAATCCTTGTCTCTAAACATGATCTAGTTCTTATCTTTGGTAATTATAGATTGAGAGATTTGAACCCTATTTAAAATACAATGTGTAAGTCTTATCTTACAAAGAATGATGATTAGGCTTGCACATTAAGAAAATTTTACACAAATATGTATAAAGAACAACAAAGGACATCAATTTTTAATTAAATTATCCAAAATATTTTCCCAAACATGTAAATATAAATGATCTTTACATGTTTCAAGCTCAAATAAACTCAAAATTGTAGAGATCCCATCAATATTTGAATAAAACAACTATTACTAACCTCAAACACCTTGGATTCACACATAACATCAAACTTCAAAAAACATTTATCTTTGTCTAAATAAGCATAAAGACTTGTCTAAAACCATTAATATCAATGATATTTACACAAATATTCTAAAAGAAACAAAAATATGCAAAGAATACATCAATCTTTAAACAAAATTCACTAAAATTAGCAAAGATGTTGAAAATTTTCAAAGGTTTAATTCCCCCTCCTTCTAGTGCCAAATTATTGATGCCTAAATGTGTATCATTAGGTCAAAATATAGTGTTTAAGAAACACTTCTCATTTCTCAATTCAAAGAGTCCATTTCATGAGTTGTTGGTTGTGATGATCATGTTATCCTTTGTGGAATAGAGACAGAACAAGTTGACTATTTCACAAATTTATATTAGTTGGTGGTTGGGAGCCACTATAGTTTAATAGTTAATATTTGATTTTAAATATGATCTATGATAGTTAAAGTGAATTATGCTCAAAACTAAGTCTAAAGATAAATTAAGATGAATATTCACAATGAAATTGATATAAGGTGAATTGATAAAAAAATGGAGTAAAAGGAAGGGTAGAGCAAAAAAGAAAGGTGGTGTTGATATTTATTTCAAACATTATGACAAAGTTTCAATTTCATCAGAATATGCATTTAACCAATGTGCAACATGAAGTAGCATAAGCTCAAATCCTATCACACATTAGAAAAACCTATAAATAAAGTATGAAAAGATGTAAATAAGAATGAGATTTACTTTAAGAATTTTACCCTTACAAATAAATAGCATTATCTCAGATGCAAAAAGAGTAAAGAAAGTGAAGTAAACCTAAAAACTTTCAACTAATCCAACTTTAGCCCAAATTATAAACTTTGCATTAAAAGATGGAGACTCAAAATTCATAATAATCATTCAAATTTGAAGATGAGATCAGGTAAATGAGAGATAAACTGTGATAGCAATTCATACAAGTAAATGTGGACAAACTTTGCAAAATTACTTGCATATATTATTTTGATCAAAAGTTACAAATATTTTTTTGTCTCTAAAAACTCTCTCTCCATTTTACAATTGGAAACACATCTTTATATATACCTTTCATGAGGTATGTTGATTAGTAATGTCAAAATTTAAGGACAACTATATTTTTACAACCTTTTGAGAACCCTCTAGACATTCTAAATGATTAACCTACAGACAATGTGCTTTACAAGTTGCACATGCCTTTACAAAAGAATATTCTCTTTTTAAAAGTATACAAGATCAATTAAAAAGGAGTATTTCTATCTTAACTAACTTGGAGACCCTTTTGTTGATGTAATCTTCTACCTTCTCTACAAGATCTTCATTTTTTAATGTTGTTCGTTGATCAGCTAGAGGTCAATAATAGGTCTCATGAATAACTCTCTTTCTTGATATCCCAAGTTATTGAGCTCCTTTTCAACTCTTTCCAAGGCCTACTTGATTCTCTTATCATATCTTATTTCCTTTTCAGATGACAATAGTATATCTATGATCTTTTTATTATCAACACCTATCTTTCCTTGGCCTTGGTCTGTTACTTATTGTATGTTGATACCTAAATATATACCATAGATACCCAAAGCGTTTAAAAACAATTTTTATTTTAGAATTCAGATAATTAAGTGCATGAGTTATAGGTTGTGATAATTTTGTTATCTATTGGTGGAATAGAGGTTGAACAAGTGATTGTTTCATAATATTTATATTAGTGGGTGGTTGGGAGCCACCATGGACAAACAATAGATCTATGTAAAGTATGTAGTAATTATGTAAATAAAAATGAATTATGATCAAGACCTAAATTAATAATTAATGTAGAATGGATATTTATAATGAAAAGCTAAATTAAGATGATCCAAGTCAAAAAAGAGCAAAAAAAAGGGTAGGACAAAAAGAAATATTAATAATCTTCATTCTAAACATCATGACAACATTTAGATTTTATCCAAGCATGCACTTAAAACCAAAATATAGAGTGAGACAACTTAGCCCAATTCACATCACACTTCTAAGGAAGGTGTAAATAATGCAAATAGGAATCAGTTTCACTTTAAAGATTCTAGCCCTGCAAGCAAACAACATTCGCCCAAATGTAAGAAGGGTAAAGAAAATGAAATAAAACTAAAAGACTTTCAATCAACCTAGCATTGACTCAAGTTAACATCTTTGGAATTAAAGGTAAACACCAAGAATTCATAAGAACCATTCAAATTTGGAAATCAAAACAAGAAAATGAGAGAGAAGCCATGATATAAAATACAGACAAAAATTGGACAATCTTTGTAGAATTCTCTAATTGTATTTTTTACTCTAAATTTACAAATTAATTTTGGCTTTAAAACTCCCCTTCCTTTACAAAATGAAAATATTTCCCTTTTATAGAATAACAAGGTAGTATACTAGTTAGTTATAAGATAAAAAAATGTATAAGTGATAAGGACACTATCCTTTTTACAAAGTTCTAAAATACATTTACTTTTCTAAAGTGAATTGACCTACAGACCAATGTGCTAACAAACTAGCATATGCCTATACAAAATAATATTTTATTTTTAAATATTATAAAATTTGTTACAATATAGAATATTTCTAACTGACTGGTGGGCCTTATGTTGATGAATCCCCTTTGTTGCTGCTAAAGAATACTCATGGTTGTATTTGCATTGAGCGACTATTTTTATTTTGTTACTTCAGCTTGGACATATATTAAAAACCATTTAAAAAATTAGTTTTTATTCAGAAATTTTCATTAATAAAAATCTTACAAGTTTCATAGCCTTTCCATCAAACTATTGGGACCCTCCATTTAAAAACCACCGGCTCTATTTGCACTATTTGAAAAGTGGTCGAGTATAGAAAAACAATAAAAAATGCTTTGGAGGATATATTTCTTTGCTTGTATCTTTTGGCATACCTCATCATGTGAGTTGAATCTTGGTGTAAATGGTCATGGAATAAAGGTGAACAAACTCATTTAATAATTTCTCTTGAAACTACAATGCTATTAAGATATGTCCTCTTCAAGATGTTGACTAGGCTCTGTTTGAGCTCTCTAAAAATGACTATGGAAAAAATAGTGAAATGTGGTCAAAAGGCTAATTTTGCATGCTCATAATTTTTGACATACTATGTCACATGAGCTCAAACTTAGCAAAAAATGTTTTTTGTGTAAATGTAAACAAACTCATTTGACCATTTCATCTGAAGTTGTAGTGCATGAGAGATATGACCTCATAAAAATACCCACTAAGCTCTGTTTGGACCCCAAAAATCAGCCAAAATATTTTGAAATTCAACTTTCCATGCCCATAACTTTTGGCATGATATGTCACATGAGCTCAATCTTAGCAAAAAAGTTATTTGTATGAGAGTTAACAAACCCATTTGACCATTTTTATTGAATTTACAACACATGAGAGATATGGCCTCTTGAAAATGCCTACTTGACTCTATTTGCACTTCTATTTGACAGTCGTGTGACCATATTTGACATTCTGAAGATTGTCAAATTTAATCTCATATGATTCATTTTATGGGATTAAATTTGAAATTCACACAACCGTCATGTGATGTTCGTGTGATCATATTTGACATCCTAATGACCATCAAATTTAAGCTCATGTGATTTTTTTCATGGGCTTAAATTTGATGTCTGCATGGCCATTATGTAACGTCTGTATGACCACATTTGACATCCTGAAGACCATCAAATTTAAGCTCATGTGGTTTTTTTATGGGTTTAAATTTGATGCTTAGAGAACATTTTCAATTTTTTGGTCAACTTTATAATTTTATATCTTGAAGCAAAAAACTCACGAAGGCACCAAATTTGTAGGGAATGAAATTAATACCAAAAGAAATAAACCTATTAAATTTTTTGGTCTTGACATTTTTCTAAATACACCTATAAGATGTTAAAATGAACCCTTTTTTCATGATTTTTCATGATGTCCATGTACCTGTCAGGAAAAATTTAAAACTACTTGGGAGCCAACTTTGAATGCTCATAACATTTGATGCACTATGTTACATGACTTAAAACTAAACAAAAAAATTCTTTGTATAAATATGAACAAACATATTAAACCATTTCATCTGAATTTGTCGTGTATGAGAGATATTGTCTCATGAAAATGCCTATTAGGCTTTGTTTGAGTGCTTTGAAAATGGATATGGGAAAAGTAGTGAAATGTGGTCGAGAGACCAACTTTGCATGTCCATAACGTATGATGTACTATGTTGCATGAGTTCAAACTTAGTGAAAATGTTCTTTGTGTAAATTTGAATAAACTCATTTGACTATTTTTTATGAAGTTTCAATGCATGAGAGATATGACCTCATGAAAATGACTACTATGCCCTATTTGCACCTGGAAAACATAGTTAAAATGCTTTGGAGGGAAAATTTAGATCTCCATAAATTTTGACATGTTTAATTAGGGGAGATCAAAATTAACACGTATGATATAAGAATGAATATGAATAAACCCATTTCATTATGTATCTTGAAATATTCATACATGTGAAATATGACTCTAGCAAACTCCCTATTCAAATTTTTTGCCATCAGACCAGAATGTCTAGATGGACACAATGAGAAACCAACTAAATACCATGCACTTCCATACTTACTCTAAGCACTCTTCACATCCCATAAGGTCTTTAAAACCTATCCATGCCCTCTATAAATTGATAAATGACACTTTAAATAAACTTATTTAACTTGACTTTCTACAAACCAAAGACTGGTAAAAGGCCAAATTAGGATCAAATCATGAAATTCAGATACAACTCATTCAAAAAAGATCTCATCAAACCTATAACCTAAATATGAAGAACAAATGCTAACAAACTTTGACATAGTTAAATTGGAACCATGAACCAATAAGTCAACCAAACTATGGTGTGGATGAGCTTCAAATAAAAAAATAATGTTTGAACATGCTAGTGACACTCTGATCAAGTGAATTTTATATTTTAAGGTATAAATTTGTACAATTTGATACAAGAGTCCTCATTTTTTATAAATGAAGTTATGTTGACCTCAACAAATAGTGACTTCTAGGAGAAATATAGTAATATGTTAGAATTTAGAGACTTTGATTCAACTAATAATCAAGCTACTTATTCTATTTGATCAAGCACCATCATTAAGATTAGTTCATGATTATAAACAAATATTGTATGTGAAAAACTAGGATCAAACATCAAAAATCAATCATGTTATGTGTGTGCTTTGATTCACTTACTAATTTCCAAAAAATTTAGAGAACAAATTTCAAGTTTGTGGCTTTATTCATTAACACTGACTATCAACATGTTTGAATGTTCATTAAGAACCATGCCTTAGCTCAAAGAAGGCTTGGTAATTTCTCTATTTCTAGCCAGGCATCCATAACTCTAATAGAGATGCCTTTGGTTTCATTCACAACCTTATTCCACTGCTAACCAAGTGTTCATAGCCCCAATAGAGATTATTAGAATCACCTTTGCTTGAAAAGCCTTTGATTTTGAAATAAGCTCTTATTTTGTATTTTTTTAGATCATTTTTTGGCCTTACAAAAAATTTTGGGAACCAGATTAGCCATATTTAAGAATTTGGTCAAGTATTTGATTTTTAGATAATCATCCTTGGCTATAAACTTTGTCCCAAGCAATTAATGTTTTTTTAGTGTAAACAAGATTATGTTATAATAGTTTAAGATTTCATCCTACATGTGCAATCCTTCTTAAAACAAAGATTAGATGAGAACAAGATTTAAAATCTCAAGGACTAATTAACTTATCCACTAGTCTTTACTAGTTTCTTTAAACTACAACATCGAGCTCACATTCCAACAACCGAGAAGTCATACCTTAATTTTTGAATTGTGAAGATGTTGAGCAACCTAGATGAAATTTGAGCTAAGGGTTGTATAAAAAGGCATATTTAGAAGCAAGGAACAAATCATAAAAGGAAAATAAATATTTACAGATATTATATACAAATAAAAAACATAAATAAAAAATAAGAAAGAAAGAATGAGAAATAAACTAATCTAAGCCCTATACTAACTTCATAAAATACTTACCTCTAGGATCAAATATAAAATTTCTTAGTTTACTACAAAAAATTAAAACTTAAGTGTTTTTTTATGGTATCTTCTTGTTAATACGGGCATTTGGACACCTAGATGTTCTAAATAGTGTGACTTGGGCTCCCATATGCATCTTCAAGTATATGGATTGAAGATATGAGTCTGAAATCTAATCCTCTTCCTCCCAAATCCTTTTAATTTATAGTAGGATTGATAGCATTACTTTTTCCATAGATAAGTATTATCTTATATCATCTTTACTAAATAATGGTAATTCATCTTACATCTTCAGACTGATGTCTTTATTAGGTTCTTTTTGAAGTGGAAATGGACTACCAATATTTGTAAATAAATCTTCCAGTTCATTCCAAAAGGATTATTCATCCTTATCAACTAAATTATGTTCATTTGGAATCTCATTATGATAAACATGTTAGTCCTATATTGTTAACCTCTTGATGAAGTCACATGATAATTCTTGATTTGATTCACACGCTTCATCTTCATCCTTGATGAAGAGGGGCATATCTTCCATCTAATCAGGATTCAACTTATCTTGGTTTGGTTCTTCTAAAATAATACCACCTATTAATAACTCTAGACCATTGATAAAATCCTTAGATGAAGCATCCATATGATGTTTCATCCCCTCATTTGCCATCTCTAACTCCTTGATTTTATTCAAGAAATCATGGTATGACTATTGCCAATGATCATCTTCTTCAAGAGTATTCTCCATTTTAAAAATAAACCTACGTGGGTTGTCTTTATAGCTACCTTCTAAAAAAATATCATCTTATATTCAATCCATATCCATTTCCAACAAATCTTCTTCTTCATATATAGATGTACTAATGATGATGTCTTATTGATTTTAAATTGCAATCTCTCTTACACCTTCAGGAATGCAAGTCATCCTAAATACAACTTCTTCAATTGGTTCATATTCATCTTCATTTCCATCTTCAAATGAAAAATCAAAGGTCTACATGAAACCTTGAGATGCTTCTATAAAGCCAGATGTTCTTGCAGTAAATCCCTAATTAGGCACAGTTTTAGAAGTTTCAAAAATATTAAAACGATCAGCCAAAATAATATCACATAAAATTATTTGTATATTTTTAGATAATATATTATTGTTTTCATCATGAGTCCTTCTTGGAGGCCTATCAAAACTTTGAGAATCATAGTTTTTGTCAAAGTCTTCCCTTGTATTTCTTACTATTGTTGCAACTGATGAAAGTCAACGTTTAGTTTTTGGATTATTTTTAATATTAAGACATTTGATTTTTTTGGTGTCTTAGGCTCACAAATTAGAGCATTATTACTGGCTATGGACACTAGAGTTATATGTTTTTGTGGATGAAATCCACTTATAGTGATATTCAAGAACTCTAGGTATTGGTCAAGACATGCATGACTCAAGGAAAAATGGTTCTGAATTAGTGTTAAAGTAGATATACTAGGGATGTCATTCTGGATGGGCCAATTCAAATTGACATTAGACATAAAATATGCCATCTAAATTTGAGGCTGCATTTGGTCATTAATGATCACGATTTATAGTAGGCCCACATCAACATGTTTAAGACTAGAAGAGACCTTTTTAGGAACATGGAGGTTATGAGATCAATAGCATCCTTATAAATTTCTAAGGCTAAAGTCTCATTAGGTCTATAAGGAGATATAATTTTGTTGAATATTTTTCAAAACTGAGTGTTAAAGGCTCTGATGGTTTTATTAACGTCCCTTTTAATTATGGTGAATTGTTGATAAAAGACATAAGGACTAATAATTTTATCAAATTGATAAATAAAGATATTTTTGAAATCATTCTAGTTAGTAATATAATCCTCTAAAAGGTTAATAAACCATTCATAGACAACATCTTTAAAAGTAAATAGAAATAACCTACATGTTATGTCTTTATGAGTCACATTTAACAACCTCAAAGCAAATTTGAAACTTCTAACATGTTCTTCAGCTATGATAACATTATTAGGACTATACCAAGATAAATATCTTTCAATGTTTGAATGAAGATCATGCACTATACCTGGAACATTGATTAAAGAACCACCTAGCCAAGCCATATCTTGAACACATGAGTATCATGAACTGGTGAAGTAGATTAAGAGCCTAATGATTTTCTCTCACCTCAGTCTCACTCTGGCAATTTAGCTTAAATATTTTAAATCTTGTTTGAAATATGATGTGTCAAATCAATATTTACAAATAATAATGATTAGATTTGTGTATTAAGTAAATTTTTCAAAGATTCATATAAAGAACAATAAAGAATGACACTCTTTAACTAAGTTATCTCAAAGAATTATCCAAATATGCCAGTATAAATGATCTTTACATGTTCAAGTCCAAATAAACTCAAATTTGCAAAGTATTTATGAATTTTTTATCAAAATAACTATTTTAACCTAAAACTAGCTGGATTTATAGTTTTAAAGCTATCTTTACCATAACTAAGCATATGTATTTAAACAATATCAATCTTTATCTAAATAAGCTCAAAGACTTGTCTATAATCATGAAGATCGCCAACCTTTACATAATTATGTTAAAAGAAACATGAATTTATAAAAATAGAGTGATCTTTGATCAAAATACACTAAAACTAGCAAATATCCTATGAATTCATAAATATTTGTTGAATCTCTTCTTCTAACGTCAATGAAGCTTCTCCTGTTGATGCTTGAATATGTACCACAGTTGCCCAAAGTGTTTAGAAAAACTTCTCATTTTAGAATTTAAAGAGTTCGATGCATGAGTTGCAGGTTGTGATAATCCTATTATCTATTGGTGGAATAGAGGCAGAATAAGTGACTATTTCACAATATTTATATTAGTTGATGGTGGGGAGCCACCATGGCCAAATAATAGATTTATGCAAAATATATAGTAATTATGCAAAGAACAGTGAATTATGATCAAAAAATAAATTAAGAATTAATTTAGAATGGATATTTACAATGAAAAGTTAAAATAAGATGATCTAGGTCAAAAAAAGAGCAAAAGGAAGGGTAGGGCAGAAAGAAATATTGTTAATCTTCATTCCAAACATCATGACAAAGTTTAGATTTCATCCAAGCATGCACTTAAAAATAATAAGTGGAGTGAGATAGCTTAACCCTATTCATATCACACATCAGTAAAAATTATAAGGAAGGTATAAATAATGCAAATAAGAATTAATTTCACTTTAAATATTCTACCCCTAAAAGCAAACAACATTGGCCCAAATGTAAGAAGGGTAAAGGAAATAAAATGAAACTAAAAGACTCTCAATCAACATAACATTAACACAAGTTAATAGCTTTGCAATCAAAGGTACACACCAAGAATTCATAATAATCATTCAAATCTAAAAATTAGAATAAGCAAATGAGAGAGAAGTCATGATAGCAAACACACAGACAAAAATCAAACAATCTTTGTAGAATTTTTTATTTGTATTACTTACTCCAAGTTTACAAAGTAATTTTGGTTCTAAAACTCCCCCTCCTCTACAAAATGAAAATACTACCCTTTTATAGAATAACAAGGTAGTATATTGGTTAATCATAAGATACAAAAATACATAAGTGATAAAGACAACTATCCATTTTAAAAATTTCTAGAATACATTTACTTTTCTAAAGTGGACTAACCTACAGGTCAATGTGCTAACAAACTAGCCCATGCCTTTACAAAATGATATTCTATTTTTGAATATCATTAAATTTTCTATAAAATAAAATATTTCTAACTGGCTTGTGGGTCATGTGTTGATAAATCCCCTTGTTACTACCGAAGAATACTCATGGTTGTATTTGCGTTGAGCAGTTATTTTTATTTTTTTACTTTAGCTCAAACATATATTAAAACCAACTAAAAAATTGGTTTTCATTTAGCAATTTGTATTAATAAAAATCTTATAGGCTACATAACCTTGCCATCAAAATGTTGGTACCCTCCATTTAAAAACCATCGGCTATGTTTACACTCCTTGAAAAGTGGCTGAGTATAGAAAAACAACAAAAAATGCTTTGGAGGAAAACTTTCCTTGCTTATATCTTTTGACATGCCTCATTGAATGAGTTGAATATTGGAATAAATGGTCATGGCACAAATTTGAACAAACACATTTGATTATTTCTCTTGAAACTATAGCGCTTGTAAGATATGGCCTTTTCAATATGCTCATTAAGTTTTATTTGAGCTCTCTGAAAATGGTTATGGAAAAAAATAGTGAAATGTGGCTGAGATGACAACTTTACATGCCCATAATTTTTGGCATACTATGTTTCATGAGCTCAAACTTAGAAAAAATATTCTTAATACAAATGTGAACAAACCCATTTCACCATTTCATCTAAAGCTTTAGTTCATGAGAGATATGACCTCATAAAAATGTTCACTAAGATTTATTTGGACCAAGAAAACCAGTCAAAATGCTTTGAAGGCCAAATTTGTATGCCCATAATTTTAGGTACATTATGTTATATGAGCTCAATCTTAATAAAAATGTTTCTTGTATGAGGGTTAAAAAATCCATTTGACGATTTATCTTAAAGTTATAGTACATGAGAGATATAACCTCTTAAAAATGCCTACTCGATTCTATTTGCACTCCCATTTGATGTCCACGTGACCATATTTAATGTCTAAAATATCATCAAATTTAAGCTCATATGATTTTTTTATGTGCTTAAATTTCATGTATGTACGATCATCATGTGATGTCTGCATGATCGTATTTGACATCTCGAAGATCATCAAATTTAAGCTCATGTGATTTTTTTCATGGACTTAAATTTGACGTCTACACGACCATCATATGACATCCACGTGATCATATTTGACATCCTGAATACATTTAAATTTAAGTTCATGTGATTTTTTTATAGGCTTAAATTTGATGTCCATGTGAGCGTCTTCTATTTTTTAGCCAAATTTGCAATTTTATATCTTGAAGAGAACTCACCAAGGCACCAAATTTTTAGGAAATGGACTTAGTACCAAAAGGAACAAACCCATTAATTTTTTTGGTCTTAAGATCTTTATAAATTCACCTATAATATGTTGAAATGATCTTTTTTTCATGATTTTGCATGACATCTATGTGCCTATCAGGAAAATAGTCTAAAACTACTTAGGATCCAACTTTGCATGCTCATAAATTTTGGCATGCTATGTTGCATGAGTTCAAACTTATCAAAAATGTTTTTTTATATAATTGTGAAAAAACCCATTTAACCATTTCATCTGAATTTGTAGCGCATGAGAGATATGGCCTCATAAAAATGCCTACTAGGCATTGTTTGAGCTCTCTTAAAATGGCTATGAGAAAAATAGTGAAATGTGGTTGAGAGACAAACTTTGTATACCCATAAATTTTGAAATGTTATGTTTCATGAGCTCAAAATTAGTGAAAATATTCTTTTTATAAATATGAACAAACCCATTTAACCATTTTTTTTAAAGTTGTAGTGCATGAGAGATATGGCCTCATACAAATCCCTACTAGCCTCTATTTGCACCTGAAAAATATAGTCAAAATGCTTTGGAGAGAAACTCTGGATCTCCATAATGTTTGACATGTTCCATTGTGGGAGTTAAAAATTGGCATGTATGATTTAGGCATGAATATGAACAAACCTATCCGATCATTTATCTTGAAACATCCACACGTATGAAATATGACTCTAGAAAATTGCCCGTTTAGATTTTTTGCCATTAGAACAATGTCTAGATGGATACAATGAAGAATTAACTAAATACCATGCACTTCCATACTTACTCCAAGCACTTTTATCACCCCATAAAGTTTCTAACATCTATCTATGGCCTTCATAAATTGACAAATGACACTTTAAACAAACTTATTTAACTTGATTTTCTATAGACCAAAGGCTAGTAAAAGGCCAAATTAAGATTAAATCATGAAATTCAAACACAACTCATTCAAGGAAGGCCTCATCAAATCGGTAACCTGAACATGAAGAATAAATGATAAATTTTTTGGATAGAGTTAAATTGGAACCATGAACTAATAAGTCAATCAGACCATGGTGTGAATGAGCTTCAAAAAAAAATATAATGTCCAAACATGCTAGTGACATTCTAATCAAGTGAATTTTCAATTTTAAGGTACAAATTTATATAATTTGACACAAGGGTCCTCATTTTTCAAAAATAGGGGTATGTTGACCTCAACACTATATGAATTAAGAAGTTATATTCTTGAACTCCTCATCAGTGATAAAGCTCAAAGGACTAAATGAGGTGGGCTACTTGATTAAGCTATTCAACATGTATAACATTTTATCTTCTTGTTGTTTGAGTTCCTTAGAAATGTCTTCCATTTACTTGGACCAAATTCTTAGGTCTTTGATTTTATCCACTAATATATCCATAGCCATATTTAAATGGGCTAGGTTGACTGTCTTGAATTCAAAGACTTGATTTTTGGTCAAGGCTTTGATCAAGTCTTTCACTTGATATCTTGAAGCCTACCATTAACCAACTTGGCCTGTAGTAAATTTTTTATTAATTATTGCCTCATGTTTAGTTCTGAATAACTTTAAGGAATTAAGTAAATCATGGTGTCCTTATATAGCTTGAATCTATCTTCTTGGTTTGATAAGATGGTAGTCTCTTTTAAATTTTATTCTATTGTAATATGCCCTTGATCATTATAGTAGAGCCTCTTTACATACCTATTCTCCTCTTGTGATAGGTTTCTAGTTCTCAGTGGTCCAAAATAATATCAACTAATTATTTCCTTTGTATTTAGAGCTATGACATCAAATTGTGTGTCTTTAAAAACCCTCTCTTTTATATCTGAAGTCAAATAGAGCTCCACATCTTCTCATGAAACACCCTTTTAGGCTACCATGGTTGTGTACTTCTCTAGATTGCTTGCTAGTGGTCTGCAGTTCAATTTTGGATTGACTTATCTTTTTATAAGTTATAATTCAACTTCCTTAGTTTCATTACAATGAATGTAGGGTTGAAATAGGGTTTTTATACTTTTAAAGGATTTCTTGAAGATATTTATATTTATTTAATGGTAGTAGCTATTTGAACTTGCATGAGCTTCATGACTTAGATCCCAATTGGATTGCATACTTAAACCCTTATGTTTCTCAGGTCTGTAAAATATTTAACTTGGCATATTATACTTATGTAGCTCCAACGTGGCATCCCTGTGGTTTTTTTGTAACATTTTTCTTGTTAATATTTAAAAAGTGGCCATTACCTTTTAAAAATTCTAGTTTGATCTCATAATGTTGGATCATCTTTACATAGATCAATGTGGATCATCTATCATGATTTGAGACTCAAACACTATTGGCTTCTAGTTGCGTTCCCTATGGTTATGACACTTATCACTTCCACATTCACTCTAAGCTTTATTGAAATGTCAACATTTATCTTGCATCATTGATCTCATTTGCATGAATCAATCACACTCTATTGATTTTCATCTACTTAATTATGCCCCTACTCCATGAACTGTTGATCAGAATGTGTATGCTCATTTTCACACCATCAATATTTAAAATATGTTCAAGCTTTAATTTGTGCCCTGTAGCTCTGCCATGTTTCATCTTTGTGTTTATTCTTAGGGATTTTGACTTTTCAATGTTTGTTACACACCATTTGATCATCTTAACCTGAGAAAATATGCTCCATTGGATCTTGATCTGTAAGTTTAAACACTATTGGTTGTTGAGTGTTCTTTGGCTAAGATTGTGACACTTGTCACTTTCTCACTTGTTTCATGGCTTGGTTAAAGTTTTGACTTGATACATACCGTTAGATCAATCCTTCCTGAGCAAACATGTTTTACTGATCTTTGGAAGGTGTTCAAACTTTAGCTTAGGGTTGGGGCTTTGTCTTTAATATCACACCATTGGATCTTGATTGCTTGAGCAAACACAGACCATTGATCCTACAGATGAAAATGATATTTAAGTCAAGATTGAGACATAAAAAACTTAGCATAAATTTTTTGAACTATGGTTTTATTTTATGTTAATAAACATGGGTAAGACCTTAAGATAAATTCTTTAAGCTAAGTTTTAAACATGTTAAAGTGGACCTCACGAATAATAAAAGACATAGCATATAGTTTTATTATAAGGTTTGCTATATTAATAAATACAACAAACTTAAGGTTAAGTTTTTTAAGCTAAGTCTAAAGTAAATGGGGCCCTTCCTTTAGTTAGACCATGTGAAAATAGAACGGACCAAGGGGGCTCAAGAAAATAAAGAGATCAAACATAAAAAAATTAGACTAAGGTTTGATCATGTTAAAAAATACAACTAAAATTTAGGATAAAAATTAAACTAAGTCCATGGTATGATAAATCATTCCCACATAAATTGTTCTTACCAAATTTGAATTTGATTCAAAGGGACTTGAGCTAGGGTAATTTGAATGAGGGTTTCAAGATGATTAAACATGACTTCAATTTGATTTTCAATAAACCAAAAGTTAGTAAAATATCACATTAACATTAATATATAGAATCGAAGACATTTCTCATTCCAAATGGACCCCATTAGACCTACAACCTGAAACATAAAGATTCAATGTTTGTAATTTTAGGTAAGATTAAATCAGAATTATGAAGAACTATGCCAACCAAATCAAGTGTGAATGATCTTTAAATAAAGATAATGTGTAAATATATTAGTGGTACTCTGATCAAGTGAATTTTCAATTTTAAGGTACAAATTTACACAATTTAAGACAAGGGTCTCCATTTTTTAGAAATGGGGGTATGTTGACCTCAATAAATCCCTTAACATGTCTCATGAGAATGACCAATATCAATGTAGAACCAACAAATTTTATTAGGATCATACCATGATGGGGGACAATATTATTATAAATGAAAGTTTTAGATAGATATAATAGTTTCTTTATTTTTGACACCATTAAGGGTGAGTGGGAAGGATTTTGAGTATCTGATTTTACTTCCCTCATTTTTATTAGAAGGGATTTAGATTAGGAATTTGTGCTAGTGATTATGAAGGCAAAAGTTTGGAAAGATTAATTTATTTAGTTATGTGATGGTTCAAATTGATTCTTAACGAAGTGTTGTCATTTATCTTGATCAAGAGCCTCTTCTAACATTTGAGGAGAAAGTATTCAAACTTTGTATTGAAGAGAAGGTTTTAAGGTTGGAATAAATAATTTAAATAGATTGTCATCACTCATGTTATGATCTACCTTATGACCTAGTGAATTTCATCTTTTGAAAAAAGTATGAGAATATTCAGTAGGTAATTTCTTACCATTGATGAAGTGACTAAGATAATTTTCAGGAAGATCATTTAGTTGAAATTTTTTAACTAGATAATTTACAATATCCTCTAGTTTCCATATGGAATGTTGGGGAATTTGATCATACCATTCAAAATCATTTCCTATAAGAGTTTTGACAAGAATTTTAGTGGTATAAAAAGTGTTATTTTATACCCAATCATTATAGAGATTACCAAATGATTTAAGGAAGATATTAGGGTCTTTAGTTATATCACATTTAATGGTTAGAAAAATGTTTCCAATATCTATGGATACAATGAATGGAGATAAAGGTTCATTTTGGAGATGTTGAATGATTTTTTTTATGTATGATAAGTTGAGGGTTGATATTTCCATTGGAATCTCTAAAAGGGGGAATAAAAATTTGATTATTTTGAGGCATGATAATAGGGGCTTAACTTGCCATTTGTAAGATGTGATTTTGTATTTGGTGCATTTGAGAATTTTTAGCAGTTTGCATAACATTCATTTGTTGAACCATTTGAGAAATAATTTGAGTTGTATCTATAAGTTTATGTTGATTTTTAGTGGTAGATGGTGGAATTTTAGTATTAGTAGGAATGTTAGTCTCAAGATTAGTGATGGGAAGGTTTCCTATTGGAGGGTTCCCTATAGCTGGATTATCGATATTGGTGTCAATTTTTCCAATGGTAAGGTAGGGAAGTTTTTTAATGGAATTATTTAGGTTGGGATCATCTAGATCATAATTTTGATTAATGTGGACCATTTTGCATTCCATTGACCTAGATGAGGGTTGAGAGTATTTGTGCTATGAGGGGCTATCCTCTTGGGTAGCTAAGGTAGGTAAGAAAGAATCACCCATATAAACTTTGAATGGGTTAAGAATATCAAAGAATATCCTAATAAGTGATTTCAAGATGTTAATAAATGTACAAAGTGAAATGATAGGTTAGAAGGTTGAGAGAGTAAAAGTCATCTAAAATGAACTAAATCATCTAGGAATAATAAGATCACCTAGGTCACTCTAATGGATTGCACATGTATTAAAAATTAAACTAAGTTGGTTAGGAATGATGTGATCAACCAAGATGATTGAGTTCAATAAATTAAAATCTAGAATAATATCTAAAAATGAGACTAGGTCAGCTAGGACCTATGTGGTTGACCATGTTAATATGAAAGAGTAGCTAAAAATTAAATTAGGTCAAATAGGACCTACACGGTCAACTAGGTTTAACTAGTTGAATGTGGGAAATATAGAGATGTTTGAATGTTAATTTGTTTGGGATAAATCAACTTAGTTGTATAGGTATAAATAAACAAATTATTGAAAATCTACTAAATTGAGTCAGTTGTACAAGTGAGAAAAGATAGAATTTTAAAAAACTACTAATTCAAGCTAATTGACTTAGTTTTATAGGTTAAAAAAAATAAAATACTAAAAACATACCAAATCAAGTTGTTCATCTTAGTTGTACATGTATAAAATTTTGAAAGCCTATTAAATCAAACTAGTCAACTTAGTTGTACATGGAGAAAAAGATAGAGTTGTACAAAATTGAGTTGGTTGACTTAGCTAGATCTAGAAAAAAAATAACAATCTAAATTATATAGTTTGTAAATTAGAAGTAAAGCTGATAGAATATTAAACTATCTAACACACAACATAAAACTATATTAATGTTGATCAATAAAATATATAATATAATAGAGAATAGTAAGTACCATGTATAAAATGTAATTTTATGACTACTAATGCTAACTAATTATCTAGAAATAAGATCAAGAAGTTATACTAAAATGTTTTGATTGATTTTTAGGCTCCGAAAGATACTTTTTTATCTATTGAATAGTGAAGGCCTAATGTTTCAAAGTGATAACTATAGAGTAAGTACCATTCCTATAGCCCATTAAGCTTAGTTTCAATAGAAATCTAGAAGTAACTTCTTGGTGTTAAATGTTAATCAATGCACCACAAGATCATATATATGGTTAGATTTATAAGGTTTAATTCAAATAAAAACTTAAGTGTTTCCAAAATATTGTGAGGTACATGGAAATTAAATATTATTTTTAGATCTGTACTATGGATATGATTATTGAGGAAAGCCCCTCATGTCATGATATATACAAATGATATATAAGGATCATAAATAGAGTACCACATAGCCCTTAGTTATAGTAGCTAAGTAGTTTTAAAACTACAAGTACACAGTTTATAGGGAAATCAAATAAAGTGAAAATAAAGGCCAAAATAAAGTATCAAACACTAATTTTTAGTTTTAGAAAGTAAATAAATAGGTAGTCAACTCTTTTTGAAAATAATATGACATTAATTACTAATAAATGAATATTAATTACCTTGCTTATGATAAAAAATAAACACATGGAACAAGGTCGACTAGGCCAATCTAGTCTATTGTGAAAATAGGTTGAAAATAAGCACAGTCTGCTAGGTCAACTTAGTTTGTTTAGCAGAGTAAACAAGCATATAACTAAATTAGCCAGGTCAACTTAATTGACTATGAGATATAGTTTTTTAGAATTGAAAAACTGGTAAAAACTTTGTAAAATTGAAATTTTAAATAATTTTGTTGAAATATAGAAATGACAAATTGAGGTAATTGACAAGAATGGAAGTACAAAGCTTTTTTAGATTGACTATGAGTAATAAAACTAGGTCAACTTAGTTGGGTGACTAAAAATACTAAATATTGACTATATTGTCTAGGCATTCTTGATATGAAAAACATAGAGGTTAAACAAGGTCAATTAGGTCAACTTAGTTTGTAAAAAGCTATAAAATGGAAATAGTTAAATAGAACAAGGTCAACCAACATGATCTAGTTCATTGAAAAATTAAAAAAAAAGTAAAGACTGCCAAAATGAAATAGGCAAACCTATATATAGAGGATAAAATTATCTAATTTATGGGAGATGAAACCTATAAATAGAGGGCAAAATAAGGTTGACCAGCATGACCTAGTTTGTTGTGGATTCTGAATCTACAAATAGAGGTTAAGACTAGATCGACCAACATAATCTAGTTGACTGTGCATAAAAAATAAAAAATTCAAGGGTTAAATTCATGTTGGGTTTACCAAAATATATGCAAGAAATAAATATAGATATACAAAATATCTAACTTAGTAAATCCAAGATCGGGTAAGGTAATCAACTAACATGTATTTCAATACTATTGATATTGGGGGCATGACCAAATTGGATTCGCTAAACCTAATCAATGGATCTCTTATTACACAACACTAAAGGAGCGGGTTTCAAAACCTCTAAGAAAATGATACTATGAAATAAACCTAGTTCTAAGTACATAAAATAAAACTAATCTAGTGCTCAACAAATTTTATGGAATAAATGAGAATGGTTAAACAACCAAAACAAATTAAGTGATCATGGTAGTAAAATGGGGACCTAGATCACCTAAAGTGGAATATGACAATCAAAGAAAACCCTATATTTATATTAAGTTTAAGTATAAAGGTAATTTAAATAAGTATTTATACATTTAAAACATATCACATTATACAATATCTACCTATCAAATGAAATAGTAAGAGTCATGAATACTTACCTTTTGGCGAACCTATCAATTCTCAATCTCTCCCTTGGCTAATGGTTATTTACAAGAGGTTGTTATAGTTTTGTAAGGACCACACTATAGAAATCAGATGTAGGATAAAATACTCCTACTTTGTATCCAAGAATTTTTCACAAAATAAGTTATCTTACCTCCAAGGCAATCCCTAAACAATGGCTCCTTCAAATGCAAATATAATAGAATTACAAATTATAATGATGAGAAAATAAATTTTCATCTCTATTATATTTAAATGAGCCTTATATTTATAGTAATAGATAAGACTTAAGCCTTCCATAAATTTATCTAATGAGGTCAGCCAATATAACTCAATTTTAAGAAAAAAATTACCATTAGGCCTCAAACCAGGTTAGTCAGGCTTACCTAGTTCTATACTGTGCACTTAATCCTTATAAAAAGGTCAACCTAGGCTGACTTAAAATTAAAAAAGGGTGTTTACTTGGTTATGGGCTATTTAAAATGATAATTACTCAGGGAAGTGGATGAATGAGGTTTGAGTTACTGGTGGAGTTGGGTAAGTGGGATTTGTAATGGGTTCAGGTAATGATAGAGTTGACCAACAATCTTGAAAAGCATCAATCATTTTTTCACCCCTTTCTTAGTGTACCCTTTAAAGCATGCACTTAGAGAAATCAAAATTAGACAAGTTCTTATGAGAAAGAAAACATTAGTAAATTATAAAGTTTAAAATATTATGTGTATACACATATCACATAACTCTTATTTTGATCTAAGTGACTTTTAGGCTACGTCTCTCAAATCAAAATGATGGCATAAAAATAGGCTTTAAGTGATAATCAAGTCTTCATAAGAAAAATTTTAGATTTATGACACTACACAATTTTAAAAATTACAACATGATTCAAAAAAAAAATATTATGGAGGTGTAGCCATATAAAATGTCTAAATTGGTAGTTTGAGTGTGGCTTATGGCACCCAATCCATTGGCCCTTCTTGCATGCTCTTGTGACCCTTCGACACACCTTTTCACTCATTACCAGTCATCCATAGCTTTTCAAATGATCATTCCACCTGAGCCAAGATGTATTTTCCAAGTTGATTATGATCCCCCAGGTCTCAAGCCCATAGGACAAGAGCACCATATTCAAACTATATCATCAAACCCTATGGTGTCCCTTTTTTGGTGATCCTAACCATTTGCACTTTGAGCCCCAATAGTCATTTTTTTAAATTCCTATCCTTCACCATGTTAGCCTAGAAAGAATACAAATAACCCATGAGCAATAGTTCTCTATAAAAGCTCATCTAAAGCTCATTTACAAAGGGAGATGACAAATCTTACAAACCAAGCAAGAATACAAGCAAACTACTAAGGAAAACTTTTCTATTCTCTTCATACAATCACCCAACACAGTTGTAGACATATTTAAACCCTCATACCAGTCCCTAACCACCTCAAATACTCTCAATTTAGAATTTTTACATCTACATCACATTATTTCATAAAACACAAGGTTAGAGAACTACATATGGCTCCATCCATCTTCAGAGTATTCGTATATAGGCAATGTGCCCACATAAAGGGTGTGGATCACATGTTTAGTGCATCTTACACACACTAACCCTCCCTTTCTCAAGTGATTCAAATACCATTTTATAAAGAATGATGGAAGGTTAGGGTTTAAATATTAAATAATCTATATAGTAAGCTTTGGCAACATTCAACACTCAAGATTTCATAAGCAAGCTCATACTTGCATAGTGTAAAAACCTAGAAATTTTTAGGTCTTTGTGACTAGTTTGGACAACAACGACAGAAGTAGAAAATAATGCCAGATCCTAAAGTATCTTATTTTTGGTAGTCTTATCCTTTCACTAAATGAAAGCTAGATTCTAATTTGTGATACTGTCCTAGTCTTGTACAGCCAATTTTAGACCTTGTCTTAGTCATCTTAGCCTATTTTCAACTAAGTCATTATTTCTCCTTATTTATTTCTATTATTAGAAAGGTAAAAAAGATACATAAATTATATAAATCAAGACTATAATTATTGTAATATTTTTTACTAATTTATTAATCTAGACCCTTAACTAAAATAGGAATAAAATTCCATTATTCCCAAAAAAATAGTTAAATCATTTAGTGAACCTGACTTACTTTATTTGCACATAAAAACCCTATAAACCCTAGGGAAAATTCCTTGATAATTTTTCCAATATTCTTCTAATTTTTCCTGCATATATAAATCATAATTTCATGTTTAATTTTTAAAATTTACCATAGTAATTTTTAAAATTATTTATTTCAAGCCCTAGTTTCTTATACTAGGTCTTGGTATTTTTAAACCCTAACCTAGGGTTTTGAAATTAAAATTATGATTTTTGCACATTGGGTTGAATATTCCAATTTTATTAATCATGATTTACTTATGCAAAATTTTCTAGTTTCTCTTACATGCTTGTTTCCTTTCATTTTGCATGAATTCAAAAATGACATAAATACATATGTACATGTTATTTAAGACCAATTCAAATATATATCATTTTTCATTACTTATTTAACATGTTATCTCTCTATTATGTGTAATTCAATTAAGAATAAAATCCTTACATACTTAGAGGATCCATTACATAAGCTAACAACCACTTGTCAAGTTTTAATGTCCAGGTCCATATTATCACCCCTATAAAAGGTGAGCCAGCCTATAATATTGTTCCTAATGCATACATTTAGCCTATAGATTCTTCAAACCCTTTTCAACATATGTGCTTACATGTTCAATCAGAAGCAACTAGGGTTTACACTTTTGAGACTCTAAGGGATCAAATCACTGGTATGAACAAGTTAATTTTAGATTTACAAATGTAGAATCAACTATTACATGAAAATATCACAACATTAGAAAATTATATTATAATATAAAAGCCTCAAAGGCACTCTAGTTCCAATCATGTATATGCACCTTCACCTAATCAATTAGTTGCAAGCAATCTTACATATCAAAATAAGAAATCACAAAAAAGTAACTCTACAACTAGTGATTCAAAAAGAATTCAAAGATCAAATAAGATTTCAAGTTAGGTACTAAGAGAAATGATTAAATATAATTAGATCAAACTACCTCCTCTACATCTAGTGAGAAGATACATATATTATTGTGCATATCATAGAATGCATGGGCATCACAAAGATTCATGTTTTGCATTGAAAAACATATACAATAGATAATTGCTAATGAGGACCCTATACAAGGCAAATTAGTTAAGAAATCCATAGTGACACATGAACACATTCACAAAGGGTCAAATTCAAAAATAGTACAAAAGTGGTTACTAAAGCATAACTCAGAACAACAAAAGGATCAAAAATCAAAATCAAAGAAACAAACAGTACCACAAGCATAGGTAAAGCATGAAAAATATGAAAATCTACCTCTCTAAAATGAGGCTCAACTTTCAAAGTAGTATGGGTTTGGTCAAAAATATCAAAAATAGTTTGATTATCAAGGTCAAGGGTTGGGCAAGCATGCTCAAGGCATCACTAATCCTATTATAGCAGTTGATAATGTTTGTCACCAAGGTTTGGGATTTATTAAACATCCTAAGGCAAATCATTCACAAACATAATTTATCAAAAAAAAGATCCAGATACAACAAAAGTCAACACTAGCATTCCATTGGTTAATAATCAAAATGATAATGATGAGTGGAAAAATATAGGTTATTATTATTTCCAAGATGCCAATAATGAATCCAAATATTTTGATTCATATTCATGTCCATTCTCTCATGTTTCATAATCCTGCATAACTCCTTTATTTGATATAGGACACCATGATAGGGAGTTTCTTCTGAGACTCATTGGTTAGTATCATTTTTTCTTAGTTTTCTTGTACATAATTTCTTAGATTACTTATACATAGCTTATTTTCAATATATTGTACATAGTTTCCTTATGATTTATTGTACATAACTTATTTTAAAATACTACAAATAATATAACATGTCTAAATATAAATACATTCAAATAACTCAAAAATACCAAAAAAAATTAACTGTATGCATTATCCATGCTTTACATTTATACTACCATGCTAGACTTACATTTTTTTATTCTATGCTATTATTTATCAATTTATATACATTACCATGCTTCACTTTATCTTCTTTGAGTGTGTGTAGTGACACCCAGATCCTTGATTGCTTCACTCTACCCATTGAGGGGGCATCTTACTTCTATGTTTGAGACATATATCAACATATCTACCCATCAAGGGCATCTTTTACATGATTTCACCATCCAAGTTATGTCATTCCTACACCACACACTCTAGTTATCAGTTGATGTATATTAATTACTAGCCTACATAGATTAATCTATCGACACTCACTAGTATATATCACTTATGTGTTTCTTAGCATCTACCTAGTCTTATACTAAAAGTTTTGGATACTTTTACTTCTTGCTTTGATTAGTTAGATGTGATAGTATTTTAGAATTCACATACCTTTCTTTCTTACTTTGAGTAGTTATATGTGATTTCATTTCTCATTTTATATTTTCTCTCTTGTATGTGCCTTAGTACATTTGTCAATGTCCTTTATTTGTACTCTTCTATGTGTTTGTGGCCTTTGTGCCAACCTTGATTGTTTTCAATTGTATGTGTATGTGGTATTTGAACATGCCTTGTATGATTTATTTCCCAATTTGAGTGAAATGTGCCCATGTCCCTTGTTTTCTTGGCCCCTTGGTTTCTTTTGTATGTTTCTTATTTGTTGTCTTACATGCTTGTTTGCTTCTTAATTGTTTGCAATGTCATGATCCACATTATGCATTATCTTGCCTTTTTGGATGCCATGATGGAAATCATGTTCCATCCCTCCTTGAAAAATAACAACTAACCATATTTCTAGTTTTAGTTTAGTATACTACACATGTTATTATTACATCTATCTAGGCATACCTTATTAATCTAACAATATCCAATACAAATTATGTTATATCTTGAGACATCTTTTCAATTATCATCACTATATCATGTATTTCATAGTATAACACACTTATAGGCCTCTTTATTTTGAGGGTAGTCATTCTAGGGTATTCATTCCTACCCTTATAAGATGGGGAAACAATCAAGGGTTTTATCATAGAGATCAGAGCCTTCTATCAAAAACAAAATTTTTTAGAACATTCAAAATTCAAACTAGGAAAAATAGACTAGAAACACAATGATGAATATAGAACAGTAATAGAAAACAACAAAGGACAATAGCACCATATTTGGACTATAGTGTCAGATAGTAAAGTGTCATATTTTTGATGCTCCTGTCCAAACAATTAAAAAACTAGATTTTTCAAAAAAAAAGAAAGGTAAGTTTAGTTACAATTTTGTCATCTACAGTTCATTTTAGATTGGGAAATTTTAATATAATTTTTTCTTAGATAATATATATATAGGGGGCATCATATGAGGCATGATGGCTCTCACTTCTAGTTTTAAATTGGGCAGTTGGTACAACTTCTAGATCAGAATCCATGTTATAAACACTAGTGATTCAGGGTAATATGCACAACACATTTCTCTTCTTTTATTTTTAGTTCATTGTATTACCCAAGTATTCTTAGTAATTTCATGCCTTATTTCATATTTAGGTTTTTGGCATCATTTCAAAATGGCTTTCATATAAACCTAGTTCTCAATTTTGAAGTGACTTTTATATAAGCCTAATCTTCACCTTTCAAAGTGGCCAAGATTGGCTTAGTTTTTAGTACACATTTAGCTATCCATGCCACTTTATTAGATTATAGAGAATTCATAGGCTTCATGAGCCATATAATACAACACACATTCATACCAATATCATTTTATAGATCCACTTAGTGGGCAATGATGGATCCAAAAGACTAGCTAAGCTTTATATTCTTAAGCCACCTACTCAAAGGGATTGGACACACAATCCAAACATCAATTAACACATGCATGATCACATAGTTTTAGTTAGTGGGTGATGATGAAGTCAAAGGGCCAAAATTTTCATTCTTGAACCACCCTTTGGGAATTGAACACTCAGTTATGTTCATGATATTACTCTTGGTATAGCATATACCCAACATACCCAACATCACACATCTTTATGGGTTTCACCCTTACAGGTAAGTTCAGGTATATTTTTTTATTTTTCCTTTGTCCTATTATTTCACTTTGATACATCACTAGAATAAAGGGGGGGGGGGGGGGAATGTAGTCATATAAAATGTCCAAATTGGTAGTTTGAGTGTAACTTATGACTCCCAATCCATTGGTCCTTCTTGCATGCTCTTGTGACCCTTTGACATGCCTTTTCACTCATTTCCAATCATTTATAACTTTCTAAACAATCATTCCACCTCATTCAAGCTATATTTCATAGGCCAATTTTGATTCTCTAGGTCCCAAGCCTACAAGATAGGAGCACTATATTCAAACTACAGTACCAGACCCTAGGGTGTCCTATTTTTGACACTCCTATTCATTTTCCCTTTGAGTCCCAACAATCATTTTATTTTTATTCCTATCATTCATCATATCAATCTAATGTGAATGAATCTAACCCATGACGAATAGTTACCTATAAAATCCCATCCAAAACTCATTTACAAAGGGAGGTCATAATTCTTACAAAGTAAGAAAGAATACAAGTAAATTATTAAGGCAAACTTTTCTATTCTTTACATACAGTCATCTAACATAGCTACAAACATATTCAAACCCTCGTGCAAGTCCCTATCCACCTTAAACACTCTCAATTTAGCATTTTTACATCTACATCACACTGTTGCACAAAGCAAATTAGGTGGGAGAACTACATATGACTTGATCCCTCTTTGAAGTATTGGTATGTAGGTAGCATGCCCACATAAGGGGTATGGATCACACATTTAGTGATATTACACACACTAACACCCCCTTTCTCAAGTGATCTAAATCTTGTTTTATCAAGCATGATGGATGGTTAGGGTTTGAAGATTAAATCATCTATAGAATGATCTCTGTTGGCATTCAACACTCAATATTTCACAAGCAGGCTCATACCAACACAACGCAAAAAGCTAAAAAGTTTTAGGTCTTTATGACCATTTTAGATAATAGCAGTATAAGTGGACAATAGCATCAGACCCTAAAGTGTCCTATTTTTGGTGGTCTTATCCTTTCATTGAATGAAAACTAGATTCTATTTTACAACACTATCCCAATCTTGCATATCTAGTTTTAGACCATATCTCAGCCATCTCAGTCTATTTCTAGCTAAGTCATTATTTTTCCTTATTTATTTATATTATTAGAAAGGTAAAAAAGATACATAAATTATACAAATTAAGACTATAATTATTGCAATATTATTTAATGATTTATTAATCCATACCCTTAACTAAAATAGGAATAAAAATCCATTTTTCCCAAAAAATAGTTAAATTAGGGGGCATATGGCATGAATGTGTACTCATTCATACAATTAAAAGTTTTAAAAATAGTTATATGTTTCAATAGTTTTAAAATTAAAAATATTATCAATATCAATTTAGTACAGTACATGGGGCATGATACTCATTCATGTTTAAGTTACTACATGGAAATTACAAATTTTTAAAATTGAAAACAAAAAAGTTTCAAATTTTAAAAGTTTCAAAGTTTTAAAATAGAATCTACATCTATCTGGAGAAGTGTGATTCATATTCATGTTACAAGTGGGACGTGTTAGATTCTAGTGACACTCAACATCTAGGGTTACACTTTTTCAAAATGTAGTGAACCATAGTTGGTGGTTTCACCCCTTCAATTACTTTACAAAGTACTCTACACAATCAAATAATATTTAGATCATATTATATTTACAACTAAAGAGCATTCAAAGGTTTTTTAAATTGATACTTGATTACTCTCAATTTACCATAGGTTTAAAATTTCTCCAAATATTTCAATAAGGGGGGAAGAACTTCTCCAATTTCAAGTTATAGGATAATTATATTGCACACTCTTTTAAGTGTATACTTTCCTTAACTTTTTTTACAATTTTCAAAATTCAAAATTCAAATTTTTAAACCTTCAAATATGGATAATAACTACTTTCAATGACATTTTTTAGGTTTTACATTAAGTCATAGTGCACAATTAAGCTCTACAACTAAACACAAAAAATTTATCCACACTTATGTTTGTATCTACTTTAGTAATTTCACCTTGTTACATCACTAGAATAAAATGGAGAAATATTTAGACACATAAAATTATCACTAAGTGCTTGACAATGTTTATTATTTACATCCTTACTCTGATTGGCCTATTCACCATTTTGTTAACTCGCAATCTATAAAATATATTTCACTATCTTTATTTCAACCCCATTCATTCTTTTTTATACTAAAGATCACTATTAGGGATTTTTCAACATTCTCTATCTTTTTAGGATGGGACCGTGCTAGGTCAAACAAGGCTACATTGTGACCTTATCCCTTAGTGAGACCTTATGACCCACACTCTAATGATTACTTTTTTAAATCAAGATATTTCATAATGGATCTCCTACACATTTTGTAAATTTGGTTAATGAAAAATATTATAAATTTGCCCCTATAAAATCACTTTAAGGCATTCACTTGAAACCCAATAGTAAGTTGATTTCAAATTAATACACACTCAAAAAAAGAGCGTTATTTATTTTAATTCTAATTTTTTACATTTCTAACAGTCATAGGTAAAGTTTGAATATTATTTATTATAGGTAAAGGGTATACATTTTAAATCATTTTAATCAATCTTTTTGTTATAGTCATATAGTTTCACAATCATGGATCACATAATCACCCTAAGAAGGAGAATTAAATTGTCTAAGGCCTAGTTGGGCTATGTATGAAATAATCAAATTATTTAAGTTTTTTTTAGGATAGCTCATATTTTCCCATTACATGTTCCCCCTTTTGAATTTAATCTATATCTTATTTATTATGTAGGAAAAAGGGTTTGTGTTTTGTAGGTCTTTTGCACATCTATTCAGGTTTATTATAGAATTAGTAGCCCTTCATTTATAAGAACATATAACTAGATAAAAAAAGTAGCCACATAGTCAACCAAGACATGGTCATGGTAAGAAGACAAGGTTGCACTATGCCCTTGTCCTCCTTCTATGGCCTTGTTGTAATTTTTTTTTAGATGTGACATTATTTGCATGTCTTTTCAATTAGTTTCAAGTCAGAATAAAGTCACATAGTTAGTGTTAAATATGCTTTAGGGAGTTTTTCACATTATTAAGCTCATTTATTATTTTTAACAAATTACAATTTTCATTAAATTTGTTATCATACTATATTTCAATTTTAGATATGTATATTCTAGTATTTCCATTTCAATAGTTTAATATCTATTAATTTGATTAGTTTCAATTAAAAATAGATTAAACATTATGTAGATCATGAGTATGAGAAAGCTTAGTCATTTTTAGTGATTCAATACAAAAACAATTAACAAACATGACATCTCAAGAATGCTCCCTCATATTGGGTAAGGTCTAGGAGAATGCAAACAAATAGAAAGACATAAAATAAAATCTATACCTTTTTCATGGATTCATTCTCCAATCTAGATTGTAAGCATATTTGTGCCTAGACTGTATAGTTAAGAGTCTTTAACAATGTTTTTTGTTCATTTTGATAGCATCTCCCCTTGTCTACGAGTGATTTGATTGATCACTGTGAAGAATGTTGAAGCTTTATGCTTAACTTTTTAATAATAAATTTACACTAAAAAAATTATTTGTAATTTCAAGTGGACATTGTATTTAAAGATTTGTTAAATTGATTCCAACCATTGGATCAATATCAAGATGAGGTGTTGGAGTTTAGTCCAATTTGGTTTATAAATGTCATTATTATTTAGGGTTTGAGTCTGCATTTACTAGACCCAACTTGCATTTTTACATTTATATTAATAATTTCTTGCATTTATGATAATTCTTGTAGATTTATGTGTGATGTCATGATGATGTCATAATTTAGATATTTATTGAATATTAAATATTTCATAGTTATAAATGTATCTAATTTATATGGATTATTTGCTTAGCCATTTGATTGGATTTGATAGGCTAATTAATCCATATTAGCTTCCATGTGATTTATACAGTATTAAAATTTGAATACTTTTTCTAGTTAATTACCCCATAATATTGCTTAAAAAATAGCAATTTAGCTTAGGGTGAATTAGATCAAGCTCTCAGTTGGTTATGATGCATTGCCCCAATTAGGGATGCCCTAATATGTTTCATAATATGCACATGATATGAGTAGGCAACTTTGGGTGTTCTAGTGATTTCAAAACTGATTTACATGAGTTAAAAAAAATCATTTTGATTGTAAATTTGACATGAAAGTGATGAGAATTAAGTGCCTACATTTGTTCCCTATTTTAAAGGGTGTTGTAAGATATTAGACGAAGTAACAACTTTTCAAATAATGAAAAAATTGTTAAAATGATTTAATAATGATGTGTTCATGTTGTTTTATTATTGTTTAATTTATTAAAAATTATTTCACACTAGTATACCAAATGATGTTTGGGATTCCTAAGATTCCCCCTTGAGGGAGTGGTCAAAAAATAGTTTTAATGGATGGGCCCTTGAAAATAATAAAATGGACAAGAAGAATGAAAGTAAAACGTGGATGAGATTAATCCATGTGAGCTAATGTTTACACACAATAATATCCAATGATGATAGAGTATAAAAATTATTTTCCCCAAAAAGGGGGAATTGGTAAGGATGCATCTAAAGATAATAAGCACACTTTAACTTCCCCAAATAGGGTGAAAATTATGAGCATAGAGAATGATTTATCTCAAAACAAGTGTCACACTTTGATTTTCCCCAAATAGGATGAATGTTGTGAGCTTGAAATTAGAATAAATATTGAATGATTGAATTTACCGAAACATGAGGGGTTGATTGACTAGTTATTTGCCCCAATAGGGGTGATTTGATCATTGACTAAATGATTTACCCCAACAAGGCATATTTAATTATTGATCAAATTAATTATTTTTACCCCACAAGGATGATTTTATTTTTGATAAATTGTTAAAGTAATTAATTTATTAGCAATCATAAATCAAGGATTGAACCTATTACATAGGTCAAATATGATATGAATGATGTAAATGTAGGTGTAATGGTATAATGAATTTTACATTAATGAATAATCCATAAAAAACTAGACACATGAGACTAATCAAAGTGATGAAATAAATTATAGGAAGAATACACTGGTGGTTGAAGAATAATGGTATAATGGTGTATGAGCCTACCCTAAAAATTGAGCATAACTAAGTGTTTCTTACATAGTCCAAATGGACCTCAAGCCATTATAATTCCCCTATAAATGGGTGAAAATATGATGATAAATTATATATGAATAAATATTGAATAGATAAGGAATGATGGTGGTCAAGTTGACTCCAGAAACTCAATGTAACTGATTATTACCTGCATAGTCCAAAATGTCCTTAGAGCATTGGCCAAAGTCTAGGATAATGCAAACAAATAGAAATACATAAATTAAAATCTATACATTTCTCATGGATTTTTTCTCCAATTTGGATTGTAAGTGTTTTTGTGCTCATATTATAGAGTTAGGAGTCTTTATCAATGTTGTTTGTTCATTTTGATAACATCTCCCCTTGTGTATGAGTGGTTTGATTAATCAATGTGAAGAGTGTTTAAACTTTTTGTTTGATTTTTGAGTAGTAATTTTATACTAAAATATTGTTTTTAATTTCAAATATGCTTTTTATTTATAGACTTGTTAGATTGATTCCAATCATTGGTAGATTTTAGTCAAATTTGGCTAATAAATGTCATTAATATTTGGGGTTTTAGTTTGCATTTATTAGACATGAATTGAATTTTTGTATTTATGTTGATATTTTATTGAATTTATGCTAATGTTTTAAAAATTTATATGTGATGTCAAGATGATGTCACAATTTATATATTTTTTGAATATTTGAATATTACATAATCAAAAATTCAGCCAGTTTATATAGATTTTTTGCTTATCCATTTGATTTGATTTGATAAACTAATTAATTTAGATTATCTTCCATGTGATTTATGTAATATCTAAAACTAAATATTTATTTGAGTTAATTACCTCAAAAAATTTCTTACAAAATAACAATTTGACTCAAGGTGAATTAGATGAAGCTAACAATTGGTTATGGTGTATTTCCTCAATCAGGAATTCCCCAATATGTTTTAGAATATGAATATTATGTGTATTATAAAATTTGGGAATTTTAGTGATTTTTGACATGATTTACATGTTGTTGCATAAAGTCATTTTTATTGAAAATTTGATGTGAAATTGATGAAAATTGAGTGTCTACATTTTACCTCTATTTGAAAGGGTGTTGCAGACACTAGATGAAGCAATGGATTTTAAAAGAATGAAAAATTAGTTAAAATGATTAAATAATGATAATGATTAAATAATTATGTCTTCACATTTTTTTTTTAATCTTTATTTACTAAAAATGAGTTCACACCAGTATCCCAAATGATGTTTGGGATGCCCAAGATGGCCCCTTGAGGGAGTGTCCAAAAAATATTTTTGATGGATGGACCCTCAAAAACAATAAAATAGACAAGAAGAATGAAATTAACTCATGGATGAGATTAACCCAAGTGAGATAATGCTTGCATGATGTGATATACAATGTTGATAGAGTAACAAAATGATTTGCCCCATAGAGGGGGTAACTGGGAAGGATGCATGTCAAGATAAGGGGCACACTTTGAATTTCCCCAAATAAGGTAAAATCTATGGGCTTATGGAATGATCTATCCTAAAACAATAAACACACTTTAATTTAACCCAAACAATGTGAAAGTTACAAGCTTGTAATTAGAAGAAAGACTAAATGATTGAATTACCCCAAAGAATGAGATTGATTAACTAATTATTTACCCTAACAGGCTATATTCATTGATCAAATTAATTAGTTTTCCCTCATAGGGTAGATTTTCATTTTGAAAAATTGATTAAGTAATTAATTTATTAGAAAACATAACTCAATGATTGAACTTGTTACATATATTATAGATGAGATGACTGATGCAAACGTAGGTGTGATGGTATAATGACTTTTCAAATAATAAATAAGCTAGAGAAAACTAGGCACACAAAAACTCTCAAAATGATGAAAGAAATGATTGGAAGAATAAAATCATGGTTAAATAATAATGGTATAATGGTGGTCAAGCTAACCCTAGAAACTAAACATAACTGGGCACTGAATACATAGTACAAATGGACCTTCAACCATTGTATTTCCCCAAAAATGGGATAAAAGATGATGAGAAATGATAGATGAGTAAATGTTGAATAGATAAGGAATGATGGTGGTTGATCTAACCTTATAAACTAGACATAACTGAGTACTACATGTATACATCCAATTCTTAACACTATTTCTATTGAAATTGTCAATCTTACTCAAATTATAATTAAATGTACAATTTAGGCCAAAATCACTAAAAATGCACTAAATGGTTTGATCTTGTTGTATACAAGTGTTGATTTAGGCTAATGTATCCCTAAATGGGGCTATGCATTTTATGCGATTACTAACTTTTCTCAAATCATTTCGAGTCAAAACTATGATTTTGCATTTTGGTGCTCTAAATCACTCTTTTATTATAATTTGTATGCACATGCCATGTGTCTTCATTATTTTGTGTTGACAGCATCCTAAATGGGATAACAATCTATACACATCTAACATTTCCTTCCAATTCCTCTTGAATCAAATTATGAAATAGTAATATGAATTTCTAACCATTTTGATTAATTGTGCACTAATTTCCAAAGAATTACACTAAAATTGATTAATCTTACTTAAGTAAATTAAACCAAATTATAAGCTTAAGTAAGAATTCAATGGAATAAATTGAATATTTATTTATTGGAAATTAATTTTGAATATATGCATCACCTAATGACATGATCAATGGGGTGGCATCCATAATCCATAAATGCAATAAATATTAGGTTTATGGGCACCCATGCCTAATTAATGTCTCTTCATCCCAAACATTTATGAGGATATTTATGGATTTTATTATGTAATATTAGCTTAATTCATGGCCAAAAATCTCAATATTGAGATGAATAGTCATGGTTGATCCTGACCTAGTTGAAAAATCTATAAATAGAAAGGCATAGCACATCATTTTTAAGCTTAAATTATGTAAACTTATAATGCAAGATTATCTCCACTAGTTTTTTTTGGGTTGATTATTGTGTTTTATTTACAATAGGATAAAGTCATTTGATATGCATATTATTGATTTCATATCATGAGTCTAGATTTTACACGGTGATCTTGAGATGACGGAGGAGCTTGGCATCCATTGTTGACAAAGACAAGAACACCAAATTAAGGAGGAAAACATGTTTGGAGCTGGTTTTGGATGGTGGAATGCTTTTGGGAAGGTAATAGGTATATGTGATTTATTTAAATTACTTATTATTGTCATTTGTAAACCCCATTGAATAGTTTAGCCTAGATTGTTAGTTCTTATGCATTATTTTGTGTTTTTCATGACTAATGTTTGGACTAATCCTCTTTGTAATCCAACAATACCTTTTGGCATGCCTAGTGGGACCATAACATCCATTTAAGTAAGGAAGACATATTGAAAATCTTAACTTTCCAATAAAGTCATTAAAAAGTCCTTTAAAATCAATTTTTATGCTCACTTTCATGTGTTTTTAACATTTTTTGTGCACACACATGTCACATAGTGACCGACGTCTTTTTGATTGACCATCATCGATCAATCCCAACCACCATAAAATTTCAAGAGAAAATATGACTAAAATTTAAATTTTAAAGCTTTATTCAAGTTTTTAGTGGTCAAATTAAATTTTATAAGTCTCTAGTATGAACATTTCTTCATCCAAAAATTTTTATTTTGGAGATTTTATCCTCAAAATTGAGCTAAAAAGTGTTTTTGAGCATAGTGTTTTTGCCTTTAGGTTCACAAGTGACCATTATTGGTCAATTTTGACCAAAAATTATTAGGTACTGATTGGCATAAGTCTTGAAGCAATCAACATTAGTCAATAATGACCGATATCAGTCTCTATGTTTTTGAAAAAACATAGACCCAAGAACAACATATCTAAAGTCGCTTGTTTCATTTGCAGATATGCTTCAAAGCTAAATAAGACTCTCTAATTTTTATTGTAAGACCTGTAAGGAAAAGTGTTTATTTGAGCATAATTAAGTCTTTTTTAAATATTTTCTTTAGTGTTTAAAAATAATTAGGAACCTCCCCTTTGATGTTTAAAAGGAAAATTGGATGGTTTATTTAAATGTTTTGTGGATGTTTTTAAATTTTTTTTACAATCTAAGGCCAAGGGGCCAAGAAATTCACTTCACATTTTAAATTTGATGTTATAAAACCTAACTTTCAATTAAATTTCATATTTCTTGAATTTGTTTTATTTAATTCATGTATCATTTGTTTGTTAGATTGTTTGAGTAAAAATAATTGTGCATGTATGCTCTTCCCCCATCCCCTATAGGGAAATTAGGTGACCAAAAATGCATTTTCATTACAATTTTACCTTTCTCCGAGGCATAATAAAGAAGTTATCTAGGCTCTCCCCAAAACTTGTACGGTTTGGGTGATCTAAAAACAACCCTAAAGACTTTTTACTTAGATTTTATTTCATGTAATTTAGCTTGTGAGGGGAATGTCATTACCTCCCATGAGTTATCTAGGGAAGAATTGATCTGAGGCTTCATCTCCCGATAGTGTTTCAAACCCACTCCATGATGGGGTATACAAATTAGGGTACACATACTACTAGATCTAAGGGGTTGAGTGGCTAACCTCTCCTTTAGTAGCAAAATCTTGAGTCAAATATAGTCAAATAGGGGATTCCACTAAGCAGTCCATAGATGGAATCTTAATGAAAAATAATATACCCTTTCATGATAAAGTAATTGGTATGAACTAAATTAACTTGTTATATCTCTTGTGTTAACCACACTTAGGACCATCTAGACGGTCATAAATTATAAGTTTTAGAAATACCCACTTGTCATGGAGTATTGTTGATGCAAAGTACACCCAAAGGTATATTTTATCATATTTTCAATTGGAAGAAGCGGGGTGTAAAATACCCTACCAATTAAAGCACATTATTTTGGATAAACACTTAAAATTCCTTCCAAGTGTAAATATATATATGGATTTCAATAATACAAAGCAAACCTTGTCAGTTTAGGGCTTAAGATGATTACTTAGCTACATTTGTCTTTTGGTCTTGGATTATTTGGTCTTGATTTGAGTGAAAACTTGATTGTAAACAAAATTCATAACCAAACACATTGTCCATAATTTCTTGAATAAGGAAGCATTACGTTGGTCAAATCCAAATCAATATTTGCCTTATTTAATTTGTTATCTTAAACATTATATGTGTCATATCATCTAATTGGTGAAATTATATTGTCCATTTGATTCTAAACTAATTCCCAAATTATATTTAAGTCATTCATTGATAGTTCAAATTTAAAATTGCACCTTTATAAGTTCATAAGGTTAATGTGTTAATTGGATTCACCATTTTTGCTTGACTTGATAGGACTTGGTTTTAATTTCCCATTTGGATTGAAGGTTGTTTATATAATCATCATCCATTCTCATCATTGTAAATTTGGGTCATCAAGTGTATCTCTCACACTCTAAGTTCTAGAACATATTTTATACTACCATTTCATTACCATATGGTAGCGTTGTGCTACCCATTTAGTTCTAGTTTTATACTTAGGAATTCTTGCATGTTTCCACACCTTGAGTTTCTTGGTTCACATTGTCTCCTTCATAATTTGAAGGGCTTTCTTCTAGTTTCATAATAGTAACTCATTGAAGTTGAACTAGTTTTTATGGTATTGTTGTATCTCTAAATCTAGGCTTTGGTGTACTAGTTTACACTTTAGATTATTGAGTTATCATACCCTCTTCTAATTAATAAAATTTTAGATTTACCCAAGGATGAGTAAATTCATGAACATCATTATTATAATTGTGTGTGGTATTACACCACCCTCTCTATTATATTCTCTTTGGTACCTTGTCACCTTGTTTAGAAAAGATCAAAACATATACCTTATTTGAAAATTTGTAAGTCAAATGTATAAAGCAACCATTTTTTTTAGAAATGACTCAAAGGTACACTCATAGTGGGGTCCCTTATAGCCCTAGATATGAGGAGGAAAATTATTAATATTGTCAAGACAATTTTGTGGTCTTTGAGGATATTCCCAAAACCATAGGATTTGAGAAAGATTTTTCAAAATATCAACCCCAAGAGGACATAGATGAAGCCCTTCTAAGGTTGATATAATTAGGTGTTAGACTACCCTCTAATTTTCTTATAGAATAGTTTCACACCTTAGTTAGATAAGGCAAATAATAATGAGAATAATTTTTACAAAACATCACACAAACAAACATACCTTTTTCTTCTAGAAAAGGTAAATAAATACTTATAGAGTCAAAACCAACTGATCAAGATCTTGTTAACAAGATTAAGAAATTAAATGATATATAGACCAAATTATCATGAACTTAAAGGACTCTTTAGTATCTACGTCAATTCATAATGACACTTCTAAGGAACAAGGAAATTTGGTTGAAACAATGTAAAATCTAATTGAGAACACAATAATGATAGACCAATGTATCTCAATAGAAAAACCCAAATCCCAAGAGGTTCCATAACATGCTCCATTAGATACAGAGCACATATTTTTTAATCATCAATAACCTCTTATTCCTTTGTAAAACCAAATACTAAAACATTTGGTACACATTGAAGAAATTGTACAAAATAATTTGGCTAGTTCATCTCAACCAATATGTATAATGGTGACGCCATTTTATCAGGATTCGAGAATGGCTATGAGTGGTGAAGCATTGGGCAGCCCATCGATAGGCCCCACAAAGGATGAATCTCTACCTGGGGCGTGATCTCTTAGTAAGGAAATGACTTACATCAGTGATCGCTCAAAGTTGAGCAAGGTAAATGGGTGTTTATTGAGGAGTCAGGATAGACCTGTTATGGTCATTCCCCTTGAGGCAGTGCAAGATGATGTTGAATATCTCTCCTCTCATACACTAATTTGTAAGTTTTTGTGTATTTGAATCCCCCTAGTGGCCTTAGAAGCTTGGATTTGCCATTCTTGGCATATAAAAGGGGATTTTGACATTATGTTGATTGGAAACAGCTATTTTTTGGTTAATTTTTCCTCAGTATCAGATCGTAATCATGTTTTTGAGGGGGGTCCTTATTTCTACGATCGTGTGGGGCTTTTTCTCAAACCTTGGCATGTGGGGTTTAATTCTACTGATGAACTTCCAGCCTGTGTGCTGGTTTGGGTCCGTTTTTCATGGCTTCCTTTGGAATTTTGGCGGGAGGACATCCTCAGGTAGATAGCTACCATGTTGGGAACACCGATAGCTATTGCTCATCAATCACTAGAAAAAAAGGTAATTTCTTATGCACGTGTCTGTGTTGACATTGATTTAAATAATCCTTTGCCAGATTCCATGGAGATTTGTATGGGCTCCTCGTCCTAGATCTAACAGATAGATTATGAATCTATTCCTTTCCATTGCCAAATTTGTCATGTATATGGGCATTTGCATCACCAATGTCCTCAGGCTGCCAAAGATAATGGGATAGACCCTGAAGCTTCAACACCAAATGCAGTAGTTTTCAAAAAGGGAATTAGTCGATCGATTCATTCTGACAATGCAAAAACTCAGTCAGACAGAGCTGTAAAAGGGAAAAATCTTGCAAATAATGAAAGCTTGGCACAAGGATTAGCTGATAAAACTAGCGCTGGTATGGATGGGTTTACAATAGTAAGGTGTTGTATGAAAGGAAGAGGCCAAAAATGTAGGAATGCTAATAGGCAAGTGGACTTGGGGTTTAATAGATTCGAGGCTCTAGATAGTATGGCCATTGAGGATGGCATTCTAGTAGAGGACTAGGGGGAAGCTCTAGAGTTAGACAAGCAATTATCAGGCCCTATTGAGGATTAGGATATGATGCCTCAACTAACTTTAGAGAGTTCTCTGAGGTCAGAAGAAGGAACACATGAAGCTGCGAGTGTACAGCAAGATAAGGAAGTTAGATGGGCTGATTTAGTTAAGGAAGTTGATGCTGGCAGGAAAGAAAAAGGTTCTTCTTCAGCGCTTGGTTTAATGCAGAGGCCATTCAAGAAAGTTACCTCTTCCAATCCCTCCAAAGCTGGGCGAAGAAAGGACCTAGATAGAATTAAACTTACAAGTGACTTATTGGTGGAATCAGGGGTTGTTAAAACCTTAGATGAACACTTCCCTCAATCCACTCAATGATCATCTTATCTTGGAATGTGAGGGGTTTAAATAGTTTCCCCAGAAAAAAATCTATTCATAGATTGGTGATGGATCATTCTTTGGATATTCTCTGTATCTAGGAAACCAAATTGTCAGTTGACTCACTGTTTGCTTATATGCCAAATATCTGGTTATTTGGCCAATATCAGGGTGTGGGTGCTCTGGGGAGCTCAGGGGGTTTGGCCATGTGTTGGGACCCATAGAAAATTCTGCCACTTCATTGGTTATCCTGCCTATCAGCTCTTTCTATGGTTGCTTCTTCTCTTGACACTGGGGAGCTGATTCTAGTCACCACTATATATGCACCTATTGATATAGATGGACAACTTAAGCTTTGGGAACATATTCACTATGTTCGCAATTGCCATCCATTCCTACTGTGGATTATTACTGGTGACTTTAACATAGTGCTGAGCCTAGAGGAGAAAAGAGGTAGATTGACTCATCTAGGTCCCTCTTCTGATTGTCTTCACCATAATGTTGAGTTACTACACCTTTCTGATGTTAGACCCTCAAATGGGCTATTCACATGGAGTAACATAAGAACAGGTAATGCTGCCATCTCTGAACATCTGGATATATTTTTTGTCTCTTGTTTTTGGAAGTCTAGTGCTTTCTCTCTCAACTCTAAAATCCTGGATTGGAGAGGTTCTAACCATTGGCCCATTAAGCTATCCATCAGTCATATTGAGGGGCCTAAAAAACCTCCCTTTAAGTTTCAGTTGATGTGGCTTCGAGACCCATCTCTTCATGACTTCATTGGCCAGTGGTGGAGACAGGGGGGCCCAACATATGGTACAACTATGTATTCTTTCCTTAAAAAACTTTAGTATGTTAAAAGAAAGTTGCAGATCTGGAATAGAAATTATTTTGGCAACTTACATTGTATGAGGAAGATGGCTCAAGATGGGTTAGATGTGGTAACTAGACAAATAAGAGACTGTGGGTTCTCGAAAGGGCTTCGCTTGGAGGAATCTAGAGCTATAAATACCCTTACTGAGTGGGAACTTTGGGAAGAAATTTATTGGAAGCAAAAGGTGCGTATTGAATGGCTTCAGGAAGGAGATAATAATACGGCCTTTTTCCATAAGTCTATTCAGGAACGGTGCAATAGGAACTTCATTTCTTCTCTTGTTATTTAGGATGGGACACGCTTAACCTCTTCCCAAGCTATTAGCAAGGAAGCTATCAAATTCTTTTCAGCTCTCTTTGCTGGCAATCCACTGCCAGATGAAGGGGCTAAAAATATAGTCCTATCTTGCATTCCCCCTGTGGTGAGTGCAAAAATGAATGAATTTCTCATTAGGCCGATCAGATTGACAGATGTTGAGGAGGCAGTGTTTAGCATGAGGAGAGGTAAAGCTCCAGGCCCGGATGGATTCCCAGCTAATTTTTATCAGGACTTCTGGGATATCATCAAGCAGGACCTGATGGAGGTCATACAGGAATCTTACTCCAGTAAAGAAATGCTTAGAGCTCTGAATGCCACATTTCTAGTTCTTATTCCGAAGAAGGAGCAGGCTTATTAGTTGGATGCGTATGGACCCATTGTGCTTTGCAATGTTGTCTATAAAATCATTACTAAGCTTATAACAAAGAGGCTTAAATATTTTCTCCCTAGACTTATCTCGAAGGAACAAGGGGGTTTTGTGGTAGGCAAACAGATTCTGGATGGAGTTGTTATAGCTTCAAAAGCTATTCATTCTATGAGTACTTCTCAAGAGCGTGCCATGTTTATTAAGCTCGATCTTGCCAAAGCTTATGACAGAGTTAGCTAGAGATTTCTGTAAAAAGTCCTTTTGGCATTTGGTTTTAACTGAGATTGGATCTGATGGGTGTTGAGTTATGTCACGATGCCTTCTTTTTCAGTCCTTATCAATGAGACACCTTCTGAGCTTTTTGGTGCCTCTAGAGGTCTTCGTCAGGGGGATCTGCTTTCCCCATACCTATTTATCATTTTGTCTGAGGGTCTTGGGTGGCTTTTCAAATATCGTGTTTCTCAGAATGCCTTATAGGGATGGAGATGCGGGGATGGGATAACTACCCTAACCCATCTCTAATTTGTAGACGACACTATTTTGGCTAGGAGAGCTCGAATATGGGAAGCAGAAGCTTTTCGACACACACTTGACAATTATCTGGCAGCTTTTGGATAGAAAATTAATGATCATAAGTCCTCTATTTTATTTTTCAACATTCTTGAGCTTATTCAGAGAAGGATTGCTGCCATTTTGAGGTTTTAGACTCAAATCCTCCCTGTTATTTATCTAGGAATTCCCATTGTGGTGGGAAGGCAGCCTAGACTTTTTTGGCAGAATGTTCTTGACAAACTAAGGCAAAAAGTTAGTCATTAAACCCATATATGGTTGTCTACTACTGGCAGAGTGACTCTTCTGCAATTGGTTATCCAGGTGCTTCCCATATATTGCAGTATGGTGTAGGCTGCCCCAGCCTACTTCCTAAAGGAATTTGATGCCCTTTCTAGACAATTTCTTTAGAGCGGCAATCTGTAGAATAACAAATGGAGCCTTATTAATTGGGCTACAGTTTGTAGACCAAAGCAGGAAGGTGGCCTCAGATTGCGATCTACTATTCTGGCCAGTCAAGCCCTTGTGGCCAAGCTTTATTGGAGATGGTGTTCCAATCATTCTTCCCTTTGGGCCCGTATTCTATTAGCTAAGTATTTCCCAGGAGTGGATCCTCATGAGATTTCCAAGCTCCCTCTTGAGGTCAGAGGATCGATGGTGTGGAGTAATCTCAATCTTGGAGCTCAGTTGGTGAAACATAGCCTATTTTGGGTTTGCAATAGTGGGGTGGATGCCTTCTTCTAAAGAGACTCATGGGATGGAGCGCCACCGCTCTTATCTTCACACCCACATTTTTAGCCTTTAGGTGCTTCTTTTCATTCAGCTAGATGGCATACAGTGGCACATTACAAAGAAGTTTTTAATATGGGAACTATTGTTTGTTACAGATGGAAAAATTCTTCTGATTGGCCGCTCGAGGGCTCGAAAGAGGATAGGAGGGAATTAACTCAAATCCTTACTTCTAGAGGATGTAGCTCCCTGAAAGGACAGGATGTCCTTGCATGGGAGGGGATGATACTGGTCAATACCCTGTGTCTTCTGGATATGTGGCATTGACTAAGAAAACCTTTGGAGGAGGGCAATTTTTATGGGGGAAGAAAATTTGGAATCAGACCTCATGGCCTAAGTGTAACTTTTTTCTCTGGTTGCTTACTCACAACAAGTGTCTCACCTGGGATAATCTCTACAAGCATGTATTTTAGGGGCGTTCTATGTGTGTTCTGTGTCACAGCAGTGAGGAGACTGGAGCTCAGATTTTTCTCCAATGTCTGTATGCTAAGCAGATGTGGCATTTGTGGTGGAATGCATGGGGTTCGCCCTGCTGGCATGCTTCTTCTTTGGTTGATTTCTGGGGTCGATCTAGCCATGCTCCATCAAAGAATTCCTTTTTACAAAATGCCTGGTTAGTTGGTCCCTCTTTTATATTATGGAACCTTTGGATTGAAAGGAATAGAAGGATATTTAGGGGTGCCCAGCTAAAGCTGAGAATTATGTGGGCATAAGTCATATGTTTGTTGCAAGAAACTTTGCATGTTAAGTGTGCAGGGGAGAGTGTTACAGACTCTGAATCTATGACCATTTACACGCAACTTGGGTTGGAGCCAAACTTGAGTCACGCTGCTAAACTGAGCTGTCATTCGGTGAGAGGTAACATTCAGCATTTGTGACTTGTGAGTAGAGTTGGTCGTTGGATTCCTCCTGAGGATGGAGTCATTAAAATTAATACTGATGGCTCCTCATGGGGGAATGCAGGGGTTGTTGGCATCGATAGAATAGGATGGGATAGCACTGGAAGTATTCAATTTCTCTTCTCGATTTATAAAGGACAGCATACAAATAACCTCATGGAAGCCATGGCCATCCTAGAGGCTGTGAAAGACTGTTGTCAAAGTGGCTGGTGTAACATTGTCTGCAAATCAGACTCGCAAATAGTTGTTAATTTTTTGAATAAAGGTAATCCTTGTAAGGTGGACTGGCACCTAAATGTTGTTATTTATCAGATACTGCAATTAAGTTCTTCTTTGTATTCGGTTTCATTCAAATACATTCCTCATGAGTGGAATGGAGTTGTGGACTACCTTGCCAAATGGGCTTCGGAGAATGGACCTTCATGGAGCATTTCTGATCTAAGGATGCTTCTTATGAGTTTACATCAGAAACTGGTTCAACTTGTGGACCAAGACAATGAGTTGTAACTGTTGTTTTCTTCTCATTTTTAATAAATTTTTACCCCTCTTTTAGTTTTAAATATATGTGTGTGTGTGTGTGTGTGTGTGTGTGTGTGTGTGTGTGTGTGTGTGTGTGTGTGTGTGTGTGTGTGTGTGTGTGTGTGTGTGTGTGTGTGTGTGTGTGTGTGTGTGTGTGTATAATGGTAAATAGACAAAGAACTCCCTAAAATTAATAGAACATGGTTAATTTAAGGAAACAAATTCTTAAGAATTAATCGCTTACCTACCTGACTCAAGGAATGAACCAAAATCATGTTGAGGATTTTAGGGTGTATAACCCTACCAAATGTATGTAATAACATGGGCACATTACACCCCAATAGCAACAATAGGGGCACATTATACCCCAATAACAACAACAAGGGCACATATCACCCCAAAAACAACAACATGGGTACATTCCACCCAAATAAAATTATGTTTCACCTATGAATAAACCAAACATACAAGAGTGGAGCTGTATGAAATATATTGTGACATAAGTAGAGATGAATAATAGAGTTAAGAAATACAAGTTCGATGAGGTATGCCCATATCTGTTTGATTTATCTATTCTCTAAGTCCCCTTTCCATCTCATTTTTAAGGACCTAAATTTTTAAAATGTAAAGGAAAGGGTGACCCTCATGAACACACTCAATAATTTTTCATATTATGCCAAGAGGTTGTTTATAGTATCATTTACTTGCTTTGTTTGTTTCCATTAAGTTTAGCAAGACAAGCTCTAGATTCGCTACTTAAGTTACCCAAGGGATCAATTATGGATTATAATGACTTATCTAAAAATTTCATCAACCATTTCTTGTATAACATTGAGCATGAATTAACCATTTTTGAATTCTAAAAATCTAAATAGTGTGATGGACAAAGCTTCACTACATATCTATAGAGGTAGAGAGCATTAACAGGTCATTTTCAACATAATTTTCTAGATAAATAGTTGGTAGACATATTTGCATAGAAATTACATCTTGAGGTCATGCACAATCTAAAAATTTGTTATGCTAACTCATTTGAGGAAATTATAAAAATGGGTCTAAATTGAGAATGCTCTTATTGCCAAGGGCCTTGTCAAGATTTTTGTGCAGGGTCAAAATTTAAATTTGACTCAATCTTCTTGTCTAATAGTTATGAAAAATAAATCTAAGGGTTTCAAAAAGAACAATAATGTAGTAGGGAATGGAGTAACTAAAGTAAGACATGTGCACATGGTACATGCGATGTTTTCCCTAAATGTATAATTAATGAAGATTCCCTCCATAGAGGACATTCGATAATCAATGTAGAGTTTTCAATTAATTGGGAGAACCTGCTGAGATAGTTTTTGAAAAGCTTGTAGTAGCTAACCTAATTGTATAGTTGATACCAAGGCCATTTCATCAAGATAAACTAAAACCAAATTGGTACAAGGACAATAAATGGTGCAATTTTCATTGTGTTGTTTGGCATGGTATGTATTGGTGCATCCAATTGTGGTACCTTATTAAATATTTAATTAAGAGTGGCAAAGTTGAGATCAAATTAGCCCAACAAGGAAATAATCAGGATATGGGATTCTACCAAGATCCATTTCCTCAACATAATCAACCACCACCAAGGAACAATCAATAGAACCAAGGATAGAATCAATAGTAGAATCAGAACCAAAATCAGGGTCAAAATTATAATCAACATAATCATAATCAGGATCATAAAACCCATACTAACAATTTTGGTTATAATAACATGCCTTATGAATATAAAACCATTATGGGATGAATTTGTGTGCACCACATTACCACTGTAACTATAAAATCCTATGAACCATCTCATACTCATCTTAGTACTAGACCCAATGTTATAGGGCCAACACCCTCTCCCTTTAGTAATACTACATCGAGTTTGTGCAATTCTATTGTGACTCTATTTACATAGGTTATTATTTCTAGATAACATACTTATTTTAATTATAATGTCTCTTTATTGACTCAAAATTACAATAATGCAACTAGACACCTGTGAGTCACCCTCCAAAGGCCCTTCACCTTCATCTTTTGATTATACTAACTCCTTCCCCCCTCTAGTTTGTGTAGTTGTAACTAGATGATCATGAGTTATTCTTTAGGTCCCTTTGACCTCTTCTTCCACATAACCTAATGTAAAAATTGTGCCTTTAGATCCAAAGCCTAATACTATGCCAACTAAATCCAAACCATCTTATCCTAATGTTGAGAAGCCTTATAGTCTATTAGACCAACTAAGCAAAACCCCTATGTAGATTTCCATTTTAGATCTCTTGTGTACATTTAAAGTCCATAAAACTATTTTGAATAACCTTTTACAATAATAAACTATTCCCAAAGATATAGATCTTGAATAGTTCTAAACACTAGTTGGACACTTGTCTTTATTTCGATAGCTTATGTTTGATCAAAGAGACATGTTCGTCCTATGGTTAAACCATATAACCCACTGTATATTGAGGTAATCATTGAAAACCATAAGATCAAGTGGGTTTTTATAGATAATGGTTTGGGGTTGAACATAATATCCCTCAAAATAGTATAGATATTGGGCTACACTATGAAATACATCCAGTCATAGATGATCACTATAAAGGCTTATGATAACACTAAGAGGGAGTCTTATAGTATAATTCTTTTGTCAATCATTGTTGGGTTTGTTTCCAACCACACATTACTTCATATTATGGACATTGAGCTACCTTATAACATAATTCTTGGTTTTCCTTAGATCTATGAAATACAAGTCATTCCATCTACCTTGCATCAATGCCTTAAGTTTCCCCATGATGGGATTGAGGTTACTATTCACATTGATTAATAGCCTTATCATTATTGAAAACATATAGAGACTGAATTTTGAAATTATAAATATTAACCAAGTTATGAATTCATTTCAAATAAGAACAAGGAGATAGTTTCACATCCACCTCTATCTAATTATATCAACCCTAATGACCTTGCATCTACTTTAGTTGATCCATTTCCCACATTTATTGAAAAATAGGTTGTGATAGAAGATGTGAGCATTTTCATGTACCATCTTAAGGATGCATTTTATGTTACAAAGTTACCAAAGTCTCTTAAAACATTTTGGAATCCAAAAACTTCCAAGAACCCAAATAGACCCACCTTGATCTAGAAATAGAAGAACCATCAACAGAAAGCACATGTGGTATTTTTACCTAATATTTCACTGAAACAAAATTGAGAGGCTTTCACAGAAGGAGATTGGTTATATTTTAAGGCCTTACTGATTACTTTCAAAATCCCAAATATCCTATCCCTAATTAAATCATAGACCATCTTGATTATACAGTAAGCAGCCTTAGCCCATGAGTGCAAGGAATCCTAGAACCTTTATCATCTAGTGTGCCTAATTTAAATCATGGTCTCATATTTATACTATCTAGGGGTGACCTCATGACTTTCAATAGTGATTCTTCTGGATCAACTAGCAATGAGACTCCTGGTAGTGACGTAGCATCCCATTATAGCCTTTTTTATGAGCTTGCTAACTTAGATCTATTTGATCAAAATGCATTATGACCATAATACCTATTTATCCTATTGGATCTTCCTATCTTGAAACAAGATCTTATTCCACCATTGGAGCTTCCTGTCTTGAATTAGAACCCCATTCTATTAGATATTCCCTTACTAAAGGAGAACCTCATTATTCCCTATGCCTTTGATATCTTGAACTCATTGATTATGACCAAAAAAAATTGATCATATGCCTTGATGAGTTTTAGAATGAAGAATCAATTGTAGAATACATAGGCCTAAGAAATGGATTGCCCATTGGAGATCACAAACAAGGATTTAATTTTTCATTGGATCCTTCTTCCTAATTTAGAGAGCAAGCAAACTTTATTGGTCATAACAAATGTAAAACATCAAGTTTTTAGGTGAAAACCTATTTAAGGTGCCTATTAATCAGGGAAAAAGTAAATAAAAAGATAAGCCCTTGAGTGAAAACCTATTTGCTCATCCCCTCAAGATTTAGAAGGTCCATCAAGTCCTAGATCTATAGCTAGTATAAACATCTCTTCAAAACAACAACAAATGTTTGAGCATCTCACTCTTGAGTTTCTAGAAGTTTTTACTACTTGGCCATTACCTGAGATGGTAGATTCTTATTCATCACACTATCCATAGATATGGGAGGAAAAAAAATAAATTTTATCAAAATAAGATGATCATGATCACACCTTACCTACTATTATTGAAGATGAATCCACACTTCTTGTAGAAAACATATTTGAAGTGAACCCGAGAACATACAATGATCCCAAAATTATTTATCTTGGATCTTCCCTTATTGATGTAGAACTTGAACACATTATTTCCATTTTGATGGATTTCAGAGATATTTTTGCATGGTCATATTTAGACATGCCAGGCTTAAACCCACACTTGGTAGTACATCAACTTGTTATTCATTTAGATGATAAACTAGTTAAGCAAAAATTGAGAAATATGCATCCAAACATCACCCTCTTAGTAAAATCCAAATTGGAGAAGCTATTAGGAGTAGTATTCATCAGACCACTAGACTATTTTGAATGGATATCTAACATAGTTATAGTTAAAAAGAAGCCACAGGGCATACATATTTACACATATTTTAGAGAAATCAACAAAGCATGCCCTAAATATGATTTTCCTCTACCCAACATTGACATGATCATTGATTCTAATGCTAGGTTGAGATGTTGTCCCTCATGGATGGATTATCTAGATACAATTAGATCAAGATGGCCCAAGAAGATCAACACAAGATTGCATTCACCACTCTATGGGGAACATTCTATTACCAAGTCATGCCATTTGTCTTGAAGAATGTTGGAGCCACATACCAATGTGTCATGACTATCATATTCCATGACATGATGCATTACATTGTTGAGGACTATGTTGATGGCATAATAACAAAATCAAGAACACATGTTATACATCCTAATGTTCTATGAAATTTTTTGAGAGGCTTCATGAATATAAACTCCACCTGAATCCTAAGAAGTGTGTCTTTGGAGTAATTTAATGGAATTTTATAGGTTTAATTGTATCACAAAGAGGGATCAAAGTTGACCTTACTAATGTTAAGGCCATTGTTTAAATGCCTCCACCTTCAAATCCTTAACAACTCTAAAGCCTATAGGGAAAGATTTAGTCAATCTACATGTTCATTTCTTAACTAGAAGATAAGTGCCACATATTTACTCATATATAAAAGAAAGGGGTCACATTTTAATGGGATGAAGACTTTTAGTTAGAATTTATGAAGCTTAATGTATATTTGGCCAACCCACTAGTTTTGAGACTGCCAACACCTGGATAGCTATTACTTCTTTACATAACAATAACTGAACATGCACTGGGGGCACTTTTGGCCCAACATGATGATCAAGGTAAAGAAAATGTAGTGTATTATTAGAGACACACACTGGTGGATTATGAATATAATTATGTATCTATTTAGGAGTGTTTAGCTATGGTATTCAATTCCTAAAATTTGTGACATTATATGCTAAATAATAAAATAATTATCATCACCAAGGTAGACCCTGTGAAATTTTTATTATCCAAAGCAACTCTCACAGGATGTATGGCTAAGTGGGTCATGATCTTGAGTGAAACTAGTGTCGAGTATCATAATTATAAATCTATCAAGGGGTAGGTTATTACTGATCAACTTGCAAAGGCCCCTATTATAAACACTCAACCACTCAGATTCAACTTCCTAGATAATTTTATCATGGCATTGGAATAATTACAACATGAGAATGAATAATATAATTTATATTTTTATGGTTCCTTCACTTCTCATAGATATGGATCTTGAATATTGTTGATTACACCACAAGGGGATTTTATTCTGAAAGTGTTTCTGATGAGGGCCGACCTTGGACCAAAAATCATTCTTAAAAACAGGGCTAAACTGTTCTTAGGACTGCTCTGATACCAAAATGATACAAGCCGCCTTGGACTGACCTTATACCAAAATGATACAATGCTGATATCAGATTTAAAATAAGGGCCTCCAACATTCTCCTTTTTCCAATTTATTGATCCCTCTAAAATTAAAGGTTAATTTCCTTCTTTATAAACATGGGACCTGGCATCCTTAGTTTTGATAAGGGTGGTTGGAAGTCCGTCTATGCTAAGAGCAAGACGAATTGTTAACACGTATAATTGGCTCAGAGTCTTCCCTTGAATTGCACCACAATGACCTTCCTACTTTTGCTTATTGCTACTGATTCAGATTGTCAATGTTCACCAATGACTGTAACAATTGTGGAAACCTGACCATCGCGTAGTGGATCAAACACTTTTGGCAAATACTTGTCTGTATCACATTCAAACTGAGACTTTGTGAAGTGACCTTCCAGCGAGCTTCAACCCTAAAGCCTGGCAAATCTTTCTGGAATGGTAGACATTCCAAATTTTCATGTGGAAACCTCTATAAAGCTTCCATGGAGCTTTAGCTAAATAAAATTCAGAAATGCGTATCCCAAATTACACTTGTTTTTGAAATCTATCAGCAGGTACACAAAGTCAATAGATGTGTGGGGTTCGTCTGCATCTGTGTTGCATTGGTTCCATGACATACAATGACTGTCTAATGGATCGATGCCATAGCTTACAGGCTATTTCCAATTATATTCAATTTTCTTAAGAGGTGTGCGCCAAACATAACACTGCCGCCTTGTTAAGGAATGCCTGACTTTGAGACCGCAAGAGAAAACAAATTTGCAGTTGAGCAACAACACTTGCGAGTGTTGGCCAATATAAAAACAAGACAGACCTATTCGCAGGACAAATGTTTCTCAAAATTAGATGACCAACCTTCTACGCTAAAAACTGAGTCATCCATAGCTGAGGATTTACAACCTCTTTTGTAACCAAAGCTTGCATTCGGTTTTACACATAACAAACATACACCTACAGGTCAAGGGCTATTTCTCGATTATTCATCGAAGTCGATGGAATTTTTAATAGTCTAGCACCTGTAATTTGGTCTTAAGAAATTCTTACGCCAAATTCTATAGTCAAAACGACCCCATATAAACCTGTCCATGTGACTTAGAGACAAAACTGTATACGACTGTCAATATTGGAAAACAGAGATAGAGACAATACAGGGACATTGAATTATTTTGATAATAATTTAAGACAACAGAATACACTATTGTAAACTAAAATCATTACCATGACAATCAACAGCGATCTTTCTAAAACAAACAAGGATACTTACAGTTCAGAATATAATCTAGATCAATGGCTTCAAAAGCCACATTTTGATGCCAGCCCACAGCTTTCATTGCCTCCATAATGTTTTTATTGCATATTACAGGCCAAATGGCCTTCAGGACTCCCCCTCACAAAGGAGATTCTCTCTCTCTCTTCTACGTACTACCCTTTCCCTGTCTATATCAGAACAATATATATTTTTTTTTGAATGAATCTTTTCCCTAACCTCTACGCCAAACTTGGCCTCAGGGAAAACAACAAACAGTTTTTCAATTACAACAACATGCCCAGGTTGGAATATTTTCAACCACTATTTGATTTACTCAACAGCCCACAATAATTTACCTTTTTACTTTTACTAATTACAATTTCTCCTTAATTTCAACATTTGGAGGGAAACTACAATAATTTGAAATTCGAATTTAATCATAAACATGTCTTCCCAGGATGTCTGTAGATGCTCCTGCATCAGTTTCACATTAATTTTCATTGTACCAACATTATGGTTGAGTATGAGGCACTCATTGAAGGACTACATCTTGCCATTTAGTGGCACATTCAATACTTAATGGTCTATGGTGATTCCAAATTAATCATCAATCAGACCATTGATTAATATCAAACTAGAGATGAAAAGATGGTTCTTTAGAAGCAAATCATGGATAATCTCAAAGTTCATTTTAAATCTCTACAATTTGAACAAGTAATAAGGGCCAATAATAGATCCACCAATGCAATGGCTATAATTGGGTCAATGATATAGTTTGAAGGTGGTGTTAAAGAGTATCAATTTTTGATTGAGAATCTTATACAACTTGCACATATTATGCTAGATTCAAAAAGGGTATGTGCCATTGTTGGTCCCAATCCCCCACTTGAAATGCCTTGGTATCAAGACTATTTAATTACTTCCATGATCACATTTTTCCACCTGACTTATCTAACAACCAATAGAAACTATTCCATAATCATCTAACCCATTATAACCTACTAGGAAACATGATTTATTACAAAGGCTATGATGGAATGCTACTTCATTATTTATCTTGGGGAGAATCCAAGCTAGGACTGAAGAAGATTCATGAAGGAATGTGTGGGGCCCACACAAATGTTGTAGTATTATCTTAAAAAACTCCTTGGAATAGGCCATTATTAGCCAAAAATGGAGACATATGCTTGAAATTATGTGAGGAAGAGTGTTCCTTATCAACAACATGGAAATTTGATACACACACCTTCCTTATCACTACAACCAATAACAACAACATGGCCATTCTCTACTTGGGGCCTCAATCTCATTAGGAAAATAAATCAACATCTTCAAATAGATATAAACACATTTTAACTACTATCAAATATTTTACTAAGTGGAATGAGGCCATTCCTCTCACTTATGTTATCGAGGAGTAGATATCCAAATTAATTCATTATCATATCATCTATCAATATAGCATCATATCATGTATTATACCCGATAATGGTGGATATTTTGTAATTAGAGATGTGAAATACCTTTATGCAAAATTCAAAATTAAGCACAAGAAATCCACACCATATAACCCATAAGGCAATGGATAAGCTGAAGCATCAAACAAGACCATTTTAGCCATTTTAAATAAGACTGTCAATGACGCTAGCCATAATTGGAACTTGAAAATATTTCATGTCCTTTGGGATTATCAAACCAATCATCAAACACCTATAGGAGCCACTCCATACTCCCTTGTTTATTGCATAAAATCTATTATCTTGATTGAGATTAATTTATCATCATTTCAAGTATCTTTGGAGCATATTGAGGATGATGAATAATACAAAGTCTCAAGGTTGAAAAAACTAGAACTTCTTGACGGTAAGCATTTGGCTACCCTAAAAAACTTACAAGCCTATCATAATAGATTATGGAAAAGCTACAATAAGCACATTCTCCCTCAGGAGTTTGAGATTGGTGATTTGGTCAAGAACACAAACACTGAACATAAGAAAAAAGGTAAGTTCTAACCTAATTGGTTGGGACCATATGTTATCATGATAAACTATAGATCAGGGGCATATCAACTAGCTACTTTGAATGGTGAATAAATTCTAGATTCCATGAACATTGGGAACCTTAAGGGGTTCTACACTTTAACATCTTTGAACCATTGTCTATAAGACCCCTTACTTGGAGGTAACTTGTGTTGAAGTATTTTATCCTACCTTTATATCCTGAATCATCCTCTCATGGACCATATTCTTTAAATCTACCCTAGATCATTATTTCAAGAACATTATTACTTTCACGACTCTAGAAAGTGAAGGATTTTAGACCATTGGCATACTGAGCACATTTTAACCCACCTTGGACTATTCTCTTTGATAACCATATTCATTATGTACCATCCTCTCATGAACCATATTCATTCTGGACCTTTCTCTTTGAGAACCACATTCTTTGTTATATCTTGGGCCTATTTAACTCAAAGAATTTTATGCATTAACTAATTATGATATTGATTATGAATCATTGGAATTATGAACACATTCAATACTAGTTCTACAAAGAAGATTAGAATGGATAGTATTTTTTAGATTCTTCTACAAATGAGTGAATATTGAACACTCTTTTCATCTCATTATTTTTACCTATTAGATGGTTTTATGAGGATATTTCATGTTGCATTATTCTATTATTTTGGTGATGCTTGGTAGTAATTGTTGCCTTATCAAGATCCTCACTCTTGCCAATTTTCATCCATATGTCATTGTAGTTGGCTTTAGCTATTATTTGAACACCTAGTGAGTTCCCTGAGCCATTATTTATATTCATGGCTACTATTGCAACTGGCTTAGCTATTTATTAAAATTTATACTCTTGGATGAGTATATCCTTGATTAGTTGTTTTTTCCTTTGTACATATTTTATCCAAAAAATGCCAAAAAAATTAAAAAATGATCCACAAAAGAATAAAAAAACATTATCTTATGCTTTGGTACATTTTGATCTCCATGTTTTTTCCATTTTATAAGTATCTTGTCCCCCCAACTTGTCATTTTGTAGGACCATTATCATTTGTCCCATCTTCCCTTTTATTCTATAATATTAATCAAGTTTTTTTGGTCAACACCTTTTCTTCTATCCCACTTCTTGGGAGAACTACATTTGGCCTGAAGTTCATGTTGAAACATTCATCTATGGAACTATGTAGGTAGTGTCCAATTGTCTTATACATATGGAGTCAGTTCAACCAACCCCTTCTTTTTCCTATCTTATCCCATTATTTCTATTTTGTTTCCCTATCATTTAGAAGCAACTTTGTGTCCTTGTTTCAATTGCATTGTTGTATAAAGTGTTATGCCTATTTTATACACCCCTCCCAATTTTTAGGTTTATACTTACTACCATAGAGATGACTCTGTCATAAAGCCTAAAACTATGTTTAGGACCCTATTGATTGATGATATTGTAGACGCATATTTGATTATGAAATTGTAATGATTTGTTGATGATTTTATTTATGTTTTAGTGGTTTATAAAAGCATGGTGGATAAATGAATAAAATATGCATATGTGAAAGATATGATTAGATTCAACCTACTTGATAGTTTTAGTTGACTTACTTTTTTAGTTCTCAGTCATTTTGATGATATATTTGGGAAAGTATTAAAATTTAGTTCTAGAATGGATGATTCAGTATTTTTTGATATGCTTTGATGGCCTAGTGGTGCTCAATTAATTAATTCATTTATGTATTAGTTAATTCATGAATTTTAATTAGTATTCAAGGTTTGAATTTGATTAGTTTATATTTTTTTATAATGTTATTTTTAGTTGATATATTTATTAAAATAGATTAGATGATGGTGTTATGGTTCAGATATTTGAAGTATGATGTGTTCTTCTAGATTGGATGATTCTGACACACTCCTTAGTATAGCTTACAAATCATTTTCTTACTTGATTTCCCAAATGCATAGTCATTTCATTAGAATTATAAGCTAATTGTTCAAGATTCAAAAAAATAATTAAAGTTGATGATCACTATTATCAACAAAAATATTGGGTTGGTGAGTGGTTAGTGACATTCAATCCTTTACAAAATAGGATAATCATTTTCAAGATCATTTTTATTACCTTCATTTGATTAAGGTTTCTTGAAGCATGCTAAGGGGATTTATGCCTATCATATTCTTTTTCGTAGGGTTATGATGTTTAACACATAATATTATGGTTTGAATTTGTTTGTCATGACTTGTGCTTGATATAAGGACCATGTATAGTTTTGAAGGGTTTATTTTGAGTGACTTAAGTTAGTTGGTGATTTTGGTAATGAAAAAATCCTAAGGCTCTAACATAGCATGGTTTCTGGTTGATTTGGAACCTAATAGGCCCAAACCCAGTGAAACTTGGCTGATTTGGCATAGGCATTAATTTTTGGAAGCATGTCTTGATGCTTTAGGATTATGGTGGATTTGGTAGCATGTTGGTATTGAATGCTAACTGATCACTTCGAGTCATATAACTTGGTGAAGGATTTGGTAGGAAGATTAACATGTTGATATATTTGGTAAGTTGTCAAAATATTTGGAGGGATCGCTAAGTAAGTGATTGGTAATTATGAACCAATGGAAAAAAAGCAAGTTACCTAAATAGCTATGGCTCAGAGGGTGGCAAATAAAAGCTTTATTTTCTTCATTAATTGTATCTTTTGTAAGCTTCAAGTGGAAGTGAAGCTCTAATGCAATGTCATTTCATTTGTAAATGGAAATTAAGTACAAGTTATGAAGAAGTTTGGATTTGAAGCTAGGTATGTGTGTTTCATTTTCTTGTGGAAATATGGAGTTTCATGAAAGCAAAGAAAATATTTATTTGGTTTGGAATCAAGATATATTTGTGAGTTTTGGAAGCTTATAGCAGTTTAAAAATTCTTGTTTGTGAATATGTGGTTGAATTTTGATATGTAAAGTGAGAGTTTACATGAAAAAAATATCTTTAGATAGACTAAGAGTTTGCATGGAATGGTTATCTTTAGAATCGAATAAGTTTTTATTTAAAGTTTATATTTCTGGTCTCAAGTTCTTGTCATGGGTATTTTTCTTTCATTTTTATGGAAATGATATCTTTCAGTTTGATGTTTTTAATTCAAAATAGTCCCTACATGTGCATGAATCTATAAAAAAAAATTAACATGCACTTGTTTTCAATTGTATTCTTCAAAGGAACCTTTAACTAGGTTATGAGGGTTTTTCATATCAGACTTGTTTTAAAATATGGAGTTATCATGCATAGGGTTTGGATTAATTTTCATATCTTGATGTTATGTCTCAGCTTATAGTAATTTTTTATCTTGGGTTTTGAGGTGAATGGTAGTTTATGATTTTAGTAAGAGATTCAGTTGTAATGGTTCATTGTTTTGTCAATTATTTTCACATTTGGGGGGTTTGTTTCTCAGTTTGTCGTATGATTGAGTTTGTGAAGGTTTGTTCCAAAGTGGTTGCAAACTTAGTTTTGAGATGAAACAGGTTGTAGAGATATAATGATATATAGTTATTTTCAATTATATGTGTTAAGTTTTGAATAGTTGCATGAATTTTGTTTTTGGAAATTTGGGTCCATGTAGATGAATATCTTGAAGTAATTTATGGTTTTTGATAATTTTATGGTATTTTTAGATTCAAGACATTTTTTATGTGAGAATATTTCAATGATTTTGAAAATTGTAGTATATTGAATGGGATATGATAAGATAGAGATGGTAAAATACATTTTTTATGTTTAATATGAAAATATGTTTTATGAATTGATTTAAGTTTTAGAAATTTTTTGGTTAAGGTATAGAACATATTCTTGCATAAACTAGACAATTTTAAATTGGTATATGATAAGATTAGTTTGTGAGTTTCATAGTAGTTGATTATAGATAAGTATGTATAGGTGCTCAAATGGTTGAAGTTTTTGAAATTAGAAGTAAATTTTCATATGTTTGAATTATGAAAATTAATATTGCTATGATTCAGATGTAATGATGCAATTTTATTTTTGGATTTATGTTTCAAATATGACCATGGTCTTAGAACTTTGAAAATTTGGCATTTCTTTCATATTTTATTATCTCAATATGTCTAGGTGGGATCAACCAACTAAAAATAGTAATGATGGAGGATGGGGATAGATGTCAAATAGAGGTGGTCAATCAAGTCATAATAGAAGTTCTAATAAGGTTGGGTTTCATGTTGGATGTTTTGGTCTTAGATTTCCTAGGGGCACAAGAATGTCTGTTCACTTTGATGCATCTGATCCTAATTTTTAGAATTTTTTGAATACTTTTCCTATCCAAAGGGGCTATGGTGGTTATAGAAGATATAGAGGTCATACGAGTTTTCAAGGTCAAATATTTGGAGCTCATTCTCAATCCCAAAGTAGTTCTTCTCATTTAATTGAGTGTCATCATGAGCATGATCCTTTTTTGTAACTGTAGGCCCCTATCTTTAGAGGTGAACTGGTTGATGAACTAATTTATTTAATTAGCTTCCCAATAATTAGCCTAGTAAACATCTTGACAAAGAGGAAACCTATGCCAAGGAACTTAAGAAATTGGTCACTCTTTCAGACACACCTACCCCATTTGATACTAACCTTGGTGGAAAATTTAGAAAGTTAAGTCTGTTGAGAGCACATAGTGAGCCTATTTTTAGGCCTAAGAGGTTAAGTTTGGGAGGCTAAGGATATATTAATAGAAGGAAAATAATAAATTTTGTAGACCAAGATTTTTAAAAGATTTATACTATGAAAAGAGTTAAACCCGAAGCATCTAGTAAACTTAGGAAGATTAAGAGGGTTAAGTTGGAAGTTGATGATGACACATCTAACACAGGGACCAAACTATTACCCTTCCCTACTATTGAAATGGAATATAATGTTTATCTTAGTCAACAAGACAAACTAGTAATTGAAGTTTTATCTGACTCAGATGATTACTAGTCATCCAAAGGATAATTTCTATTTAAGTATTAAACTTTTCCATACAAATTTTATATTTCAGTATGATACTTCTATTTTGATAATTTTTGAAATATCTAGTATAATTAGGAATTTTAAATTTTGGTATGGTTATGCTTGATTTTAATGTAAATGCATTATGGTTTAAGCATAAGTGGGATTTATCAATTTTTGATTTATTATTTTATGATTATTATGTATCCTACTATATTATTAATTAGTATGGGTCCCCACTCATTAAGATTAGGACCCAGTCTATTTTCTTAAATATCTTGATCAAATTAAGACTTTAAATACTTAACTAATTTATCCTCATAATTTCACCCATTAAGGTTAGTACCTAGTCTATTTTATTAAATATCTTGATCAAATTAAGACTTTAAAGTCTTAACTAATTTATCCTCATAATTTTAGTTAATTAGTTAACATTAACTAATAACTAACTAAAGTTGGTTATGACTTATTTCATAACTGAAGTTAAGGATATAAAAAGAGATCAAGCATTTATTTGAAGATGAAAGAACAATAGGTATTGAGGACTTAAGTATTTTTTGAAGTCAATCACTTATCTCTTCTTTCTATGTAATTTTTCTAAGATAGTACAGCTTTTGTAGATAGACTCAATGGTACTTTATTTTATGGTTGAGTTGTCACTTATGCAACATAGGTATATCTAGTTATATTTATCATCTATTAATGATTATCTAAATTTTGATAAGTCTAATATCTTTTGATGAACTGTTATTTATAGTCCTGTGCATAGAATTCAAATATTTAACCTAAAAATGATGATCATTTTGCCTTTTCGTGACACTTCATTGATCTATTTAGTTGCTAAGTTGTCCTTTCAAGTTTTGTAACAAAGGATTGTTGGATTTTTCACAAAAATTTGTTTTTAATGCTAAGATGACTCTCATTTTGAGATTCATAACTCTTTTGTAAATAATTAACTCTATTTTTAATATAATAGACTTTCAGTTTTCTTCTAGATCTTTTCTCTTATTAGATATGTTTTTAATGTATTGTCTTGTTTTAAATAGTTTAAGTTGTTTTCTTAAGAAATTTGGTTACTTTATAGACTTGTAAAAGTTGTTTAGATAGATTATTTATTTTAGATCTGTCCTAGTTTTGGCATTGTTATTTGATTATTATCTATCTTTTTCCTAGTCAAGTTTATAGTTTACTTTCACTTTTAGTTAAAATTAGTTTTTAATTATCTTTAGTTTGTTTTAATTTTCATTGTTCAAGTAGTCTATTATTATTTTAATTTTCTTTATTTTATCTTAATTTCAGGTCTTTCCTTTAGTTTACTATTTTATTTTTCTTAAGTTTTAGTATTATCCTAATTATTTATCATTAGAATAGTTTAGATTTTAAAGGATTTAAATCTTAGTTTATTTTTGTTTTAGTTTCATTTCTGTTATTAGATTTTCTTTTCTTATATTATATTTTATTAGTTTCCTTCCTTCTTAGTTTTAGTTTCTTTTCTATTATAGTTTTATTTCTATCTTTAAATTTGTTCCTTCTTTTTAGCTGTTAGTTTTTACTTGTAGTTTTCTTTCTTATGTCCTTTTTCTCTATTTGGTTGATCTATAAACCATTACAGAATAACAAAGTTGTATTTTCATTTGAATAAACATATATATTTTAGAATCAGATTTCTATTCTTTAAGAGATTATCTAATTAATAGGTTTTCTCTATCAGATATAATAGATTACAAATTTTCATTTTAATTGATTTTTATTTCTATAACAGATTTTTTATTGTGATAATGGAATACGTTACTTAAATAACTTATTGATTATTTTTCTAAAATTTATAATAAAAATCCCCTCACATCTTTAGGATCTTAAATGAGCCTTTAGAGCTCCTACAATTAGACTGGTATAATTCCAACTTAACCTTCATGATAGGTGAAAGGGTTGATTCATTGAGGGAACAATTTCCATCGTCAACAAATTTGGTCACTCCACTGGGGAAAACTCTTTTAGAATATATTTTATTTGATAATGGTTCTTGGAGGTGAACAACTTCCTATTATCCAACCTATTATTAATTTAGAAGAAGATCAAGTTGATATTACTTTTAATTTGACATGTTTTGCATGGTATAAACATCCTAAAGATGTTCCTCAAGTTATTGAAGTTATCAATGAAGAATTAGAAACTAATGAGTATGAAATCAATTGGTATTCTAATTTGACACATGAAACTCAACAAGATATAATCAATTTAAATAGAAGAATTAGAGAAAATAGAGTAGGAGTGTTAGTTGCTAATCCTAATCGTAGAATTTATTATCTTTATGACTCTTTTCCTTTTGATGATCTTGTTGAGCATATTGTAACTCCTTTGTCTAATCAACATTTAAGTCAAAAAAATTAGGTAAAAAATAACCATCCCTATCAAATAGAATTTTTTGAAAGATCTAATGGTGGATCATATCATTAGAAACCCACCACCTAATAATCAATTAGAGGTAAATCAACTAGAGGGAGAATAGTTAGTACAATAACAAAGATTAGAGGATCTCCTTTATGGATTGTAGAATAATAGAGACATATAAGAAATCATAAAAAGTGATTAGTACAAGTTTTGAAGAAGTTTGGATTCAAATCTAGGTATGTGCGTTTCATTTTCCTGTGGAAATATGGAGTTTCATGAAAGCAAAAAAAAAATTATTTGGTTTGTAATCCAGATTTATTTGTGATAGTTTTGGAACTTTATAGGAGTTTAAAAATTCTTGTTTGTGAATATGTGGTTGAATTTTGATCTGTAAAGTGAGATTTTGCATGAACAAAATATCATTGGATAGACTAAGAGTTTGCATGGAATGGTTAACTTCAGACTCAAATAAGTTTTTATTTAAAGTTTATCTTTTTGGTCTCAGGTTCCCATCAGGGGTATTTTGTATTCATTTTTATAGAAATGATATCTTTTAGTTTGATGTTTTTAAGTCAAGATAGTCCCTGCATGTACATGAATATACAAAAAAAAATAACATGCACTCATTTTCAGTTGTAATCTTCAAAGGAACCTTCAACTAGCTTATGAGGGTTTTCTGTATCAAACTTGTTTTAAACTATGGAGTTATCATGTATAGGGTTTGGATTAAGTTTCATATCTTGATGTTATGTCTCAGTTTATAGCCATTTTTTGTCTTATATTTTGAGGTGAATGGTTATTTTTGATTTTAGTATGAGATTCAATTGTAGTGGTTCAAAATGGTTCATTGTTTCATTAATTATTTTCATATTTGGAGGGTTTGTTTCTTAGTTTGTCATATGATTGAGTTTGTGAAGGTTTATTACAAAGTGGTTGAGAACTTAGTTTTGAGATGAAACAAGTTGTAGAGATATAATGATATATAGTTATTTTCAATTATATGTGTTAAGTTTCAAACAATTGCATGAATTTCTTTTTCAAAAATTTGGGTCCATGTAGATGAATATCGTGAAGTAATTTGTGGTTTTTGGCAAGTTTATGGTATTTTTAGATTGAAAACATTTTTTATGTGTGAATATTTCAATGATTTTGAAAATTTTAGTATATTGAATGGGTTGTGATAAGATAGAGATGGAAAAATACATTTTTTGTCTTTAATATGCAAACATGTTTTATGAATTGATTTAAGTTTCAAAAAGTTTCTAGTTAAGATATAGAACATATTCTTACATAAGTTGAATAGTTTTAAATCATTTTATGATATGATTAGTTTGTGAGTTTCATAGCAGTTGATTGTGGATAAAAATGCATAGGTGCTCAAATGGTTGAAATTTTGAAATTTAAATTAAATTTGCATATGTTTGAATCATGAAAATTAATATCATTATGATTCAAATATAGTGATGTAATTTTATTTTTAGATTTATGTTGTAAATACAACCATGGTCTCAGAGCTTTGAAGTTTGGCATTTCCTTTAGATTTTTCTTATCTCAATATGTCTGGGTGGGATCAACCAATTGAAAATAGTAATGATGGACGATGGGGATAGATGTCAAATAGAGGTGGTCATTTAAGTCATAACAGAAGTTCTAATAGGGTTGGTTTCTATGATGGACATTTTGGTCCTAGATTTCTTAGGGGCACAATAATGTTTGTTCACTTTGATGCATCTGATCCTATTTTTTTGAATTTTCTAAATACTTTTTTGATCCAAAGAGGCTATGGTGTTTATAGAGGCTATAGAGGTCATAAGAGTTTATGAGGTCAAAGGTTTGGAGCTCATTCTTAATCCTAAAGCAGTTATTCTCATTTCCTTGAGTGTCATCCTGAGCATGATCCTTACTTGTAACTGCAGCCCCCTATCTTTAGAGGTGAACTAGTTGATAAACCACTTCTAGTTAATCAGATTCCCAATAATTAGCTTGATAACCAGCTTGACAAAGAGGTAATCTATGTGAAGGACCTTAGGAAATTGGTCACTTTTTTAGACACATCTGCACCATTTGATACAAACCTTGGTGGAAAATGTAGAAAGCTAAGTCTATTAGGAGCATATAGTGAGCCTATTTTTAGGACTGAGAGGTTAATTTTGGGAGGCCAAAGATATATTAATAGAAGGAAAATCATAGATGTTTTGGACCAAGCTTTTAAAAATATTTTTACTATGAAAAGAGCTAAACCTGAAGCATCAAGTAAACTTAGGAAGATTAAGAGGGTTAAGATGGAAGTTGATGATGACACAGCTGATACAGGGACTAGATAGTTACCCTTGCCTATTACTGAAATGGAATATAATGTTTGTCTTAATCAGTAAGACAAACTAGTAATTAAAGTTTTATATGACTCAGATGATTACTAGTTATCCAAAGGATAATTTTTGTTTGAGTATTAAACTTTTTCATACAAATTTGATATTTCAGTATGATATTTCTATTTTTATAATTTTTGAAAGATCTGTAATAATCAAGAATTTTTGATTTTGGTATGGTTATATATGCTTAAGTTTAATGTAAATGCATTATAGTTTAAGCATAAGTGGGGTTTATCAATTTTTTATTTATTATTTTATGATTATTATGTATCCTACTATATTATTAATTAGTATGGGTCCCCACCTATTAAGGTTAGTACCCAGTCTATTTTATTAAATATCTTGATCAAATTAAGACTTTAAAGTCTTAACTAATTTATCCTCACAATTTTAGTTAATTAATTGACTTTGTTAAAGTCAATTAGTTAACATTAAATAATAACTAACTAAAGTTGGTTATAACTTATTTCATAACTGAAGTTGAGGATATAAAAGGATATCAATCACTCATTTGAAGATAGAAGCACAATAAGTATTGAGGATTTAAGTATTTTCTAAATTCAATCACTTATCTCTTCTTTTTATGTAATTTCTTTGAGATAGTACAACTTTTGCAGATAGACTCAATGATACTTTATCTGATGGTTGAGTAGTCACTTATGTAACACAAGTATATCCAGTTATATTTGTCATCTATTATTAATTATCTGAAGTTTGATAAGTCTAATATATTTTGATGAGTTGTTATTTATAGTCCTATGCATAGAATTCAAATATTCATCTTGAAAATGATGATCATTTCACATTTTTGTGACACTTCATTGATCTATTTAGTTGTTGATTTGTCCTTTCAAGTTTTGTAACAAATGATTATTGAATTTCTCACTAAAATTTGTTTTTAATGCTAAGAAAACTCTCATTTTGAGATTTACAACTCTTTTGTAAATTATTAACTCTATTTCTAATATAATAGACTTTCAGTTCTCATCTATATTTTTTCTTTTATTAGATACATTTTTAATTTATTATCTTGTTTTAAATAATTTAAGTTTTTTTCTTAAGAAGGTTACTTTATAGACTAGTAAAAGTTGTTTAGATAGATTATTTAATTTAGATCTGTCCTAGTTTTTGAATTGTTATTTGAATATTATCTATATTTTTCCTAGGCAAGTTTATAATTTACTTTCACTTTTAATTAAAATTAGTTTTTAATTATCTTTAGTTTGTTTTAATTTTCATTTTTCAAGTAGTTTTTTTATTATTTTAAGTTTCTTTGTTTTATCTTAATTTCAGGTCTTTCTTTTAGTTAACTTTTTTATTTTTCTTGAGTTTTAGTATTATCCTAATTATTTATCATTAGAATAGTTTCAGTTTAAATCTTAGTCTATTTTTGTTTTAGTTTCATTTATGTTGTTATATTTTCCCTTCTTAGATTTTCTTTTATTAGTTTCCTTCATTCTTAGTTTTGTTTCTTTTCTATTTTAGTTTTATTTCTTTTATCTTTAGATTTGTTCCTTCTTTTTAGCTATTAGTTTTTTCTTGTAGTTTTTCTTTCTTGTGTCCTTTTTCTCTATTCAGTTCATCTATAAACCATTACAAAATAATGAAGTTTTATTTTCATTTGAATACACATATATATTTCAGATTCAAATTTATATTCTTTAAGAGATTGTCTAATTAATAAGTTTTTATTGTTGGATAGAATAGATTACAATTTTTTATTTTAACTAATTCTTATTTATATAAAAAAAAATTAATTGTGATAATAGAATAAGTTACTTAAATAAATTATTGATTATTTTCTCAGAATTTATAATAAAAACCCTCATGCATCTTTAGGATCTTAAATGAGCCTTTAGAACCCCTATGATTAGACTGGTATGATTCCATCTTGACCTTTGCAATAGGTGAAAGGGTTGATTCACTAAAAAAATAATTTCCATCATCAAAAAAATGAAATGCCTCTACTACATGTGCATGAATAATTATGTTTAAACCACACTAACTTGGTTTTTGTTTGTGTGTGTTTATTTGAGTTTCATTAGTTTTTTTTTTTTTTTGGTGTTTTATTGTTTTTATTGGTGTTTTATTATGCTTTCCTATCTCTTCATTTATTTTTATTTCATTTCTTTGGCTATTTATTCTTTTCTTCTTGGTCTTTTATTTTTCTGTTTGGTCTTGCTTCTTTGTTCTCTTTTTTCTAAGTACATCTTGGTAGGTCCACATAGATCTTGATTATTTATATCTTGATCTCATGTTATCAAGTTGCTCTTACCTTGTTTTTAAACATTCATGTACTTAATTAAGTCTTGAATATTTATATCTCAATTTTAAGTTAGGTTCATTTGTGTTTCACTTTTTCTTTGTCTTTGATTTTTTGTTTAAATGTCAATAGTTGTAACTCTAATTTTGGTCATTTTTAACCATTATCCTTAGTTATAGGTATTCACATTTGAACTGACTCCATGCAATTGAAATGCCGTGTCATTATAAGTTACTCATACTTATGATACCTAATTTATTTTACTATATCAAGCACTTTGTGCTTTAGATTCAAGTTTAAATGTTAATACAGCTCCGATGAACAGCTCTCAAGATCACCATGCATAAACTAAGTTCAATAGGTTTAACACCTGACTCTATGCTTATACATGCATCTCTTGGCATACATCATGAGTTTAATCAAACAAATTGGTTAGTTTTCATCATCCTTCAATCCATTCTCTCTCACTTATGGATGAACTACATTAGCTTGAGGTCCTTTTGGACTATGTAGGTAGCGCTTAGATACTAGACGTATCTTGGGTTAACTCAGCCACCTTCACTTTTATTTTCATCTCTTTCATCACTTTATGCATCCTTATATGCCTATTTTTTGTGGATTTCATAGTCATTAAACCATTTCATATATGTTTTCACCCACTCATATTTAATATATGCATTAGGTTATATCCTTGAGCTATTGCTTGCCAATTTTCCCATATTAGGGCACAACATCTGAGCCTACCGTAAAAATCAAATCAGCCCTATTGGGGCAATCTTGTGTATTACACAATCATATTGAATCTAATGGAGCGCATTATTATTTATTCTATCTTTGAAGACCATCTTATCATTTTTTTATAATTCCAAGCTCTCCACACTTTTGACCATGATGGCAATATTTTAGTGTGCAACTTATCTTAGGATTGATCAATTCCAAAGCATACAATTTACATCCTAGCTTTGGGTGTGTTCAAGGTGTGTTTATTATATTTTTGGATTGTATATTTCTCATTACCCCTATTATTGGGTCTCATTTCATTATAATTATATTTTGATCATTAATGGAATCAATGTGTGCAAGCAATAGCTCATCTAGATTTAATCTATTTCATGGGTTAATCTCACTTTCTCTCTCTTTTCAAAAGTTCATCCTTTTATTTTGTCCTAGTATGTCCTCTCAAGGGGGCATCATAGGTCATTTTCATTTTATTTTTGACAACTATTTTTATCTAAAAATATGTTTCTTTACTTGAATGTCTCACTATGCCTTCTCAAATAGGGGTAAAATGTAGACATCCAATTCCTAACACTATTTCTGTTGAAATTATCAATCTTACTTGAATTGTACTCAAATACACAATTTAGGCTAAAATCACTAAAAAAATGCTAAATGGTTTGATCTTGTCATATACAAGTGTTGATTTAGGCTAATGTATCCCTAAATGGGGCAATCCATTTTATGTGATTCCTAACTTTTCTCAAATCATTTCAAATCAAAATGATGATTTCTCATTTTGGTGTTCTAGATCAATCTTTTATTCTAATTTGTATATTTCACCTTCTAGTTCATGGATTTTATTATAAATATTATATTGGTTCATGGCCACACATATCAATCTTGAGATGGATGATCATGATTGATCTTGATCCATTTGAAAAATCTATAAATAGAAGGGCATAGAACATCATTTTTAAGCTTAAATTATTTAAAACTATAATGCAAGGTTATATCCACAAATTTTATTTGTGTTAATTATTATGTTTTATTTTTAATAGGATAGATTCATTTCATATGCATATTAATTATTTCATATCATGAGCCTAGATTATGCATGGTGATCTTGAGATGATGGAGGAGCTTGGCATCTATTGTTGACAAAGACAAGAACACCAAATCAAGGGGGAAAACATGTTTGGAGCCACTTTTGGATGTTGGAATGTTTTTGGGAAGGAAATAGGTATATATGATTTCTTTCAATTGCTTCTTATTGTCATTTTCAAGCTCCATTGAATAGGTTGGCCTAGATTGTTATATCTTATGCATTATTTTGTGTTTTTCATGACTAATGTTTGAACTAATCCTCTTTGTAATCCAACACAACACTATATACATAGTCCAAATATACCTAAAGCCATTATATATCCTATAAAAGGGAAGAAAATGGGATGAGGAATGATGGATAATAGAATGATAAGTTGAATGTTGACAAAGTTCCATGAGGAATGAAATGATGTGATGCAGTCAAAGATGACCAAAATGATTTGATTTGATAATAGATGATTTTTCAAGGGGTAAGTTTCCATTAGAATTTAAAATTATATATAATCCTCTTAATCACTTGATTTTTAATTTGGTACACAATGGTATGCACCATTATATAAAACACCATGATGTCCTAGATGCAATATGCATAAGGACTAACCCCTGATCTAATAAAAAATAACATAAACTCACCATTATATGGTAAAATCAGTTTGAAATTATTATTGTATATTAATGTATATAATCATGAGTAAGTGTAATGAATCACCCTATTAATGTATATGAACTGATTTAAGTCACAATAATAAAATTAAATAAACAAACAAATAAGTAAACACACAAATTTGAAAAAAAAAAGTAACACAAAACATCTTACCATTAGTCAAGTCAAAATCCATGTGTGAAGGCTTAGTGATAAATATAATTTGATGATGCCCCCATGAAAGGATGCATTTAATGGAACAAAATGGGAATAAGATATCTTGTAATAGGTTACACAATTTTATTTTCCCCAAAGAGGGTGAAAGCTATGAACCAGAATGGATTGGCCTCAAAGATGGCGAATTGGAGGAAATACACATCCCAATAAGGGAAAGACACATCCAAATGGGTGATAAAAATGAGTGAATTAATAATTAATCAGTGGATTTTTTATTATATTTAAGAAAATACCAATGTTTTTGAATTTTGTGGCTTTATGTCTCTTTTGGAGATTTTAAACCTTTTCAAATGTTTAGGATTTTGTAGATTTATATCTCTTGTGGATATTTTAAGAATTTTCTAATTTTTGTCTCTTTTTTTGGTTATCTAAATGTTTTTGAGTTGTTTCAATTATTTTAGTGTTTTTATTTTTTTGAATAAGTATATACAAAATGTACAAGGGATTACTAAGAAATGGAAGACCTATTTTAGCATCAAGATGTAAAATGATAATGAATGGATGGATGAAAAGGATAATGAAGAATAATAATGGATGATGATGTAAAGAACTAGGAAAATCCAAGGACTATGTCATGTGGGAACTAATATATCCATTCATCAAAGGACTAGTTAGATAATAGGCCAAAATGTTTCCTAAAATAGGTCTCAATTTACCATTTACTTTCGTAATAAGGTCTAGACAGGAAGACTGATGGGAATGATAGGATGGGATTCACTAAGTAGGATTGAATGTAAAAAATGGATAAAATTAAATAGTTTTCAATATAGATGGGGTTTCCCCTAAGTGTCAAGGTACTTACAAATAATAAATTATTTAGGCATGGTGCCAAAAACCTAGTTTTCATCAAGGTACTTGCTCAAGGCACCATAAGCACAGTTTTCACTATTGAATAAATTATTTTTATTTCTATTTTGATTTTTGATTTTTTTTAATTATTATTTTGTTTCACCTAACACACCCCATTTTAAAAAATGAGAACCCTTGTTCAAAATTCTACAAATTTGGGTTATAAATTGGGCATTCAACTTAATCATGAACTAGTATTGAATATATTGTGTTGATCTAGTTTACATGGGTATGTTATCACATAATTTTCATTTGAATTCATTTAAAGTTTATAAAATTTTATTCTTATGTTTTCATGATCTAGGTTTAATGGGGTCTCATTGGTGTGAACATTGCCTAGGGTTTTACACCCTAATTCTAAATTGACTCTTTGATTTTGATTAACCCTTAGTCTCTTATTGATTAAATTGAATCTATGTTCTAAAATGATGATTAAAACTTTATCCTAATTTATTTATCCTAAAGTCCTTTTGAAATTAAATAGATTAAAAATTTATGCAAGGTCAAAATTACTCAAGAGCACTTTATTATATTATAACCTTAGTTTAAGATTTTAGCCTAGGTCCTTTTCCTATTTAGTAATACAACAAATATTTTAGTCTAATATATTTATGCTAGGACCTTTATATCTTGTGGTTAATGAGGATTAAATTAACAAGGGGACTCTTTTGTTATGTTTTAAACTTATCTTAAAAATTGATATTAAAGTTTAATTATGCTTTTTAACATGAAAAAAAACCTTAGTCTGGATTCTTTATGCTAAGATATTTAAAGTCTCCAAAACACTTATGACTTTAATTTTATGCCCACATAAATGGACAAACCCAAATGCGATAGTTGGCAATATATCAAAACACCAAATAGAGATCAATGACCCACATAATGGTCAAAAGTTAATAAATTTCAAAGGAAGATCTAATGATGCACATTAATTCACATACCAAAGATATAATAATTCAAGAACAAGGTTAAAATGTTAAAGTTATAAAATCTCCTTGAGGGTGCCAAGTGGAAATATCTCAAAATCCTGGATGGAAAATCTAATGGTCTATGGGCCCTTCCCTAAGGTTAACAAGTCAATAGATTGAAGCCCCTATGAGCTTCTAAGTAGCACACACATAGATCACAAAGTCATGAGGAAGTGATAAGTTTCAAATCTTGTAGGAATCAATTAATTCAAGAACCTATGATCTATGGTGTGTTTTAAATCATATATCGAAGATCTAATGGTGCATAATCAAGATCAAATAGTGAAGGCTTTGCAAAAGTGAAGGTGGTGATGACAAATGTCACCATCATGGGAAAACTTAATAGAGATCTAAATAACTATAGGTAGAAACAAGGTTAACAAGTCAAGGATGTCAAGAATGAATATGGGACTGATAGGTGGCAATATTTTGATAATCAATAATAAATTAATAGGACTCTTGAGTAAACAATAAGTGTCAAGCTCACATAAAGTCAAAATTCAAGCACCAATATCGACAACACACATTAACTCACACACTACATATCTAATGGTGTCAGATCAACATCAAAGATAAAATATTTTGAAAGTAAATGTGAGGGTGACAAGTATCACCATTATAGGGACCCTATCAGAGATCTAATGGTATGTAGAGCTAAGAATAGAACCAAGTGGATAAAGATCAATGTACCATTTTGATTCATATAAATAGATCCAATGGTGTGAGATCAATGATAATTTTCAAAGGTCCCAGAGCTAGTATAAAATTGACACTTGTCATGATCTCATGAGTTTAGAGGTAAAAATTGACTTTGAACTCATTTTAAGAAATCACAAAGTAGGGATATGTGTCTAAAATCAATAGTGGTCATGTTTTAATAGATATATCAACATGGACATTGTTACATGGACATGACACATTGGATTATAAACCAACAAAGAACACATGAGTCTTAGACTTAATATATTTAGTGAGTATAAAAAGGAAGATTTGGAAGTAGAATAAGAGAAGACTACAGTTACTCAGGCATCTCAAAGATTAAGTTGACACAGCGTATTCTTTTAAGATAAAGACCCTACAAATCCTTTCAAAGGAATTTTCTATTCTATAAAGGTAGGGGCAAAATGAAACACATAATAATAAGAAGTTAGTCCCAATTAATTAATGATTTTGGTTTGGAGGCATTGGTAAAGGGGCACTTGTCCTTAATGCATGTCTAAGTTCTATTAGAAATGTCTAGCTTAAAGTATTTGAAATTATTCTCATAACTTGTAAAAGAAAGTATTGATCTATAAATGCAATTTTCATGTAGTTCAAGCTTTAATTGTAAAAAATTACCCTTCTTTCTACAAATGCACATGTTGTATATCTTTTACAAAGGCTAATTTAAATGGATCACTATAAGAAGACTCATATACAGTTTTGACCATAGTTAGAACATGAGCTCTAACTATCACATGTAATGACTTTACATGGACTTGGAGGATGAGGCGACCCCTTCCCCAAGCCTATTTAAACAATTGTAATCCACTAGTTGGAGAGGTGAGGAAATTTTCAATATATAGGAGCAGAGGCAATTTTGATTATCAACAAATGTGTTTGTATATTCTCTCCAATTTATGTGTGATTAAGCTCATTTTTTTGGTTGTATAATTCAATAATTCTTAATGTGAAATAACTAAAATTAATTATTTATTTTCTTGATTTATATTCTATTATTAGATGTGCAATATCTATTGAAGGATTAGTAGATTACATTGATTATTAGAAATTAAGTTGATTGATTCACGTTCTTAAGTGTGTAGAAGTACTTTTTTTTATATAGTTTTCTATGTGTGTGCAAAAAGCTACCTCAGATGCCTCATTAGCCTAAGCCATAATATCCTAAGGGTGTGTAACATCTTCTCTAAAAGGGGAAACCTTTGAATGAGGCTTATGAGTTTTCTATATCAATATTCCCTTAGACTTCTAAATTGTGTCTGACTCTATGTGTGCAATAACTTCTTGCAATAGGCATAGATTTTGAGAGCACTTATCCATTTGGAAACCAACCAGAGAGGTGATTCTTAAAAATGTATAATATTCTTTTTTGCCTTAGCATCCCCTCCTTTTTTTGAGTTTATTTTGAGACCTACCTACTTTAGATTATTAACTAGCCATCCATCTAACTTGCATAGGAATTTACCACTTTTAAGAGGCACACCTCCATCCAAAAAACCCTTGCCAAAAACTTGCATGCCCTATTAGTTATTTCATCAATAGGTTATTCAAAACACATACCTAAAACTCATTCCCTAAAGTGGAGTTTATTTCCATTGAGATCCTAAAATGTTAGAGTCTACCTCATTAACTGTGGTGTGCATAAAAACTACATCAATAGTTTCACTGGTGCTAGAAAGAGGGACTGATCATTTGATAATAGTAGTATCTTTTGCATAGAGTTGCACTAAAGTCACCTAAGAGAGTAACCAGATCTAATTCTTAGGTTGGTTTTTTAATTTCACCCTTATCAAATAATAGGAGACCTAAAACTATGCGAATAACCCCATTTCATAACAATCCACTTCCTCCAACTAGGAACCCTTTACTTGTTAATCAACTAATGGCTCAACCACCTTGGTTAGTTGGATCTGCTATTTCCATTTCAAGAGATGTGCATGATTACCTAGAAATCCTATGAATTATCTTCCATATTTTTCTCTTTTAAGATCAAGGACAATAGAAGAACATATCAAATCTTTCAAAGTTGATTTGAGATTAATGAATGTTGTCTATGGTAATGTTGCATACAAATTATTCCCTTTTACATTAATGGATGTTGCTTATGATTAGTATTTAAATATAATAAAGAACTCCATCACTTCTTGGGATGAGTGTCAAGCTACTTTTCTTGCAAAATTTAGATAGGTTATGAGTCCCAGCATAATATATCAGCTCTTTACTAGTATGAAGAGAGATCCTAATGAGCCTATCTATGCTTTCAACATAAGATTTCAAAATATGTATAATTGGTTAACTCTAGACTTAAGATATAAGAAGTATTAGCATTGGATATATACATGAATGCACTAGATATGATTACTATAGTGTTCCTAAGTAGAGTTTATGTGATTAAAAATTTGTCATAGGCATTTGAAGAAGCCATTAATATTGACATGCAACTCAATCCTCAGGTCACCACTATGTCCAATGTTCGTAATGGCTTTCCCACATTGAATTTGATTCCACATGCAAGGTAGAATGTCTTGATGTTTAATCAGAACCAACTATATATGCTACCTCCCATGACACAAATAACACAAAAAAATTATATATCCTTGAACAATCACATGCAAGGCAATAGTTACATAAAGAATCAACAATCGACTATGTCTTATTTCTATTTTACAAGGCACTAACTCTATGAAGGTAGAACTTGGGGCTATTCAAAATATGGTCCAAATCTATGAAATGACTTTTTGGGATTGTAAAGGAAGATGGGTAATGCAAATTCCCCAAATAGAAATCAAAATCATAAATTCTAGAGGTATAATAGACCATTCAATAGGCTCATGAATAATATGGAGCAACCTAATAAGCTCCCAGAGATCAACATGGTAGAAATAACTCTTCCCAATTAATTTAGAATTCACAATATTTTTTAGCATGGTGACTTCAACTACATTGAATTTTATGTAGCATTCAAAATCTTTCAAAGAGAGGTGGTTATGCAAGACCAAATTCATAATTCACCTAAACCTCATCCAAATCCTAACCCTTCCAACACTTCTATGTTCTTTGAAACTCATGAGTTTCCCTTTCTAGGTGAAGATGACAATGAGCTAGAGGACAACACAGATGAAGTTCATGTTTTCTAGTCATTACAAAAAAGTGGATATTATCTAAGGAATAAGTAGCCACTCACAATTTCAAAACTTCCAAAAACTACTATAATTTTTTTTAATCTTAAATCTAATAATAATTCACCTACTCCAAGAAGAAGTGATCAGCATCAGATGGAGGATATAACATTTTTGAAGACATGAAGAAGATCAAAGAAAATATAACTCTTCATGAGTTAATCTCGATTACCAAAAAAAAGGAGATGCTCTATAATTCTATTACCAGGAAGACACTTATGGAGAAAGCAAAAGCATCCATAGAAAAATTGAAAGCATCTAACACCAATGTTAATTACAATAACAAGTCATAAGTTCCACCCTTTTTGCTAACTATCAGGGCATTTAGTAAGAATATTCATAATTTTCTAGTTGATTTTGGATATTTTACAATGGTCATGCCTACTTACATATGTCAAAAGCTTGGTTTAATGCCAAACCCTTTAAAGAAGACAATTTCATAATTAGACATGATAGTAGTGCATGTAGTTAGTGAACTAAGAGACGTGCATATCCACGTAGCATTTAAACCATGTGTTCAAATAACCATTGATATTATATTGGTGTACATACCTAAAGGCTACAGTTTACTTCTAAGTAGATATTGGTCAAAAAAACTCAATGGGTATCTTTTTATATACTTCTCTCACATATGGCTACCATGGAGAGGAGTTGCAAATCAAATCAAAATTGATAGGGAGCTAAGAATGAAGTATCCCATCATAGAATATAATGTCAATAATGAAGAGGTAAAGTATGAGTCTCATATATTTGGTATTTATACTTTTACTACTCAAAATTAAGTACAAAATCTAAAACCCAAAGGTTATAAACAACTATGGACTTTACACTTTGATGATGCTAGATCTAAGTAAGGATCAGGTGTGATAATCAAGCTAATTGATCCATAAGGTAAAAATTTATTGGTAGCATACAAATTGCAATTTACATGCATGAATAATAGATCTGAGTATGAGGATTTAATTATGGAATTATGATTTTCACTTAAGAAAAATGTGAAATAGATATTAGTATTTGGTGACTCATAACTAGTGGTCAATCAAGTCTAAAACAAATATTAGTGCAATCTGTATTATTTGAAAAGGTAAAAACATATATCATAGGAATTGATTTAAAACTTTTAAGATTTCAATACAGTAACCCTTCCTAGAGATCAAAATGAAGATGTTGATTCACTAGGTATTACCACTACTAATTTAGATCTTCTTAAATGATCTAAGGTAAAAAGATTCTCCATTGAATTGGTGCCTTATCCCTCTATTCTTAACAACGTATAAAATTTTCAAGTTTTTGATGATGACCAATAAATTATTTAGTTTCTAACCAATTTAAGGGAATTTGAGTCCCAAATCATTGATGATAAGGACATTAATCACCTCTATCAAGAAGAATCAAATAGGAAAGGTATTCTCTAGCTCAAAGAAAATTGCATCCCAATTGGCTTGGTCTCTTTAGAGAGGTAATTTGATATAGACTCCCAAGCTTAGTAACACAATCATCCCAAGGTCAATGAATCAAAATTAAAAAGATAAAATCTAGGTGATGAACATAGCCCATGATATGTTAATATAGGTCTTAGGTTCACCCTAGAAGAGAGATAGTAAATGAAGAATTCAATCATCCAGTATAAAGATGTCATCACTTGTACATATGAGGAATTGAAAATGTATGACCCACAGGTCATTACTCATATAATTCCCTTTAAGCTAGATCATAATCCATTTAGATAGAGGTAGAGACTAGTCAATCCTATTCTATAGACTCTCATCCAGAGAGAATATTTTAACCAAAAAAATCATCTTTTTAGTGAGTCATTCTACCTGGTTGGCCACTTTGGTCCTAGTAAGAAATAAGAAAGGTGAAATAAGACTATGTGGTTTTAAGAATCTGAATGAGGGCTTTGAAAAGGATAATTATCCCTTCCCATCTCTATATGAGGTGATACAGATAGTAATTATAGATGGATTTTTATGCTATAATCAGGTATTGGTATAATCCAAAGATAGAATGAAGATAATGTTTATCATAAAATGGAGAACTTATACATATAAAAGAATGTCATTTGGCCTAATAAATGTAGGAGTAAAATTTCAATGTGTTATGGATCATGCATTCAAAGGATTGATGGGAAAATGCATAATCATTTATATGGATGATCTTATAGTGTTTTCAAAGCATAAGAAGGATCACATAAGTCACCAATAGTCCATATTTGAGAGATTCACAAGGTTTTTTATTTCATTAAATAAAAAAAGAGAATATTTGTAGTCACTGAAGGCAAGCTCTTAGGACACATCATCACCAAAGTTGGGATCACCATTGATCCAAATAGAATTGAAGGAATTTTAAGGATTGCACCACCAAGAAAAAAGAGGGAACTCCAATCATTCTTTGGAAAGATTAACTTTGTAAGGAAGTTCATCTCAAGATTTGTAGAAATTTTTATGCCTCTGAATGCCATGCTCAAGAAAGATGTTAAAATAGAGTGGACATCTAAAACTCAAAAGCCCTTATAAGACATTAAAGATACAATATCACAACCTCTATTATTGATCATCCCAGATTCACAAAATATTTCTAACTATATTCATTCACTTCAGAACATACAATTGCTATTGTCATAACATAGAAGAAGGATGAAACTAAGCATCTAATTGTGTTCATGAGCATAAATCTAAAATATGCGTAGCTCAGATACTTTATGATTGACAAATAGAATTTTTCCCTTGTTAAATTAGTGAAAAATTTTGACATTATATTTTGAGGAATAAAGTCATTTCCATTGTGTTTGATCCTACTATCAAGCTCACCCTACAATAGAATGTATTAGGATAACGTCAGGGTAAATGGATGGTGAAATTACAAGAATTTAATATAGAAATTTCCTACAAAAATTATTTGAGGTTAAGGTATCATTTAGCTTATGACTGAACCTAATCTATGCATCACCATTGAAGAGATATCTGAGGCTCAAGTATCTAAAGGAGAATGGTATACCAATGTCATACATTATTTGCTTATAGGATCTTTTCCCCTAGAACTTAATAGAGAATTAAGGAGAAATTTAAAGCTTAAAGATACTCATGACATGATTAAGAAGGGAGTTATTTATAGAATAAATTATGAAGGCATTTACCTCAGGTGTGTGTCTACATATGAAGCTAAATAAATTTTAGAAAACTTGCATCATAAAATAGGCAGTGGTAATCCTTATGAGAATACCATAGCCCACAAGATATTAAGAATGAGCTACTACTAGTCAACAATTTTTAAGGATGCCCACACTCATGTGAGGACATGTCATGAACGTCAATCTTTATCCAAAAGGGAAGTATAGATAGCAATTCCATTATAACCATCTGTTGAAGGAAGGTCATTTTCCTAATGGGGTTTAGACTTCATTGGTGTCATCAACCCAAATTCCTCAACTAACCATAATTTTGTGCTTACTACTACTAACTAATACACTAGATGGACCAAAGCCATAGCCACAAAGAATTATAGAGCACAAGATGTGATTTATTTCTTGGAGGAACATACAATAACTAGATTTGGTATGCCTATTTATTTGGTTTGTTACAATAGACTGGCTTTTAGATCATCAAAATTTATCGAGTGGGCACATGAAAACCAAATTAATATCAGGTTAGTTACTAACCATTCCTCTTATGGAAATGGATTGGAAGAATCAATGAATAATAATATAATAGATGTAATTAAGAAATCAGTAGGGGACAATCCCAAGGACTGGCACAACTTGTTAAAGTATGCTCTTTGGGTAGATCAATCAAGATATATAAACAAACCTTTAAATCTTCACCCTATCTATTGGTCTATGGACATGGTCTTGTATTCCCCATTATGATGAAGTTACCCACTTCTCAACTCATGTAAGACTACATGGAACCATGTGATGAAATAGAGTCAAGATTATTGGACATAATAAAAATGGAAGATTCAAGGACTGAGGCCTTATGGACATTCAACAAACACTAGGATATGGTCAAAAGATTATTTGATAAGAGAGTTATAGTTGAATCATTTAGAATTTTAGATCTAGGACTAATTTGTGATAAATCCCATGAGAAGAAAGGATAACATGCTAAGTTTTCCCCATTATGGATTAGACCATAATAGATTTCAGAGATCATGGGCAATAATACATTTTGTTTGAAAGCCCTGCAAGGCAAAAAACTTATATATCTAGTCAATGAATAGTTTTTAAAGCACTAATTTAAGGTTGTGTTGTCTACTAATGTTACTAAGTAATGAGGGACAAATGAACGCAACTATAAGATTAGTTTCTCGCTTTCTTAGTTTAGTTTCTTGCTTTCTTAGATTAGTTTCTTGCTTTTTTGGATTAGTTTCCTATTTTCTTAGATTAGTTTTTTTTAGAGATATGAATTATGTTTGCTTTGAATGTAACCAAGCTAAAAATCCTAACTAATTGAGCTTATGACTTGAAAAAAGGGGGAAAATTAAAAATTTGGTAATTTGGGACTAGCTTATAGATGGGGCATATCTATGTGTTTTGAGTCTTTAGGATAAAAGTATGTAATTATTAACCATTTTGAATATTGTCACAATTGACTATTTTCACTATACATGTGGAAGTTGCTCTCAAAGTACTTCATACAAGTTTAGAAAATTTGCTTTTTTTATCGGATCAAAATCACTTATCACATTAAATGCTTGTTGGAAATGACAATTCTAGGTATAGGTGTAGATGGCAGGGACATTCTAGTAATGATTTGTTTTATAATTCTACCAACCCATTGGGGTTCTATCTCTTCTCTTTTCATTCAAGAACAAAATAAAAACAAATTAAGAAAAGAATTTATGGTTTCAAAATAACAAAATAAAATCAAAAGGCTCACATGATGAAATAAGGTTAATGTACCATGCATCATGATTAAAAGAAAATAATGAAAAGAGAAGAAAAGGAGCCTAAGGTATCTCTATCGAGGCTATGGATACCTGAATAGTATTAGAGTAATGCTTTATCTTCCCATGTTTTCAAAATTTAATAGACACTGGAACAAAACCTATAGCTTCATCGAGCCTTCAAAAAACTCACACAATAGGGGTTATATGAATCACACGTTTGACACACATAGATCCAAAAAATTGGAAGGTATGTTTTGTGAATTAGCTTAGGAGTCTCTTTCATATTTTTTATTTAAGTATTCTTTTACGACACACTTCTAATTGATTTAAGGATTGCTAACCAAATTTATGGGTTTTTGAATACTCAAGAGTGTTTCTCCTGTGAGTCACCATTTTTTGTACCTAAAATACCTCAATTCTGAAAATGAGGACCCTTGTTCAAAATTCTAATAATTTATGTTATAAATTAAAAATTCAACTTAATCAAGAACTAGTATTGAATATCTTTTTTTGATCTAGTTTACATGGGTCTGTTAGCACATAATCTTCATTTGACTTCATCTAAGGCTGATAACATTTAATTATTGATTTAAGGATTGCTAACCAAATTTATGGGTTTTTGAATACTCAGGAGTGTTCCCCCTGTGAGTCGCCATTTTTTATACCTAAAATACCTCAATTCTAAAAATGAGGACCCTTGTTCAAAATTATAAAAATTTATGTTATAAATTGAACATTCAACTTAATCAAGAACTAGTAATGAATATATTTTGTTGATCTAGTTTACATGGGTCTATTAGCACATAATCTTCATTTGACTTCATCTAAGGCTGATAACATTTAATTCTTATGTTTTCATGATGCAGGTTTAATGGGGTCTCATTAGTGTGAACACTTCCTAGGGTTTTACACCCTAATGCTAAATTGACTCTTTGATTTTTATTAACCCTTAGTATCTTATTGATTAAATTGAATCTATGTTTTAAAATCATGATTAAAACTTTATCCTAAAGTCCTTTTGAATAGATTCAAAATTTATGGAGGGTCAAAATTACTAGGGAACACTTTATTACATTATAGCCTTAGTTTAAGATTTTGGCGTAGGTCCTTATCATATTTATTAATACAAAAAATATTTGTCTCAGATCTTTATGCTAAGCCCTTTATATCTTTCAGTTCACGAAGACTAAATTAACAAGGGGGCTCTTTTATTATGTTTTGAACTTAGTTTAAAATTTTATATTAAAGTTTAATCATGATTTTTAACATGATAAAAAAACCTTAATCTAAATTCTTTATGCTAAGATATTTAAAGTCTCTAAAGTACTTATGACTTTAATTTTATGCCCCCAAAAATGGATAAAATTGAAGGTGATAGGTGATGAGTTCTTAGAGCACCAAACAGAGATCAATGACCCATAGTAATGGTCAAAATTCAACAAAATTCAAAATAAGATCTAAAAATGCATGTTAACTTACATATCAAAGATCTAAGGACAAGAGAATAGGGTTAAAATGTCAAAGCTATAAAATATATATGAGGGTGCTAAGTGGAAACATCTCGAGAGCTCATATGGTAGATCTAATAATTTGTGAGCCCTTCCCCAAGGTTAACAAGTTAATAGATTGAATCTCCCATGGAGCTACCAAGTGGCACATGCACAGAGCATCGAGTCTCAAGGAAGTGATGAGTGTCAAAGCTTGTGCGAGTTAATTAAGTCAAGAATCTATTATGCACATTAACTCGTGTATCGAAGATCTAACTATGTGTAATCAAGATCAAAATAATGAAGTCTTTTCAAAAGTGAACATGGTGGTGATAAGTGTCAAAATTATGGGAGCACTTAATAGAGATCTAATAACCCATGGGAAGAAGTAAGGTTAACAATTCAAGGATGTTGAAAATTAATAAGGGATTGACAAATGGAAAGATCTTGAAAGTCGATAGTAAATCAATGGGAGTCCAAAGTAAATGACAAGTGTCAATCTCACATGAAGTCAAAGGTCAGGTACCAAGATTTATGATGCACATTAACTCATACACCATAGATCTAACTATGTGAGATCAACATTAAAGATAAAGGCTTTTGAAAGTGAAAATGAGGGTGACAAGTGTCACCATCATGAGGAACCTATCAGAGATCCAATGGTACATAAAGATAAGGATAAAACTAAGTGGATAAATATCAATGAACCATGTTGATTCATACAAATAGATCCAATGGTGCAAGATCAATGAGACTTTTTAAAATTCCTAGAGCCAGTAGAAAATTTACGCTTATCATGATCTTGTGAGCTCAGAGGTAACAATTGAACTTGATCTCATTTCAATAAAGCATTGAGTAAGGACATGTGTCTAAAGGCAAAAACAATCATATTTTAATGAATATCTCAGCATGGACATAACACATTGGATTACAAACCATTGAAGAACGAATGAGTCTTAGACTTAATCTAGCTAGTGAATATAAAAGGAAGATCTGGTAGTAGAATAAGAGAAGACTGTAGTTACTCAAGAATCTCAAAGATTAAGTTGACACATAATCTTTTAATAAAAATACCCTACAAATCCTTTTGAAGGAATTTTCTATTCTATAAAGGTAGGGGCAACATGTAACACACAGTAATAAGAAGTTGGTCCTAGTTAAGTAATGATTTTGGTTCTAAAGTATTGGTAAATGGGCACTTGTCCTTAATGCATGTCTAAGTTTCATTAGAAATTGCTAACTTGAAATATTTTATAGGTTGTTATCATAACTTATAAAAGAAAGTATTGACCTATAAATGTAGTTTTCATGTAGTTCAATCTTTAATTATAAAAATTTGTCCTTCTTTCTGTGCATGCACATGTTGTATAGATTTTACGAAGGCTAACTTAAATGGATGACTATAAGAAGAATCTTATATAGTTTTAACCATAGTAAAAGCTTGAGTTATAATAATCACATGTAATGACTTTACATAGACTTGGAGGATGAGGTGACCCATTCCCCAAGCCTATTTAAACAATTGCAATCCACTAGTTGGAGGGGTGAGAAAATTTTCAATATATAGGAGAAAAAGTAATTTTAATTGTTAGCAAATGTGTTTGTGTATTATCTCTCCAATTTCTATGTGATTAGGCTTATCTTTTTGCTTGTATGATTCAATAATTCTTAGTGTGCAATAGCTATAATGAATTCTTTCTTATATTGATTGATATTCTAGTCTTAGATATGAAACATTTATTGAAGGATTAGTAAATTACATTGATTATTAGCAATTAAGTTGATTGATTTATGTTCTTAAGTGTGTAGACATGATTTATTTTGATATAGTTTTTTTTGTGTGTGAAAAAAGCTGCCTCAAACACCTCATTATCTTGAGCCATAATTTCATGACTAAGGGTGTGCAATAATTGCTTTAAAATGGGCAACCTTTGATTAAGGCTTGTGAGTTTCCTATATTAGTATCCCCTTAGACTTCTAAACTATGTCTGAATATGTGTGTGGAATAGTTTCTTGCAATAGGCATAGATTTTGAGAGCACTTGTCCATTTGGAAGCTAGCCAGAGATGTGATACCTAAAAACATAGAATATTCTTTTATGCCTAACCCTCCCATTCTTTTTTTGAGTTTGTTTTGAGACCTACCCACTTTATATTAGTAACCAACCATCCATCCAACTCACATAAGAATTCACCACTTTTAAGAGACCACACCTCCATCCAAAAAATGTTTTCAACAACCTACATGCCTTACTAGTTATTCCATAAATAGGTTGTTCAAACTACATACCTGTAACTCATAACATGGAGTGGAGTTTACCTCCATTAAAATCCTAAAATTTTAGAGGCTACCTCATTAACTATAGTGTGCGTAAAAACTACATCAACAAAAAAATCTATCATCTTAACTCAATGGAGGATTACAAGATGCATAAAGCAAACCCTTTTATGTCTAGAAAATACGCAGTGTGAATAGTTGCTCTACCAAGAATCTACTATTGATTTAGACTACACTAATGTTGATATGATATTTTTTGGTCATTTATTTTGTTTCCTTTGAACCTATATATAATATGTCTTCATAGTCTATTTGAAAAATAGTGTTGTCAGGAAGGGTAAAGAAAGATAGGCATTGAATAAATGATTCAATTTTGTAATGTAATATAAGATTTGAATGAATAATAGGATTCGAATTAATAATAGGATCACAATGGAATGGATGTTTTTGGGGGATAAATGAGGGTTAGGCTTTTAAATCACACACATTGTTATTGATTCCATATTTGACATGATTTTAGTTATGATAGGGCCAAATACCTTTGTAAATTATCTCAATATGGCCATAATATTTTTATATTGTTTAGGATTGAGATATGTTTCAATATAAATATGTTGTGGATTATTGTTTGTGTTGATATTGACATTAATAATGTCTTCATCAAATAATGAGGAATTAATTGGCTCAGCTATTGGCACCTCAAAGATTTTTTCACCAAAAGGGCATTCTTGATTTTGATTGTCCCATAGTGCCTCAAACAAGGTTTTTCTAAGGGACATTAAATTTTGACTATGATTAAGGTGCTAACTTGAGGGTGTTAAAAATGCATATAAAGGGTAATTTTGGCTAATAGTTGTGTTTGTCAAAGTTCTATAACTTTAAAATTTGTACAATACCCCTTCCAAAGAGCTTGGATAAATTAATCAATTTCCACACATGTAAACTTTTCCAAGTCTGAAATTAAGTACAATAAACTCCATTTCCCAATGGACATGCAAGGCTACTGATCCTATTAGCATTGCAGGCATTCTACCCCTATGAATCACCAAAAATGTTGACCAAATTTGACCCCAAGTCAAATTTTGCCACCCCTTCCAAATTCAAACTTTAAAGTGGTAATTTCATGGTCTTTCCATATCTTATAAGGTCCCTAGAAGTATTTATTTAATCTTGTTACCATTGTTTAAGGTTAGTTTGGAGAAGTTAAGGTAGGGTCATATTTTGGTCTTATAGTGATCTAGGGGTGTCATGAAGAAATAAGACATGGTCAAGTTGTGTCATAGGTTATTAGGGGTTGATTAAAGTCATTTACTTTTTAAAACACATTTTCACAACATTTCATGAATTTATGTAATATATGAAGTTCATTTGCTATCTTGAGGGTGTTAAAAATGCAAATAAAGGGTGATTTTGGCTAATATTCATGTCGATTAAATTTACCTAAATTAAAAATAAATAAAATAAAACTTAAAATATATTATATAAATTACTAAACTTCCACACCTATCAAATTGTTACATAAATTTAGATTCTTGGACTTCAATGCTAGTTTGAAGAGTTAAGAGAAGTTGTACAAACTTATAGAAGATAATTGCAGGTGAAAACATTACAGATATGTCATTTAATATCATATGGGTCATAAAAATATTTTAATTAGGTTTTATATCCAAAATTTGTATAAAATCACTCCTCTCCTCCATCGCTCCATTCACAAGCTAGTGAAGGCCAACTTTAAGCAAATGGTACATGGGATAAAGGTAGAGTTGGGGGATAGTATTTGGGCCAAATTTTGGGTCCCTTATGGGATTATAATTTGTATAATTTTTCATTATATTGGTGATATTATATTTATGAATAATTTCTAAGAGCCTAGACTACTTTTTGTAGGAACAAATCCCCATAGGCTAAGTTTGAAGTAACTCCAAAACAAATTTTGAATTCATGGTAGCATAAAACTAGTTGGAGTATCTTATAATATGTATGTATATGAATCAAACATATTTATACATCATGGTGACACATGTGAATGTCATTTTGGCATTAAAATCCTCTCTTGTGAGTAGTTTGAGATGGCTGGCAATTTTACTTTGTCTATAAGTTCTCCAAGTGGTTTTATGCATTTAAGTATGCCTTAATTAATTTATAACCTATTATAAATCCATTAGGAACCTTATAATCAATCAAAAAATCCATATAAGTTTGAATATATGGTCACATCTTTAGTCATATTGCTAACTATGTTATGTGTGTTTACAATGCAGTTGAGTTGAGTTTGAGTATATTTTTCTAGGGGAATTAAAGTTTTGTTTCATGTTCACTATGTTGATTCAAATGAAGATATATTTTTTGAGTCCATATATTCATGTTCATACTCTTTAAAGCTTCAATAAACTCAAGATTGTAGATAGTCCCTATGCAGCCTATAGGTCTATAAATTCAAGCTGATTCAATGATGTTCATGACTTTTGAGTCTTCACACATTGGAATTGTTTTGAAACACCATATACTCTCCTAAATTTAATTGTAGGATTTGATAATTGATAATGGTGAATCTTAGAGTCTTATAGGTTTGATAAGGTCTTAAAACATCATTCATAATGGTATAAAACATTGGGGAACTCAAGAAGCATCTAAGAGGTCATCACAAAGTTAAACATAGTCAACTCCTCTAAAGGTGCACCCACAATTAGTAGTCATCTGAGATTGGTCTTAAGACAATAGTAAAGTTGTTGAAAGTTAAGAACTTAAAAACATGGAAAGGGTCTTAGAACAACATCCTTTAAGGCATATCCATGGAGTATAAGTAAACAAACTTAGGACCATTCCATACATAGTCATACTCCCAATACACACCTATAGCCACCAGTTGGGAAGACTTTATCTTGAGTGTCAATAATGTTGATGAAGTAAAAATTTCAATATTTGGGGAAAGATATTTAGTATATCAAGAGCATAGTATGTAGAGAGTTGAGAGTTTCAATTCTATTGGTAGGGGTTATTCTAACATCAAGTGGGTAGACCTATTCCAAATGCATATACATAATCTACATAGGCAATCTCCTATAGGTATAATTAGATGATTCAAGGTTTCTCAAAACTTGAGGCAATAGTTGTGTTTTATATGTTTTTGGGGATATAATAATCCTAAAGACATTGAGGTCAAAATAAGTTCTAAGTAGAGAATTTGAGGAGAAAATGACCAACAGGGGTTATAGGCCTAATGCACCTACACACAGTCCTCAACAAGCTTACCTAGCTAGCAAAGAAAAGAATTACTTGTTTGAGAAGTATATGTAGGTTGAGTGAGACTTTCATTGACACAAAATAGCATCAAAGAGATCTTTGACTCACCTGAATAATAGGGTCAAAAATACATGTTACTCTATCTACACAGTCCTAAGTAAACATGCATGTCTGCCTTGGGAGAATTTAGTGTTTGATTAAAAATGTAAAGGTGTGTGGAATATAAATATTGAAACATGTGAAATAGGTTAAATTTTTTGATAAAACCTCACTCAACTCCCTGATTCATAGTGATGAAATAAACATAGTCATAAAACCCATGCATATACAGTCCTAGTCATACATAGTTCTATTGGCTAATTGAACAAAATTGCTTTTTTATAAGGTTTATATGATGACTAAGGGAAATAAAGGTGAATTTTTTTATTATTATTACATAGTGTGATATCAATACATAATAAGCTCAGCAAAAATGAAGATAAACATAGTCATTAGACCCTATTCAGACCCTGTTAGGCCTATGTGTGTTAACAGTCTTACAAAGGTAGTCTTGGAGAAGTAGATCCAGTTGGAGTTGAATGAGACATTAAATTTTTTAAGGAGGATGGAAAAATGGTTGATATATTTTCACATAAATCTATATATTCCTCATCCCAAAAAACAATAAGTAAATAAACATGGTAGACCCTATTAAGTCCTGTAGTCTTAAGCACATACATAGCCTATAGAAGACAATCAGTCCTAAAAGGATGAAACAGTGTTAGTTGTAGAAAATTAAGCCATGGATAAAATTTAAGAGAGGGAAAGGGACTTTAAAAAAACTTCCATGATGTTACAAACATTTGATAGTGAATGAAAGAAGTGAAAATAGGCAACTAAGGTATGACAGTCAACTAGGCCTACAAATCCTAAGCCAAAAAAATGACATGTTAGAAGGAATTTGAGGAAGAAGGTGGTAATATAACAATTATAAAAAGTTAAAGAGGACCTCACAGACCTCATGAAGATCATTATAGGTCAAATCAAACTCAAAAAATTGCCCACATACCCTAAATTATGCCCAAACCTATCAAAATGCTTGTTTCCAGTCGATAGGCCATCTTGAATTGCTTGATATGAATCACACATGTTGCATGGTAATTTTATATTATAATGGAAGTTTAATACCCTATTTTACTTGAATTTTATGTATGTTTTTAGAGGATTCATATGTCTATCTTTATTAACTATTGTTAAGAGTTTAAACCACTTTTAGGCTGCCTAGGAGAGAAAAAATAACTTGATGAGAGAGAAATGCAATTCTATGCATCCAAATGAATTAGATGAGATTCCACCCAAAACATGTTTAAGACTCCTATGATCATCCTACCATGATGTTGGTTGATACATTATTGTATAGAGACATAAAGAATAGGGCTAAAATGACTATTTGTTTCTATTTTATAGGTTTATATAAGTATTCAAAACTTCACATTTGTCATGGAGTTAGGGTAGTATGTTTTCTAATTGAATCACACACATTTTTTGGGTTTTTCACATGTTGGGATCTTGTAGATTCATTTTCACTCTCTTGGTAGGGAGGCTGAATTGAGGCCTATTTAGGAGAGAGAAAGGGTGAAAAACACATCTCCACTCACTCTCAAAGCATGAAATTGAACCTAGAGTTGTAAAGAAATAGAGGGTATTATAATATTCCTTTATATTCTCAATATCCTCTATACTCTTCTCTAATCAAGGAGGTTTGTACAAAAAGGGTTATAAGGAATGAGGCCTATTTGAGAATTTTGGTAGGGGATGACTTGTTAGGACTATTTTAATGCCTAAAAATGGATTATTGTAGATTTTTCAATATGACATACATGAATTTTGGATGAGATAAATTTGACACTTTTGTGCAAAATAATCCTAAGGAGACGAAGAGTCCTCTAGACACCTTACAAGAGAAAGAGGTGATGTGTCAAGAAGAACCTATTGGGGTTAGATGAGAGGTGTCAACAGTAGAGAAAAGAGGTAGTTTATCTAACCATCAATAAGTTCACTTATCTTTCAACATTTCAAGAAGAGGAGTCTTAAGAATCTATTCAAGGTGTCAAGTGACCATTTCAACTCCCATGTCATTTGGAGGGTTGGAGAATATGAAGAGGATAAACACCTGTCATCTAGGACTTGTTGAGGTAGTTCCCTAACTCTTATATTGTTTATAACTCACATGATACTTTCTCTCTCTCTCCCCTACACTCTTCTTCTCCTCTCTCTCACATTCTATATATATTGAGCCACTTTTGGCTAAGTTTGTATCCTCCACTTGAGCATGGAAAATCCCTACTCATTTACAGAGTTTGAACAATAAATAATTATTTGGTATATATTATTCATGAGTTGTTTTTAATGTGTATGTTAATTTAGTTTATCTTTCTAAGTGATATTTTCTCTTCCTTAGTTTTTGTCCTTGATTGCATCCATATTCAATTTTGAAAATCTATTGAAGGTCTCTTGAAGTGTTCTAATATAGTTTTCATGAGTTTAGTGAGTTGTCTCTACACTAGTGTCATGTTATGACCTTTTTTTAAGTCCTCCTAGCTTAAGTTATCTTCACAAACCTCCATGAGAAATATTAATGCAAGGGAAGTTTTGTAGTAGTGTCATATATAGATTATGCTTGTGTTTGAAGTATACATGCAGTTGGTTGGTAGTGGCCAAGTTACAATTGTTGCATCACCTTGTCAAGATATATTTAATTTATGTGTTATCTCTCCTTTTTCATCTAAATGATCTAGTAGTTTAGGTGATGAGATTTAATAGACAAACCAAGGGAGCTATCCCTTTAATATAGAGGTTTACCTCTGCTATAGGCAACCCATGGGCCTAGAGGTAATCCCATGTTCCACTCAATTTGGAGAAGGATTGAACTACCTCTCCAAGGGTGAAAAATTGAGTGACAATAGTTCTAGCATGCCTGATGGGACTTAAGGTCCAAAAGAGTGGAATAATTTTTGGTGTGTTCTACTTATTAGCTTTGGGAAGAATTTAACAAACATGAATGGTAACTCTAAATGCATCAGTTGGTTCTAAGCATCCCAAGTACTTATTGTGAAATAATTTTCTAAATATATTGTGTTTAATTTTACAAATGAATTTATCATGGCTAGTTATAAAGAAAGTTTCTACTATACACCTCACTACCAACCTTGTCATAACCTATACCATGTTCCTCAACAACCCTATCAAGACTATTATCAACCCTATGAGCCATGGAAGTATTATGGTCATCCTACTCCCCTTTAATATTATCATGATTTTTTTTAGTAGCCCTATGAAGAATCCTATGAGGAAGGCTATCAAAAAGTGTATCAATAATGATCTCCCTATTATACTTAATATAATCCATATCAACCTCAACATGATTCCTATCAACCTTGTCATGAGGAATCATATGATACCATTGATTGGGAAGCAAGCTGTAAGGCCTTACAAGATTGAGTTAGGCAACTAAATCAACAAGCTGAAGTTTGCCAAAACCCCCACTATTACCTTCCTCCTCCCACTTCAATTCCACCTCAATCCAAATCCTTATTAATACTCATGTCAAATGTGCTAAAATCAAAAAAAGTGATGAGAATATGGAATAAGGAAGGTGGTGTGATCCCTATTCATCTCATGGATAAGTTAATAAGTTGAATAAATTCTTTATGAATGATTAGAGGTTAGTTGAATAGGAAGCCAAATATGTCATCAATGATGATTTACATGAAATGAGATGTTATATCCAATGGTGGGTAGATAGGCTAGATAGGTGGGAAAGTCAATAGGTTAAAGATAAACTTATGGCTATTGAAGAGCCTCAAGAAGGCTATGAGAAAAGTAAAACTCTTGTTGAATGAGGTGTCTCTCCCATTGCCTAATCTAACTTGTTATATCCCCATGAGTTCATTCAATAAATATCCATTCCCAATCCAATACATAAGCCATCCACCACACCTCATACTCCCTCTCAAACCCATGAATTAATTCATCACCCTCCCACCTCTTCCCTTCTTGAAGGAAAAGCCATCCTATGGGAGATTAGTGAAGAAGAGCAAACTAAAGTTTTAGTTGATCAAGAATATGAATCAAGTGTTTATGATGAAGATTTCACTATAGGGACTCCCCTTAGTGAAAAAAAAACACAAGTAAACCTTCTTGAGTGAAGAAAGAGAAGATCTAGATGAAGTTACAGTTGTTACTCATGAATAGTTTGAACAAGACATGGGATAGAAGGTGTTTGAAAAGAACATCACATTAGCTGAGTTGGTTGAGACTCATGAGCAACATAAAGAGGTTAGTTCTAAAAATACAATAGAATATGGATTTTATACTACTTCTATGGATCAAGATGACATGTGGCAAAGATTCAATGAGATATGTGAAGAATTTGAAGGCCTTCAAAATCCTACACCTCTTTCTATTCAAGTTGAAGACATTATTAAAGATGCATTGCCTCTTGAAGGAAAACATGATAGTTTCCAAAGTACCAAACTTGTTAAAGTGTAATCCAACCTTGAAGTTGAAAACTCTTCAAGTGAAAAAGTTGAAGTTGATCAAGTACACAATAAGCAATAATATGAGTTTGAAGAAGTTGTGGTTCTTGAAGAGAAAGAAGACAAAGGTGATGGGCATCATCATGTCGAGCTTATTCAAGAGGTTTAATTCCTTTTCAAGGTTGAAGGTCATGTTCACAAAAATATTTTTCAATATGTCTTCATTGAGGATAATGATGAAGATGGGGATGAGTATGCAAATCTCTTTGAAGAGATTAATGAGCTTTTAGCAGATAAGAAACTTGATGTTATTCAAAATACCATGGAGGTCAAAGAAACATGTTTTGATGAAGCATCATTAGGTCAAGTTACATCTAAATAATACCATGAGAAGATGGTTGAGTCACAAGAGGAACTCACCTTAATAGGTGATATGGTTACAACTTTTGTCATTACATTTGAAGATATGTCAAGAAGGTTGGCAAGTGTAAAAGATTCCAAGACATCAAATCTAAGGAGCAAGGGATAAACTAATTCATGCCATCTTTTAGTTCATGGAGTAATAAATTGTGAAAGCTTCCCCTTTGATATAGGATGAGAAATTTTGGTTCAAGTTAGTTTGTATATAATCTAATTTTCTTAAGTATTTATTGTGTTTCCTAAGTGTTTGATAGCACATGTGTGTGTCTTATTCCTTGATTTGTGTCTTATTTTCTTTGTTTTGTGCATTATGAAGGTAATAAATTTGTTGTGTCATGTTCAAAGTCTCTCCAGGTCCAAAACTAATTATAAGAGACTCCATTAACCAATGGCAATGTGAGACTACTAGTCCTATTAGCATTGTAGGTATACTACCCCTATGAACAACCAAAAATGTTGACCAAATTTGCCCCCAAGTAAAATTTTTCCACCCCCTCCAAATTTAAACTTTCGATTGGTATTTTAATTATCTTTTCATGTCTTATAAGGTCCTTATAATTATTAATTTAATCTTGTTATCATTATTTAAGGTTAGTTTGGAGAAGTTAAGGTAAGGTCATATTTTCGTCATATAGTGATCTAAGGGTGTCATGAGGAAATAAGATGTGGTCAAGTTGTGTCATAATTGATTAAAGTCATTTAATGTTTCAAACACCTCTTCACAATGTTTCATTAATTTTTTGAATGTATGAAGTTCATTTGCTAACTTGAGGGTGTTAAAAATGCATATAAAGGGTGATTTTTGATAATATTTATGTTTATAAAAGTTAAATAACTTAAAAATATATAAAATACCCCTTAAAAATATCTAATATCAGTTACCCAACTTCCACACCTATCAAATTGTTAGATAAAGTTATATTTTTGAATTTCAACACTGGTTTGAGGAGTTAAGATAAGTTGTATGGAGTTGTGGAAGCTAATTGTAGGTTAAAACATTGAAGAGGTGTCATTTGATATCCTAATGGTCAAAAAAAATCTTGGAAGGAAGCTTTAGATCTAAAAGTTGTATAAAATCACTCCTCTCCTCCATCATTCCATTCACAAGTTAGTGAAGGCAAACTTCAAGCATATGGTACAAGCCATACGGGTAGAGTTGGTGGTCAAAATTTTGTCCAAATTTTTGAAACCCTATGTGATTATAATTTATGTAATTGGTCATTGGATTTGTGCTCTTATCTTTATGAACAATCGCTAAGATCCCAAACTACTTTTTGAAGGAGCAAATCCCCATAGGATGAGTTTGGATAAACTCCAAAACAAATTTTTAAATAATGTCTGCATAAAAATAGTTGGATTATATTATAATATTTATATTTATTCCTCACACATGTTTATAAATCATTGTGGCATGTGTGGATGTCCTTTTGGCATGAAAAGCCTCTCTTGTGAGTAATTTTAGATGACTGACTTTTTTTTCTACATTTCTAAGTTCTCCATGTGGTTTGATGCATTTGATTTTTTATTAATTTATATATAATATCTTCTTAATCCATAAATAATATTATAATTTGTCATAAAATCCATACAAGTTTGAAGAGATGGTCGCATATTCAGTCATATTGCTAATTATGTTATCTGTGTTTGCAGTGTAGTTGAGTTGAGTTTGAGTAAATGTTTCCAAGGGAATTTAAGTTGTGTTTAATTTTAAATATGTTGATTCAAATAATTATATAGTTTTTAATTCCATATAACCTATTCATACTCTTCAAATCTTCAATAAACTCAAGATTGTAGACAGTCCCTATGCAGCCTGTAGGTCTACAAATTTGGGTAGATTCAATGATGTCCATGAGTATTGAGTATTAAAAAATTAAAATTATTTTTAGACACCATAAAACATGATAAATATTAATTTAAAATTTTGAGTTAAAAAACTTAAAAACCAAATATACTCAAACATGGTCAAGTCTTTATACCCAATCAACTTTCATGTAGTCACCTACAGTTGGTTGTAGGATTTGATATGAAAATTGATAATGGTGAATCCTAGAGTCTTATAGGTTTGATAAGGTCTTAAAAAATAATTAAAAATGGTATATAACATTTGGGAAATCAATAATGACCTAATAGGTCATCAAAAGGTCAAACATAGTCAACTCCTCTAAAGGTACACCCACAATCAGTAGTCAATTGAGATTGGTCTTGAGACAATAGTGAAGTCATTGAAGGTTTAGACTTAAAAACATGGAAATGGTATCAAAAAAACTTCCTTTGATTTAAATACATGGATTATAATTAAAAAAACTCATGATCATTCCATGCACAGTCCAACTCCTAATACACACCCACATCCACTAGTTGGGAAGACTTTATCTTAGGTGGAAGTAATGTTGATGAAGTAAAAAGTTCAATATTTGGAAAAATATATTAAATATATAAATATAATATTATGCATATAGTTGAGATTTTAAATGATAATGGTATGGTTATTCAAACATCAATTGGGTAGACCTATTCCAAATGCATATATACATTCTACATGGGCAATCTCCTATAGGTCTAATTGGATGATTCTGGGTTTATCAAAACTTGAGACAATATATGTGTTTGTATATTTTTTTGTGGATATAATATTCATAAATAAATTGAGGTCAAATTAAGTTTTAATTAGATAATTTTAGGAGAAAATGACCAATAGGGGTCATAGGCTTAATGCACCTACACAGAATCCTCAACAAGCTTGCCTCCCTAGGTAAGAAAAAGTTACTCTTTTGAGAAGTTTGTGTAGGTTTAATGAGACTCTTGTGACCAAAATATATCATCAAATATAAATCTGGATAACCTAAGTAATAGGGTCACAAAGGCATGATACTCTACCTATACAATCCAAAGTAAACATACAAGTCTACCTTGGGAGAATTTGGTCTTTGCTTGAAAAGGTATAGGTGTGTGGAATATAAGGAGTGAAACATGTGAAATATGTTTAATATGGTTTATAAAAACTCACACAACTCCTTGAATCATAGTGATGAAATAAACACAATCATAAAACCCCTGCATATACAGTCCTAGTCATACACAGTTCTACTAGCTCATTAAGCACAATTGCTTGTTTATAAGGTTTCTATGATGACTAAGGGAAATAAAAGTAAATTTTTTGATGATTATTTCATAGTGTGATATCAATAAATAATATCCTCAGAAATAATTAATACAAACATAGTCATCAGACCCTATTCAGACCATGTTAGGCCTATGTGTGTTGATAGTCTTACAAAGACAATCTTGGAGAAGTGGATCCAATTAGAGTTAAATGAGACATTTAAAACCTTAAGGAGGATGGAAACATGGTTTATAGAGTTTAAAATCACTCTATATATCTATAAAATCAAGTAATAATAAGGTAATAAACATGGTATACCCTATTTAGTCCTACAGTCTTAAGCACATACACAGCCTATACAAGATAGTCATTCCTAAAAGGATGAAATGGAGTTAGCTGGATAAAATATAGACATAGAAAACCTTGAATTGAGGGAGAGGGAATTTAAAAAACCTTAAACTATTTTATAAAAATCTGATAGTGAATGAAATAAGTAAAAATAGGTAGTTAGTGTATGACAATCAACTAGGCCTACAAACCCTAAGCCTAGAACATGACATGTTGTAGGGAATTTTAGGAAGAATATGGTAAGATAACCATTAGAAAAGGTTAAGGAGGACCTCAAAGACCTCATGAAGGTCATTATATGTCAAATCAAACTCAGACAAACACCTATATACCCTAAATTGTTCCTAGACCTCTCAAAATGCGTGTTTCCAATCAATAGGCCATTTTGCATTGTTTGGTATGGATCACACATTTTGCATGGGAACCTAAGATTCTAAGGGAAGTTTAATACCCTAGTGTAATTTAATTTTGTGTATTTTTTTGGAGTATTTATATGTCTATCTTTATGAACTATCGTTAAGAGTTCAAACCACTTTTAGGTTGCCTAAGAGAGCTAAAACAACCTGATGAGAGAGAAATGCAATTATATGCCTCTATATGAATGATATGAGATTCTAAAACACCCAAAACATGTTCAATAATCCTATGATCATCCTCTTATGCTAGTGGCTCATATATTACTATATGGAACTGTATAGAATAATGCTAAAATGACTATTTTTTCTATTTTGTAGGTCCTTACAAGTAGTCAAAACTTCAAATTTGGCATGGAGGTAGGGGAGGATGTTTTCTAGCTTAATCAAACTTTTTTGGGATTTGGCATGTGTGTGGAAGATGTAAATTTATTTTTCACTCTCTTTATAGTGAGGCCTAGTTAGGAGAGAGAAAGGGTAAAAGAACCTCTTAACTCACTCTTAGAGCAT